>CM038464.1:102047963-102647963 GCA_021464415.1 Lonicera japonica
CTGAAGACATTGTAGCAAAAAGTTACTATTGTACCCACCCTAAAATGTCATTCGCTTTCTTGTACATGTCTGAGCAGCAGGCACCTTCTGAGCCTCCACACCCATTCCAACAGCTTGTGCGCCTGTGAAGACAAATTAATTGTAATCCTCATATTTGATAGTCAATATCATCAAATGATGATACTATTCTTACGCTAATTGACATAATTTAATTTGAATGATGTCTACGTTAATCAAAGTTCACCGGGCAACTTGGCTAATCATTAACACAGTTAAGATGTACACACCACCCCACAAATCTCAGTTCACAATTAGTATAAAGCTCAAGCAAAGGAGGTGTACATGGTACATGTCTCTGTCTAACTACAAAATCATATTATCCAATCTAGGGCCGGTCAAACCACATCCTGACAAAAAAAAAACTTTAATTCTGGTCACAATTTTTTTTTACCCGAATGCTATGTTTAGAATCTAAAATAAAGCATAATACTTGCCAGCTATAGATTAATTGGAGAAAGAAGTCCAATTAATTAACACAATGTAGTATAACACAGAAACAATTCAATTCTGAATAATGCATAATACTTGCCAGCTATAGATAATTTAAACACGGCTTAGTAAATTTAGCCAAGGCTATTCGACCTTAAGAACTCCAATCCTCTTCTCTATTTCATCTTTCCCTAGAAATATAACCATCTAGTCATTGACTTCAATTCTGAATTTAAGCTTAGTATTCATTAATTAGCTAATAATTAATACAATGTGGTAGAACACAGAAACAATTCAATTCAATTAGTTCACAGAAACAAAACTTTCGCCCTCTATATTTCAAATCAAATCGAATCAAACAACGTGAGTTTTGCCAAAATGGAGAGCAATCAATTCAATTCATGAAAAAACCTGGCCGGGAAGAGAAAAAGCAGTGGTAGGCTTGTAGTCAGCGAACAAGGCATCATTGACGGCGGTCTGAGATCCAACCGATGATGCACTCATGAAAACCCTAGATTTGC
This sequence comes from Lonicera japonica, assembly GCA_021464415.1. Taxonomy (NCBI): domain Eukaryota; kingdom Viridiplantae; phylum Streptophyta; class Magnoliopsida; order Dipsacales; family Caprifoliaceae; genus Lonicera; species Lonicera japonica. The sequence continues at coordinate 102,048,974 of CM038464.1, forward strand.
CCAAATTCCGAGGACCGAAGCTCCGAATCCCATGATTGAAACAAACGGAATGGAGCTTTTCAGTAATTCAGAAGCATCGAAAGAGATTTTTGGAGAGAAATCGAGGGAAGTACAATGGAGGAAGTCATTGTGAAGGAGGAGGAGGAGGAGAGAGATGCAGAGGGAGGGGGGGAAGCAAGAAGAAAAGGGGCTGAATCGAAAGGGAAGAGGATGATGGCGGAGAGAAAATGCATGCATATATACAAAAGAAAAAAAGTGGAGCGGAGTGGGTTTCAAAGTTTAGCGGAGTTTACGAAGTCTGTGAGTACATACATTAACATAACATAAGCGACGTTGAAGTTGGGCTTGAAATACAATGTAACACTCCAACCACCTGCTTTTATCTCCCTAAATTACATAAAATTACCTTCTAGTTTTGAATGAATCCTCTATTATTCACAAACTTTCAACTGAAATTACTCTTTTTCCTTTTTTCTAATTCACAACGATGAATAGTTTTCGTTCTTTTCATTTGAAAAAAACGTCTTCTTCAACTAGTAATTTGGGATAGTGCATAATTGCTTGTAAAAAGAGAGCAAAAGATAAAAATTGATTGCGCCACGCAATTGATTTTCATTAAACTTGGAAAACAAAAGAAACATAAGTAAACGCAAACTAGACAACGTGTGGGTAATCTCACATCTTCAACCCTCTGTTTGCTTGTTTTTGAAAATAAAATAAAATGCAGGAGGTGGTCTCAACTTTAGTCCATTTACAAAACATACTAAATGAGCATACCCAAATTGCTATTTGATATTCATCTCATTTCATAAATACATACATACCACATATATATACACAAAAATAACTAATAAAATTGGCTTGCTTTCTGAAACATCATCTTTCAAATTTGTCAGCATCAACATAGCATAGATGACAAAATTATTTGTTACAAGCACTCTGTAGTTTTTCAAGAAATCATTTGCATGTTTCGCCAACATTACGTAAAACTCATTTGTTCAATGCAAACAGATGACTTCATCTTTCTCTGCTTTCATTAAAGATGAAAAATAAATACTTCCAAGAACCATGGAACCAATGTATGTGTCTAATCTTACAAGTAATGAATATACGTACATACATAATCAAATGGATTATTTGTTCAACATATACTCAAGAGTGAGTGTATGGAAATATGTACTTCCGAGAACCATGGAACCAATGTATGTGTCTAACCTTATAAGTAATGAATATACATACATACATACATAATCAAATGGATTATTTGCTCAACATTTACTCAAGAGTGAGTGTATGGAAATATGTACACTACATAAATCGTATAAATTATATATTCTCGGTAAATAAATTACAATTTTATACGAGTCAAGCTCCAAAACTTCAATCAGGGCCTACTATATTCTATGGCTTACTTTGCTATCTTCACATCTTTAACTGGATTCTTCATCTTCTAACAGATGCTTCACAGATAATGTAATCAATGTGTAAAAACTTGAACAATTTAACAGCACCATGGAATATCTCCTGGAGGAAAAAATAAAAGAAAAACACATTTGAGCTTACGTGATTATAGTTCTACTATTCGGGCTTAGCACGATTATTGAACAAGCCTAAGTATCGGCCGCCTGGGTTCTACCTGTTAACTTACTAAGCGAGCTCCCGTGAGCTCTAAACAAGCAGAATTCAAGCTGTTAACAGATTAAAATGGAAAAAATAGAAACTTTTACCTTTGTGGGCTTTCAAGTTTCTTTGTCTCTTAATTACGTATAATCAACAACCTGAAGTTCACCGATTGAGTCCCTTTTGCTCTTCATTACCCTTACTTGATTGCCTCTTATTTCTAGAACCTGGTCAACAAACATCAAATGCGTACAAAAATGACAAGTCAAACATTTTAACAACATCTTTAGCACTTAATACAAAATAATTTAGCACTAATAAATACAAGAAAATGTAAAATGGGGTTTGGGTTGTGGGTGGAGGCAGTTGCACATAAAATGTAGTCTACCTCGGGTCTCGAATTAAGAACTCCACTAGACATACCCACGTCAATGCGCCATATGCTACAATTATATTTACTGCAGGAAAACCCAAAATGAAAAGACTAAGCATGTCATTGAATTAGAAATTATTTCAAATATAGAAATAGACATATTTATTTTTCTGGGTTAAGCCAACAAAATTTAGAAAGTATTTACAGTACACACACAAATTCGCTCCTGTAGGTTGAGGAGTATGGCCCACTACCATTGCCTTGGCCCCAACTGCTTCCAACGTCTCTTCAAGAAGAGATTGTATCTGATCAACAGACAAATGAATTTAGTTCCATCTGCTATTCTGCTGCATATTATTTGTATAGCACAAACGGGAAAAAACTGCATTAAATGAGGTAAACAGCGTCAAGAGCAGAAAACGAGAATGTCTAGATAAAATGGTAGGAAAGTTTTTGAAACTCCCTTCAAAACTTTTGCCAACTAAGACAAGTATCCCATCAAAATGGGAGCCACATAGTAGACTCTCATGGGCTCAAGCAATAATTAAATTAAGAGTTCACTTTCGATTTGGAATAAGCAAAAGGAGAAACGTATGGATAAAAAGATTCGGATAATAAGCACTTGCCCGATTGCTCTGATAGCCATCAAGTTCTTCATTATCTCTGGAGTATAAACGGTTCCACACAACACTATCATAGCCTTTGGTGGCTATGAAGGGAATTGCTGATGACCATCACTCTCACTTACACCTCTCATCCAATCGGACACCTCCCTGTTCATCTTCTCTAGGCCATATGCAACTGCAACAATATCAACAATCTTATTTGTCAGTCATTTCAAAGTCATAAAAGAAGAAAGTTCAAACCAGTGTACTCCACCTGTCTCTAATTAAGAGTCCATGTCTGACTTTCACATTTTTCAAGAATGCATTAATTCCATCACAATCAATGGTTTAGAACATAACTTTTACTTGTGGTGAGTTTTGGTATGTGTTGAAGAGTATGATATACATTGTTAGCCCACTACTTAACAGCTTAAGCTTTTGGGTGATATGGATACTGACATGGTATCAGAGCTCAAATTCTGCAAGGTCTCGGGTTCGAATCCTCTTGCTTGCATTTGTTTCCCCCTTTGTGTTTGTGCAGCATGCATGTTGTTTGTGCACAAAGTGCACCTTTGGTTTGGCCGGTTTGGCCTTTGGTTTCGTTTTTCTATCCACATGCGAGCCACTCGCACGTGAGGGGGAGTGTTGAAGAGTATAATATACATTGTTGGCCCACTAGTTAATAGCTTAAGCTTTTGGGTGAGATGGTTACTGACAGTATGTTGATTATGTTCTGAAAAGGAAAGTAAACTCTTAAATCGGGACATACCAAAAAGGAATGATGGATTCTCAATTTAGGACGGAGGGAGTAGTATACTACAACAGCAATAATTCTGAGTGGAAATTGATTTTTTTTACCATGGTGCGGAAGAAGGCCACCGTGACAAAATATCCAATCATCAACTTTAAGAACAACAGGATGTCTTGCCAATTCAGAGGCCAGTTGACCCCCCGGTCTTAGAAGTATTGATCTTGCAATCACCCCTTTTTGCCTCTGTACTAAATTTTGGACAATTTAATCAGATTTGTTACTGAAAAGAAGCTACCCAGAAGAGCCAAAATCCAAGTATTCTCATGTAAACAAGATACAAGTTAGAACTTCAGTAGAATTTACAGTTAGACACCTTGAGTTATTGGAGTTATGTAAATATGACATTTATGTCTTTAGGGTGTGTTTGCTTGCACCTCTTTTCATGGATATTTAGTGGCATTGTCTGCATAATTTCCATGGTACCATTTGGTTTAACCTACTTCCCTCGTTTTTCCTGTAATTCACAAACCACCTCCAATCCAAGTTTTTGTTTTCTATGCAAGTCAATTATTTTCCAATTTCCATGTAAGCTGATCAAACACACCCTTTTACTGTCTGTATAATATCTTTAATTTATTTTTGTTAACATATGACACACCTTTACCTTCCAGACGACTTCCATGGTGACCCCATGATTTAAAGATTTTGATACATTTTCCGGCCTTCTTTCCACCTTTCGGACACACCAGCCCAACCAACAAAAGCTTCTTCCCAGTTATGTTCACATTCGTCCAGGTACTCCAAGAAATCCGAGCATTCATCATATGACCTATAATCAACAAATCTAAAATCCCCTTCTACATTTATTGTCTCATGGTTCCCATTAACCTATTATCATCAAGAAAGAACACTATCAGATCATTCATGAATATGCTTCATTACATCACTCGAAATTTCGAAATATCTATCAAACAAACAAACCTGGAAAACAGCTCCACCACTAGCTTTCGCTTGGATATCCAATGACCTCAACAAGGACAAAATAGCATTTCATTTCATCCTCTCCCCGATCAAGAATATCCCCAAGCTGAATCAATACCTAGGTCACAAATATATATACATATTTATAAATTAAAGAAACAAAGCAATCTAAAATCTTAGGATAGTCTCCAGAAAACTATAAAGATCTAAATTATAATGTGAAGTGGGGTATTTCACATTATGTAAATAAAGGGCATACCGTCTCTCCACCGGTCCACAAATCTCCACCATCAGAACTTAAGACGCCAGCCAACTCTAGTGCACCTCTAGCTTTGGAAAGATCTCCATGCAGATCCCCAACTAAATACGAGATGACAAAAAATTTAGACAAAGAAAAGTTATGTGATTCAACACCTAGAACATAAAAGTATAAAACCAAGGAAGAATAGAGATCAAAGTGATTACATTCAACATCTCTGCACGAAGTTTCTATTACTAAAAATATTTATATTATTTTGTATGCAAAACAAAGCCAAGAAAGTTTCTCCAAAAAACTCTCCTTAATATAGACCACGTATCAAATACTCAAATCAAGAGTGACATTTTATCTTTTGGGATGTCTCAAACAAAGAAGAGTCCCATTTTATGGGTGCGACATAACACAAACGAAGTATCAAAAATCACATTAATAAATAAGTTGTGTTCTTGAGCATAAATTATGTCAAAATGTGGGACTCCTAATTTGACCTCTTTTCAACCCACGGACTATATACTCTGTCATTTGTGAGGTTGAAACACAAAAATCAAATTCATATGGAAAATTGAAACTGAGTTTGCCATCAGCGGGATCGCACATTAATTAAAACTCAAATGTCCGAGTTTTGATGCGATAAATTTCACCCTCCTAATTATCTTCCAACAAAACCCCCATAAAGGGGGGAAAGAATCCAAATTTGTTGACACCCACCAAAGTATTATTGATATAATATATCTATGTCATCTAAAATAGAGTTCTCGCTAGAGCTAGAGGAAAATACTTGCTCCAGTGAGGACTCAACCAATCATAAAGCTGAGACAGACATGGTGACCCTCCTTAGATTTGAAGTGAGATAACTGAAACATTATCCGCACAAAAATAAAAACAACAAAGCAGCAATAATGGGATAAAATTTTGAAGTAAAATAGAGCAAGGCAGGACATTGATAAGATAAAGCAAAAAGGGAGCCAAAAAATAAAATAAAAAGTAGAGAGAGAAACTAACCGGCGACTATGCGGCGGGCAGGGGCAGAGACATAAGTGGGTGGGTTACCATAGACTACAATAGGTTTTAAGTTCCTAATAATGTCTCCGGAATTAGTCAGTGTAGTCGGAGTAGCTACTGATGATGATCGAGGAGGTGGTTGAAGAGGTAACGAATTCAGAGATAGCGAAGAAGCAGCCATTGATTTCGGAACACACCTCATCATCAATCTTTATTATTTATTTATTTTCCCACAAAAAAGGGGCAAGTGTTGCCGTTTGTGATAAAAGGGGAGGATGATATTCTTCCACGTTTTCTTTTTCGTATTCTTCTCCCTTTTGTCAAAACTCAAAAGTTGGTTAATGTACGCGTATACAAAACAATAATCCAAGGAGTTGTCCCGGCGATAAAAGCGAATTTAAAATTACGTAGGTTAGCAGATGTACAATCTTAAGTTCGATGTATTATTGTGTAAAAATGTATTATTGTGTAAAATTTTTCGTGGACTTTTAAGGACGTGTTTCGGTCGAGCAACTAGAGTATTATAGAATTAGTTGGAATGGGGTTTAGATATTCATGGTTATCAAATATATATATATATATACAAAGCAGCAGATCCAGTCTCGTTTATTATAAAATTTCTGGTAGCCAGTAGTCTGCTCTTTCTATTAACAAAAAATTATTAATATCCATAAAAGTTTATTGGAACATTTTTTAAAATTAAACTTTCAAAAAAAAAATATGCTAAACATTTGACACTGCTCAATATAAATGATTTAATTAGTGACAGATGTCAGATGAATACATATATTTCAAATATGTTTGTAAATTAACTTTTTATAAAATCTTATAATTTTAATTATTTTTTTCAAAGAAACTCAAATTGACATCTCTAAATTTAGATGAGTACGTCTTTTATTTCATGCTGAATATGGAAATAAATAATTTATATGATTTGAGCCACCAATTTTTACTAGATGATCGTAAATCATTTCTAGACTGTTAAGGAACGTATCTAGAAAAATAAAAAATGTCAATAGAAGAGAGAAATGGCATGGGTATTCCGAATGCTTGGATCATTATTTTCTTCCTCGAAACTCTGTAATTAATTTCAACAAAATTTGTCCAAATTTTTTTTTAAACAAAATTAGCTGATGCTTGTATCAAACTAAAACTTAATGTAGAAAAGATGTGAATGTATAATGAAGATAAGTTAAAAATGTACTTCAAGATTAACATTCCAACTTTTGTCATTTATATATTTATTATAAGAGGTTTTATTCCATATCATTGTCACACACCAAGTCGCATTAACAACTATTAACTTTTTTAAATTCAGATTAATAGAAGGTTTAAATTCTAACAGTTACTTCAAGATTTTTAATTTGTCAGTTTTCCGTTCTTTTAAGCACACACATCTTTTTCTACCCTTTTCGTCCTTTGATCTCTGTTTGTTTCTCTTTTGGCTTTCTTCTTTCAAGGCAGAAAAGAAATTTGCCAAAAGGCGAAGAAATGTAAAATGTTAAGGGTAGGAGTGTCGTGATTCATTTTAATAGGGCAAAATTAAGGTTGGTATAGCAAGCTCCAGCTCAGTTTAATTGAAAATTTTACAATATCACACAAAAGAAAAAAATTAGCATGAGTTAGTCTACTTCAATTCATTCATCTCTTTAATTTTGGGTCTGCCCCTACACATTTCACATAAGTAGTAATACGATGACAAGGTTTTTGACTTATTTTTTAATTCAATGAATCTAAGTAATGACTTGCGTTTGTATTTTTTGTAGGTGTGTTTTCCGTTTCAATCAAAGTAAAAATTACAGACACTTAAATTGAATTTGAAAATTCGATTTTTCAATCTTCTAAGTCTTGAGTCGAACCAAACTTTTTGATTCAGTTTTGATTTATTCGGTTTTATATATTTAAAAAAGAATTTGGACAATCCATTAACGAAAAAGTGAAACAAAACCGTTGAACAAGCCTGAAACTAAAAATATCCGATATATAGCAATGTTAGTAATAGATGTAATTCTAAAACATTGAGGAAATTATTGGATTTGGTAACCAATTGAAATAAGTAGTGTATCTGCTCTGTTAAACAGAAGATTAGAAATTTGATGCCTATACGAGTATATAGCAATGTTAGTGATAATCTAATATATACAATTCCAAAACATTGACGAAATTTGTTGGACTTAATAAACAATCAAGTATCTGTTTTATTGGATTGAATAGAAATTTGATGCATATGATACGCAAGATTAAAATCCAATAAGATTTCAGTAAGGGCTTAATGGTGGTTGTCCTCAACTAACTTTTGATATAATCTACAAGTGTCAAAAAATTGGTGCATTATATTGATGAATGGACCTTGACAACTTTGATAAATTGTTGGATTATCATTTAAAATAACTTAATCGGATGATGTTATTATGGTCCGAAATATAAAATAACGCCGTATAGTAATGATTCTATTCGATTCAATTTTAGACTGGGACACTCCAAACTGGACTTATTCAATTTCGGTTTTTTCTTGTTCGGTTTTTTACGGATTGATTCAGCTCAATAATTCAATTTTTTAGATTCACCACCACAACTTTAATTTTATGTGAGCTTTTAATAAGTTAAGTGAATTCTAATTCGTAATATACTAGGACATGATTATTGTCTTTCCCGTTAGCCAAATGAAGTTATAGTAACTTGGCACATAATTTAACTGGTCTAATAATTCTTAACCTTATGGCCCTCAAAGATTATTTTATTTAATTATTTATTTTGGACAAAGCTCATATAATTAATTTTAAGGTTAATGATTACGGTTCTTAATTTGAGCATCTCGTAATATATATTTCTCATGGAATAACTGGGCCTACACTAACTTGGCTGAGCCATAACGAAATTCAACACCGAACCCAGAATCCAGTAATCGGCCCTTTCAAATTCCTCGTCTAGTGAAGGCCCACTTGTTCATAACTTTATCCATTGACTCACAAATTTTAATACCAGTTAGGGTCTTTCACCCATAACCAAAAAAAAAAAAATGTTATTTTATAAAATCGATACAGTTAATTTTTTTTTTATAAGTTATGCAAATGACCCAGTATTTTAATTTTTGTTTAAGAATAGGGTGATATTATTATCAAAATAAATTATTTATATTGCCAAAATAATATACAAATTTAGAAGCATGTAGTATAATTTTTCAAAACTATATTATGCTCTGTCAAATAAGATATTGTTTTGAGGATATAGCTACCCTAAAAATAAGGGCGTAAAAGATATATATATATATATATGTATATATATATTTTAAAATAAAAAAGCAATAAGAACTCATTTATATAAAAGATATGTTGTGTACAAAATATGTTTTCTTTCACAATTTTCATAAAAGTTCCTATATCTTGAGAATGCTTACACTCTATTACAACAATTATGTTGTCACCGACAATTATCTTAATTTTTCTAGTGTGAGACCGACCACTAAACCCATCATCGGGTCTTAGAAAAAAAAAAATATATATATATATATATATATATTGGCTTTGAGAACATGAAATCAAACTAAAATTAACAACCATCTCAATCCAGATGAACTCCACTAACATTGCAAATTAGCCACGTATTTATATTTTTGGGTAGTGGTAGAAAGTATCCACCTACCTACCAGTCTAATCAAATACATCTTTATTTGTAAACAAACATGGGTCCAATATATAGTCACTATAAACATGACACTAATCTTTCGAATCTTATAAATCGATCCGTCACTTGTGGATTTCAAATCTTATAAATCGATCCGTCATTTATAGATTCCAAATCTTATAGATGATTTTATTTATCAAAGTAAGATGTAATTATTGTTCACAAAAATACACAGGCAAAACAGTAAGTACCCGGTGGAAGTAGTGTTAACTCTCCACACAGACAACACGAGTTCGAGCCCACTAGATTTTTTTGTAGGAAACAAAAAAAAAAAAAAAACTCATGAATATTTTTTTCTCAGAAAATAAAAAAATTGAAATTACATGGTTTACAAACCATGTGTTGTCACCTTATTTGCTAAAACCATATGTTGTCACCTTATTTGCTAGCTAAGTATTGGGTAGCGTATCCCAAGTGGGAAAAGTGTTTCGGAAAAGTGTTTCTTTAATGGTGACACTTGTTAAACTGGAGAATGGATAAGAGAGGTAGAAGATTATATTGAATTAAGTGTGCAAAATCATTATATATAATGATGTGGCACTTATGTATGCATTGGAAACAGGGCAAGCAAATTAAAAGTCAGATCAGACTAATTACTACTTAGATAGACCGCACCACTTCAGTTTTCGGTCGGTGTCTCAGATTTAATTTAGCATCCAATCTAGCTATAATTATTTTTTTTTTTTTGTCACATTATCGAACAAACATTTGTGTAAGACTACTTTTACATAAAATAAATTATGTCATAATTTACTAAGAGAAGTATGCATGTTATATTTTGCTAAAAAAAAATCTATATTAATAGAAAGGAGAAATAAAAACATGTTTAAAATTTTAATTTTTTAAATAAACAGATTGAAGTGCAGTGCAGTGCAGTGCAGTGCAGTGCAGTTGAGTTCAATTTTTAATATTCACAAACCATAGACTTTACCTCAATTTTGATTTTTCATAATTTTACATAAGACTAAACTGCAAACTAAAAATATGTATAATATGCTTGTAGGTAGGAAAATACTCTAGAGGGCGGTGAATGTAGTTTTTAAAACTTAATCCGAATTTAAAAAATAGTATCAAAAGAGTTCAAGTCTCTATCAAGTAACAAACAAATCAAGTAAGTAATTCCAATCACAATAAGTAATGATACAATAACATTAAAGAGCTTAAAGATAGAATGATTAAACCGAAGAAGCACAAGACATTTAGTCACGCGATTCTGTTGTTTAGACCATACGTTCGCGCCCGAGTAGTGCCCTCGAGAAATTTCAATAAACCGATTGTCTTACAGGTGAAAATCAAACCACTACAAGTGTATTTTCTCTCTACACTCATACAAAAATCCCTCTTACTATTCTATGTGATAAACTTCTTACAATTTTGAATAATGAAGTTGTTTGGTGAAAAACACCAATGTACAATAACTCTTAAGTATTTGGAAGATTACAATTGATGTTCACACTAAAGTTATCAAGTTTGATAAAAGTATATAGCTCAAATGAAAAATGATTGATTAAAATAATTGCTTGAATCATTGTATGATGAAAATAGATGAAGAATAGAGATGAATAGTGATTCAAGATAGTTTGAAAGTGTCTAAGAAGTCATATATATATATATATATATATAATATGTTTAGACAAGATATAGCCGTTTGAAGGAGTTGTTATAAGTTTAGTACCAAAAATAGTAAAAAAAATCAGAAATTTAACGGCTATATTTTGAGGTATCAATCGACTGAGCCTAGCTCATCAGTTGACTGAGCCTAAGCCCATCAGTCAACTGATGCCCACTGATCTACCAGCCAAAATGCCAAATTTTAGACTTTTACAATTTAGTTCCAAAATTAACTATAATACTTTGACTTCAAAAATATGTTCATAATACACCTATTTTCGAGAGAACTCAAAATATGCTCAAATGAATTTAATATGAATTTATTTTGAAAACCGGTTTTTGTAAGAAGGTGTTTTCAAAGAATTTTTAATTCAAACTTGTTTTTGATTAATCTTTTAAAGCTATATGAATAAGTATGAGTTATATAAATAATCAACCAAGAAACTTTACAATAAAAGCTTAAACACTCACTCAATTGAAATTTAACGAGTCTTAAATGCTTAAGAGTTTCTTCAGTTCTTCGCTTGCTTGAACTTTGATCCATATTGATTTCCAATGGCATGTATACTTTGATTAAATTGATGGGAATGATGCAAGCTAATGAGATACTTAAAAAGAGAAAGATTTGGATGTTTAAGGCAAGATTTGAAAGAAATTTTGAGTGATTTTAAGGTTTAGAGAAATAGGGAAGAAGAGGTATTTCAAAAATGAGAAAGAATGAAGTTGAATTTTCGAAAAACAGGCGAAATAAGGACTAGATCCTTTAGGAAAGCATCGGTCAATTGATGCTTATACTTTAGTCGACTGATGTAGCCCTTTAGTCGATTGATCAATGTGTTTTTTGCATAATTTTAACAGCTTTTACCATAGCTATAAATAAGGCTAGATATCTGAATTTTGCCCACTCTTAAGCTACAAAATAAGTAGTAGTCCTCACAACAACATGAAAAAGTAATAATGCAAGCTATGTAAATACAATGTTTGCACAAGAATTAATTCAAGAAATGTACATAAATTTTGTATGCTTATAAAGAAACATCCAATGATCAATATATATAAACATTTTGGACAACTAGATATCATATGCTCTAGTCATACCAAGTTCACGTCGAATAGTGCAAAAATAATCATCAGAGAGTGGTTTTGTGAAAATATCTGCCAATTACGATTTGGTGCTAACAAATTCAATATCAACACCACATTTTTACACATAATCACAAATAAAATGATGTTTTATCTCAATGTGCTTGGTATGTGAATGTTGTATAGGGTTCTTAGTCAAGCTAATAGTACTTGAGTTATTACATTTAATGGAAATGTAACTAAGACTAATTCCAAAATTTTCTAGTTATTGTTTAATATATAAAGTTTGTGCACAACAACTTCAGGTCGCCATATATTCGGCTCCGGCCGTGGATAAAGCCACCAAGTTTTATTTTTTTGCTTGACCAAAAGATTAGTGCAAATCCTATAAAATGACAAGTGCCACTAGTGCTTTTCCTATTAATTTTACATCCGACAAAATCAATATCGGAATAACTAATTAAGTCAAAATTACTCTCTCTTTGATACCATAATCCTGAAGAGCTAGTGCCAACCAGATATCGAAAAATACATTTAATGACAATCAAATATGATTCTTTAGAATCCTGTTGAAATCGTGTACAAAGACATACACTAAATATGATGTCCTGTCTACTAGCCGTTAAATAAAGTAGATTACCTATCATACCTCGATATTTCTTAATGTCGACACACTTACCATTTTCGTCTTTGTCGAGCTTCAACGTTGAACTCATAAATGTGCTCATCGATTTAACTCTTTCCAAATCGAACTTCTTTAAAAGTTCATTGACGTACTTCTCTTGGTTGACAAAGATCTCGTCTTTGCATTGCTTGCTTGAAGTCCGAGAAAGTAGTTCATGTCTCCCATCATGCACATTTCAAATTCCTTTTGCATATAATTTGAGAATTCTTTGCATAGATTTTTCGTTAGTAGATCAAAGATAATATTATCAACAAAAATTTGAATAAATAACATTTCATAATCATGATTCTTAATAAATAAAGTAGTATCTACTTTGCCTCTAACAAAACCATTATTAAGCAAAAATGAATCTATCATACTATGCTCTAAGTGCTTGTTTTAAATCATACAAAGCTTTCGATAATTTAAACACATAATCTGGATACGCATGATTTTCAAAATCGGGAGGTTGTTTCACATAAACTTCCTTTTTTAATAAAATCATTTAAGAAAGCACTTTTTATATCCATTTGATACAACCTGAAAATTTTAAACATGAATAAGCAAGTAGCATGTGAATTGTTTCTAAGCGTGCAACGGGTGCATATGTTTCTTCATAATCAATACCCTCATCTTGATTGTATCATTGAGCAACAAGTTTAGCCTTGTTTCTAACAATTACACCACTTTCATCCTTTTTATTGCGAAATACCCATTTAGTGCCTAATCATTTGGTTTGAAAATAAGTGTCCACACTTTGTTTCTCTCAAATTGATTGAGCTCTTCTTGCATAGCCATCATCCAAAATTCATATTGTTTGTCTTCATTTATATTTTTAGGCTCATATTAAGAAACGAAAATCACATTATTGCATATATTTCTTAAGGATGATCTAGTCATACCCTTTTTAGATGTCTCTCTAAGAATTTGATCAATAGGGTAGTTGGACACAAATTTCTAACTCCTAGGCAAATCATTCGAAGTTTGCTCGTTTTTATTTTCCAACTCCTTAGAATGATGTTGAGTACTCGATGGTTCTTCCTTAGATAAATCATTAATTTGAATTTTCGAAGTTTTTTTATTACATCAGAATGGCCATTTTGTAACAGATCTAGCCTGTTGGTGAAAATTTTTCTATCACAAAAAAAAATCGTTGCTAATTAGGCATTAAAAACGATTTAGTAACAAATATATTCGTTACAAAAATTAAGCAAAACTATTACAAAAAAATATTTTTGTAATAGACTAAAATCGTTATTAATCCGTTACTATACTAATTTCAGTAATGGATTTAGTCCGTTACAAAATACTGTACAACAATTACAATAATACGCAAAAGTAATTAAATCTTTAATTATTTGTAACATACTAAATCCGTTACTAATAATAAAACCGTTACAAACCATTATAAAGAATAAATTGAATAATTTTTTTTGTATATTTTTTTCCAGTTCCTTGTAACACACAATACAAATTCTTGTATTGCAGATGCAAATAGTTTTAGCAGCACAGGTTTAGCCGCACAATACAAATTCATTTATAATAACCAAATAGCATCAAACAAACTAATATTTATCAAAGAACTACCAAACCAATATTCATCTAAAGCCAAACTAATTTTCTTACAAAAATATGTCTGCCCACAAATATAAAGTACCAAACATGTCCAACCATACATAAAACATACTAAATCCAAAATGTCCAAGTCAAAATATAAAATATTATCATGTCCAAAAAATAAATACTCAAAAGTGCACGTAATAAAAATAGAAGTAAGCTAGATATACTTCAACCAAGGCTCAAACCAAATTATATAACCCCCAGCAACATACGCATAGAAAGTATCATTACCATATTAAGGGAACCATAATGGAACATTCGGTTCTAATATTTCATCGATATAGACTTTTCTCTCACTAGCTATTGAATTATGTTTGATTTTTAGGTTTATTAAGAACTCATTAATATACTAGCTATTCAAGTTTGAGCCAAATCCCAAATTTTCCCTTTCTCTTTTGGTATTTCCACAGGCATTGCTCACTCAAAAAATAGAAAGTGAAAAAAAATTGTACTTCTAATTATTGTTATGAAGTATATATTAGAAACATTTTATTCACTAATATATTTATTATATCCTTTTAAGTATTTATTAATCATTGTGAAAATCATTCAAAATAATATTGAACCATTAATTCATATTAGTTAGAAGTTTTAAGTTGCCAAAATGACATGATTCACCAACACGGATAATAAATAAGTGAATAATTTAAAACGACATGGAATAAACCTGTAAACGAGAGTATATATTGTATATTTATTCATAAGAATCAAGGATGTTTGTTTTACATTTTGGTACACTTACAAAATATGCTTGTGAATAGGAACCAACTAAATAGGCTGGGTTAGTGTCAAGCTTTAATTCAACACAATGAACTATAATAATAAGACTTGATGGACTAGTATATATTCAATGCGACTGCGAAACAACATAAGTCGATCAAGATTAAAAGTTGGTAACCTAAACCCAAAATGTGAAATTGGTGTGTAGAAAATCCAACTCTCGGTACAATCACTCAAACAATTAAGACCCCTCACCATTTTTTATCCTTTCTATACTTTAGATAATATTTTTCTTAAAAGAAGATACTCTAGATACTATTAAATAATATTATTCATTGGTTCGTTTCTTTTTAAATTTTACTCTAAATTTTGCCCATAAATGCTTGTCCTGTTTTGGCTTCAAGCTAAACAACAATTTTGATCATCTTCCAAAAAAGCAGCCCATTTGTACTCTTACTCTTCTTTTTTGATCCTCTTTTATTTTTCAATCAGTCAACCCTTTGCAGAAGGTGGGGAAGGATTTAACTTAATTAAACCATCTTTCTTATTTCAATTTTTTACTTTTGTAAAGGTAATCTAGTCATAATCTTCCCCCCCCCCCCCCAATCTCTCATCTCAATCAAAATAATGAAAGTTTTCATAATGAACATATACAAAAACAGTATTTCTTTGAAGAAAAACTCTAAATTAATCGAAGCATGAATACCAGATCATTTAAATATATACTTAACAAATATAATTAAAACATAACACTTAAAAAAATAAACTATACTTAATAAACACCATCAATACACTTAAAAATAAAACTTAATCAAAAGATCAAGCCTTAAATTCGTTAAAGAAAGAAAGACAAACTTGAAATAAGCCCTAAATTTATAAAGAGGTAGCCAAATTCGAAGCCAAGCAAGCCCACAACAAAAAATCGCCAATAGCTCTAGGTTTTTTGGGGAAAGACGAAACATATATACTTAACAAATATAATTAAAACATAACATTTAAAAAATAAACTATACTTAATAAGTACCATCAAAACACTTAAAAATGAAACTCAATCAAAAGATCAAGCCATAAATTTATTAGAGAAAAAAAGACAAACCTGAAATAAGCCCTAAATTTATAACGAGTTAGTCAAATTTGAAGCCAAGAAAGCCCACAACAAAAAATCACCAATAGATCTAGTTTGCTTGTGGGAGAGAGGAGAAACCCTGGTAGTAATTATGGTGAGAGAAACGGTGTGACTGCGAGATTTATTAGAGAGAGCTCAATTTTGGAGGAACGGGGAAAGAGCTTTAGTTTTGTGAGAGGAGTGTGATGAATTATTTTTTCTCTTTTTTTCGGAGGAGTGTGACCAGGCGGGTTTAATGAAAAATGAGCGGTAAGTAAAAATGAGCCTTGTAACAAATTAAGTAACGGATTAACCGTTAAATTCCTCTTTTTTTTCATTACTTATTAAAGGCGGGCTAATAATAATATTAGTTGTGTTAGTAATGGATTTTTCTCATTAGTAACGTACTAAACACGTTACTCAGATGTAACGGTTAAAAATGCGTTACTAACCAAAAAAATTGTTTGTTACAAATTCCGTGAAATGGTGTAGTGTTTGGATAATTTCAACATTATCATCGGAATGCACTATAGGTGTAAAAAGATTGGATTCATCAAACACAACATGCATAGATTCTTGAACAACTAAACTTTTTTTGTTATAAATACGATAAACTTTACTATTAGTGGCATACTCAAGAAAAATTCATTCGCCGAATTTAACATCAAACTTTCCTAAATGATTACGATTATCTATATTTTAAAACATAATTGTTGACCTTGTAGGTCTTAATCTTATTTTGATAATAAAAATAAATCAATCATGTGTAATTTAACATATTTCTTGATTTAAGATTATAGTTTTCTTACTTAAAAAATCAAGAATAGCATGATTGCTCGAAGAAAGCATGCCATATGGCAAGGATCATTCAATCAATATCCGATCAAGTCAATAACGCATTGGACTAGCAAGAAGATCAATCTCATCAATGCAAATCTATGGAAATCAATATCAAGGATCATATGTAAGAGCTTCAAGACAAAAGCTTCAAATGAAGATCAAATTGAAGAAATAAATTGAAGCATTCAAAGACTCGTAAATTCGATATTTGAGTGAGCGCTTAAGATTTATGTAAAGTTTCTTATTTGATTATTTATATAGCCTATATACTTTGTTACAACATTCTTAGATTGATCAAAATCAATTTGAATCAAAATTTCTTTGAAAACATCATTCTTGCAAAAATCGGGTTTCAAATAAATTCATATTAAATTCAAATGTTCATGTTTTGAGTTTTTTCGAAAATAGGTGTCTTGGGAACTTATTTTTGAAGTTCCTAAAGCATTAGAATTAATTTTGGAGCTTATATGTAAAAGTGCAAAAATTGGAATTTTGGCCTGATGGACAAAGTCCATCAGTTGACTAAGCAGAGTTGCTTAGTCGACTGATGGGCTTTGGTTAGTCGACTGATGCTTCAGAATATAGCCATTGGATTTCTAATTTTTTACTATTTTTGGTACCAAACTTCTACCAAACCTCACAAATGGCTATATCACTTTTAGGACTATATATACATTATCTAAGACATATTTTGACCACCATGAATCACTCTCATACTATATTCTTCATCTATCTTCAATATCAAAAGATTCAAGAAATTATTTTTGATCAATTATTCTTATTGAGCTATAAATCTTGATCAAACAAGTAACTCTAGTGTGAGCTTTAATTGTATTCTTTAAACACTTAAGAGTTATTGTTAATTGATGTGAATCACTAAACAATTAGTATTCAATTGTGAGAGGTAAATCTCATAGGAAAACAAGAAGGTAAATTCTTGTTTAGTATTTGTGAGAGGTAAATCTCATAGATTAGCAAGAGGGGTTCTTGTAAGAGTATTATGGTATAGCAATACTTGTATAGTGTAGTGAGACAACAACACTTGTAAAAGTTTGATCTTCACCCGAAAGGAGATTGATATTAGTGAAACTTCTCGGGGAATTAACCAAGCGCGAACTATGGTTTGAGAAACCAAAACCGTGAGGACAAAAAGCCTTGGACTTCCTATTGGTTTAATCTTTCTAACTCAAGCTCCTTATTTGATTGCATTTATATTTATTGATTGCTCTTGGGATTGATTGTTTGTTTAATTAATTACTTGCATTCCTTGATAAATTTGTTTTGTAAATTTGTTTTATTTAAACATTTTCAAAAAGTATTTTAATTTCGCATTAAGATTTTATAAACCCTATTCACCCCCTTCTAGGGTTGAAATCCGACCAACAATAATCTTTGACCAAAATTTTCTTTAAAAAGTATAAGAATTTATTGATTAAAAATACACATGTTATGGTGCGCATTAGTTCTATACCATTGGATGAGTTTTATACATACACCAAGATGTCACATCAAAGTTAAAACACTCACACCAATAATATACACACAATAAACCCTCACATAATAATAATTTTGTCTACATTAAAAATGCCATAACTTAAAATAAAAATTCAAAATTTGATAAAAATTTAATATTTAAAATACACTAATCAAGTTCAATTAAACGAAATCCATCATGACTATATAATTATGCAAAAAAAATCAAGAAAAATTATTGTGTAACATTTAAAGACGTACGTTATGTGTTCATACATTATTTGTCGTCCCAATTTGTCATTTTTAGGACGTACGTTACGTGGTTGGATTATAATTTAAAGACTTTTTAAAAATTAAAAACAAGTCAGTCCAATCCGGTATACTTTTAGTTTTTTTCAACATGAAGATATATTGAACTTACATTTTAGTTATTCATAACATTAGAGTAGACTAGACAATGTGCTCAAAATAGATTGATTGATTTTGTCGATTTAAATTCATCACACATTAATTTTTTATCCTATTATCAGATTTTTTTTATTTCACCGTGCCGGATGGCATGGGTATACCCTAGTTCAAAATAAAACACTTACAACCAAACACTTTAAAATATGCAATATTCGGTTTCTTGTCATTCCACAATTCATAAGGTGTCTTATCTAACTTTTTACGATTAATAACGCGATTAATCACATAGCATGCGATATTAACGGCTTCCGCTCAAAAGTATTCCTGTAAAGAATGTTCATTAAGCATAGTCCTAAACATCTTTTGAAGAGATTTATTCTTTCTTTCAACAACATCTTTCAATAACATTATCAAATTCTCTACCTTTATCACTTCTAACATGCACAATGGAAACACATTTTTTATTGTGAACTTTTCTACAAAATTTAGTAAATACAAATGGAGTTTCACTTTTATGAGTAAGAAAGAATACCCATATAAATATAGAATAATTATCAACAATAACAAAAGCATACAATTTACCTCTTAAGCTTGCAACCTAATTAGAACCAAATAAATTTAGATGCAACATATCAAGAGGTCTAGTGGTAGTAATATATTTCTTAGACTTAAATGAAGACTTGTGTTGTTTACCAAGTTGACATGCATCATAAATCTTATCTTTAGCAAACTTAGTTTTAGGTAATTCTTTAATTAATTCCTTTTCGGAAAAGTGTCAATCAAATCCATATTAGCATGCCTCAATCTTCTATGCCATAACCAATAAACATCATTAATAGCAGATAAACATTAAACATCTTGTTGAGATAAATCATCAAGCTCAAGAATATGCACATTACTAGTTCTATATGCAACAAGTAAGATGGAATTATCACTAATATTCTTAACAATGCAACAATCGAATTTAAAAATAACTTTATATCCTTATCACACAATTGACTAATGCTAAGTAAAATATGTTTTAAACCTTCAACTAAAAGAACATTATAAATGCAAATAGAGTCCTTACCAACCTTACCTATATCGATAATCTTGCATTTGTCTCTAAAAGTTACATTCTCTCCCTGTTTAGGAATGATACTTAAGAAGTTATTTTTGTCTCCCGTCAAGTGCTTTGAACAACCGCTATCCAATAACTACTTGGTTGTGCTTCCTCTAGCTTTCAAGCGAACCTACACTACGACCTTAAGTAACATCTCATTTGGTACCAAAAATATGTTGGGTTCCTTTAGGTTATCATACATAATGGTTCCTTTTTGAACCCAATTAAGTTTCCTCTTAGGAAAACTCTTATTTCTATAGAAGCAAAAATTCACATAATTAGTGTTTCTACTATAATATGAGTAAAGACGAGTGGGATCATAAAGTGTGTATGCTTTGAAGAAATTTTTGTAATCCTTTTAATTGTCAATTTGGTTATAACCCAAACTAGCTTTGTCAAAAACACGCATTTGCATTCTTAATAGTTTATCTAAGTTATCCCTTCCATTGATGAACTTGGGTAAACTATTAGTCAAGTCATCCACTTGATCTTTTAACTTAGCATTTTTAATACAAGTGTATTTGGAATTTCCTTTTATTTCCCCTTTTTCAAGGTCTTAATTTCATTTTTCAAAACAATGTTTTCCTTTTCAAAGTTTCATATTTGCTAGAATTTATGGAGTTGTCCTTTTTGAGATTTGTCTACTTCTTAGAAAGATTTTTAATTTTTTTATGCAATTCCTTAATCATTTCATATAGTTCATCATAGTCATTCTTATTATGTACATTATTATCAATAGAGGCATTATCATCACTAAAAGAATCATAGTTAGAATCTAACTCATCATATTTTGCCATAAGGCAAAGATTTGCTGTTTTCTCGTCACTAGAGTTGGCATCAGATTCTCCACCTTCAGAATCGCTCCTCGTTCCTTTGAGGGCATGCTTTACTTGCTTGAACACCTTATCCTTTTTTCCCTCTCTTTTTTTTTCTTTTAATCGGATAATTGCTTTTGAAATGTCCCAGTTCATGGTAATGGAGGCATTTCTTGACTTATTTATCCTCAACTCTTGATTAAGTTGATCGATCATGGTTTCTCCTTAAAGAGGATGAATTGTTATTGCCTTTTCCTTGATAACCTTTCTTCTTTGCTAGAAATTTTATGAATTTCCTAAAAAGAAGTGCCATGTCTTCAACTTCTCCCATGTCTTCAACTTCTCCCATGTCTTCATCTTATTTCTATAGAATCAAGAATTCACATAATGAGTATTTATACTATAACATAAGTAAAGATGAGTGGGATCATAAGGTGTGTATGCTTTGAAGAAATTTTTGTAATCCTTTTGATTGTCAATTTGGTTATAACCCAAACTGGCTTTGTAAAAAACACACATTTGCATTTCTAATAATTTATCCAAGTTATCCCTTACATTAGTGAACTTGGTTAGACTATTAGTCAAGTCATCCACTTGATTTTTTAACTTAGCATTTTTTAATACAAATGTATTTGGAATTTCCTTTTCTTTCCCCTTTTTCAAGGTCTTAATTTTATTTTTCAAAACAATGTTTTCCTTTTCAAAGTTTCACATTTGCTAGAAGTTGTGGAGTTGTCCTTTTTAATATTTATATACTTTTTATAAAGATTTTTAAATTTTTTATGCAATTCCTCAAACATCTCATATAGTTCATCATAATCATTCTTATCATGTACATTATTATCAATAAAAGGCATTATCATCACTAAAAGAATCATAGTTAAAATTTACCTCATCATTTTTTGCCATAAGGCAAAGATTTGTCGTGTCCTCGTCTCTAGAGTAGGCTTCAAATCCACCTTCAGAATCGTTCCTCGTTCTTTTGATCGAGGGCATGTTTTACTTGCTTGAACACCTTGTCCCTATTTTCTTTTCTTTTAACCTGATAATTGATTTTGAAATGTCCCGGTTCATGGTAATTGAGGCATTTCTTGACTTCTTTATTCTCAACTCTTAATTGAGTTGATTAATCATGGGTTCTCATTAAAGATGGTGAATTGTTATTGCCTCTTCCTTGATAGCCCTTCTTCTTTACTAGAAATTTCATGAATTTCCTAGAAAGAAATGCCATGTCTTCATCTCCTCCCATAAACTCATCAGCATCCTCATATTGACTTGCTTTGAGAGAGGTCTTTTTTAATTTTCAATCGGCCTCGTCTCCTCTTTCCAACTCTTTTTCATGGGTTTTGAGAGAACCCAAAAGTTCATCTATACTAAGAGTCTTGAGGTTCTTGGCCTCTTGTATGGCCGTCACCTTAGGTCTCCATTTCTTGGAAAAAGTCCTAATAATTTTTCGAATCTTATTCTCAATAGAATAAACCTTACCAAGAAGATACAAAGAATTAGTGATAATCGAGAATCTATTATACATATAAGTAAGAGATTCATTAGGCTACATTTTGAATAATTCATAATCATGGACAAGCATATTAATTTATATTATCATCATTAACTTGAGAGGTTCACTTATGAGCAACCTCAATTTTGTCCCAAATCACTTTAACGGTTTTGCAACTAGAAATTTTGTTTTATTCATCCATACTTAAAGCACGATGTAAGGAATTTAAAGCTTTAGCGTTGAATTGAATTTTCTTGATATCATTCTCATCATATTTAGATATTGATTTAGGAATTATATTTTTCTCTCATCGGTTTTAATAATCTCATAGGGTCTAAAAAGTGTAACATTCCATTGTTCAAAATTACTAGCTTGAAAAAACGTACAAATTTTATTTTTCTGATAGTTATAATTTTTGTGATCAAACAATGGTGGCCTAATAATGGAAGTACCTTCGAAAAGGCCGGTTCCTTGAAAGATAAACATAATTGTAAACTTTAATATTGTTAGATCAAATTGATAGTACAATATCTTATACGAACTGTAGGTTGAAAAATACCCTAAAGGGTGGTGAATATGATTTTTGAAACTTAATTGATTTTCACAAAAAGTTTCAAAAGAATTCAAATCTCTATCAAGTAACAAGCAAATCAAGTAAGTAATCTCAATCACAATAAGCAATGATACAATAAAAGTAAAGAGTTTAGAGATAGAATGATTAAACCGAAGAAACCTAAGATGTTTTGTTCACACGTTTTAGTTGTTTAAACCATACGTCCGCGCCCGAGTAGTACCCCCGAGAATTTTCACTAAAACAATTTTCTTACGGGTGAAAATCAAACCATTACAAGTTTATTTTTTCTCTACACTCACATAAGAATCCCTTTCGCTATTTTATGAGATAAACCTCTCACAATTTTGAATAATGAAGTTGTTTGGTGACAAACACTAATGTACAATAACTCTCAAGTGTTTGAAAGATTACAATTGATGCTCACACTACAGTTATTAAGTTTGATCAAAGTATATATAGCTCAAATGAAGAATGATTGATCCAAATAATTGCTTGAATCTTTGTATGATGAAAATAGATGAAGAATATAGATGAATAGTGATTCAAGATAGTTTGAAAATATTTAGGAAATCACACATATATATATATGTTAAGACAAGATATGGATGTTTGAAGGAGTTAGTATAAGTTTGGTGCCAAAAATAGTAAAAAATTAGAAATGCAACGACTATATTCGGAGACATCAGTCGATTAAGCAAAGCTCATCAGTCAACTGATGGCACTTGGTCGACTGAGCCTAACCCATTAGTCGACTGATGCCCACTGATTTGCCAGCCAAAATGCCAAATTTAGGACTTTTGCAATTTAGCTCCAAAATTAATTCTAATACTTTAGGGACTTCAAAAATATATTTCTAAGACACCTATTTTCGGGATAACTCAAAATATGCTTAAATGAATTTATTTTAAAAATCGATTTTTGTAAAAAAGTGTTTTCAATTCAAACTTGTTTTTGATCAATCTTTGAAAGCTACATGAATAAATATGAGCTATATAAATAATCAACCAAGAAACTTTACAATAAAATCTTAAACACTCACTCAATTGAAATTTAACGAGTTTTGAATGCTTAGGAGTTTCTTCGTTTCTTCACTTACTTAAACTTTGATACATATTGATTTGCAATGGCATGTTTGCTTTGATCAAGTTGATAGGAGTGATGCAAGATAATAAGATACTTGTAGAGTTGTAAGAGATTGATTTCATTATCAGTTTTGTTCCACGTATGAAAATCATTGAGATGTGGCTATACTTTAAACATCACACAAGTTAAATTACACAAGATTAAATTATTGTTATCATTAAAACAAGATTAGTGACTTTTAGGTCAACAATGCTCATATATATTTTTTCAAAAACGTATTTTATAATCAAACTACCCCACACTTAGTGGAATACACCATTTATAACCTCTGAGTGAGCACAAATATATAAAACATGGGCAAACTTTTGCAAGTTAATAAGAACATTTCTAACATGATATTTTAAACTTGAAAAGATGGAAAGAACCCTATAAAGGTAAACTAAAAGAAAACGCTCCTAATAAAATAATAAAAGTTTATATTTGTTAATAACTTTCTCTTAATTTTATAATTCATTAATCTAACCGTTGAATTAGTTAATTATAATATCTCAAATATAAGTGTAAAAAATTAAATCAATTAGAATGGTAGAAATCTCTAATCATATAGTCAGTAATCATTAAAAACTAAGTAAAATTAAGGGGCTTTTAGTCGAAATAACAAATATTCCTTTCTCTATCTACTCAATTATTCATATGTTTGACCAATTGTTTGAAGACCAAAAGTTTTAAAGAAGGACAAATGTTTTAGAAGTACATCTTAATTAAAAATCAAATAACAAATTAAATTAGACAAAATTAAAAGTGATATACCAGCAATGCCCTTTAACTAGGCCTGGCAACGGGTCATGTACGGGTCGGTTTCGTGTCGGGTTAAAATCATGTCGGGTGAAAAGTGCCTCCACCCGTACACGACCCGTTTAATAAATGGGTGAAAAATTCAAATTCATACACAACCCGTTTAATTAACGAATGACACGACCCGATTCGTTTAACCTGTTTAAAATAAACGGTTCAATTCGGGTCGTATACGAATAACATATAGTGACCCATTAATAATTTAATTAAGTAATTTATATATATATATAAATTATATTCTGGTTACACGGGTTATAAACGGGTTTACACGACCCGAAATTGACTCGTATATATTCTTACCAGGTTAAACGAGTTTTATTCGGGTCTCGCGAATATACACGAAATCGACTCGTTTAATAAACGGGTTTGGCGGGTCAACCCAATTATGACCCGCACCCGTTAAGGGTTCACCCAAACCCGATAAATTCGTGTCGATTTCATGTCGTGTTATAAATTGCCGGGCCTACCTTTAACCAACATAAATTCAAATATAAAAAGTATTTTATAAGAATCCAAATTACCTAAAGAATATTAAAACTTAATACAAGGATATTAATTTGGGGAGTGTTTTTTATGATGCAAAACCGTCATAAAAAGGACCAATCCGTACGGACTGATGTGCACCTGAAATTTTTCATATATATATATATTACAAAATTAAATTATAAATTAAACAAACATTATAACTAGCATATCAGACATATTTATGAATTATCATATACATTATAGGCACTATGGCATTTTACAATAACGGATCCAAATCCATAAAATTAATAAACAACAAGTCAACAACCACTTATGTCAAATTAATGATAATGTGCCTGTAATTGTCTAAAATGCACAAACACAACACAACCTCAACAAAAATAAAATGAACCCAAAGTAGAGGTGAACCTTTATTGATTTCGAGAACTAATTTGCCATAACAACCTTTCCGGCGTATAAATTAATAGGTAACATAATAAAAATATAAACAATAGCAGTTAATAACATAAGGGAGAATTTATTGCCCTCGATGAGGAGGAGTAGGGCGACATTGCCACTGATTTCACATGCAGTGGTTGGACTTTTATGTTAATGGAGTTTGGTGTTAATTGGGATAAGAGTGTTTTAGTCTAGTTTTTTAAGATAATAACGATGGATGTATAAGGAGGTGATTGACGCGCAAAAAATAGTGCAATTATATACACCTAAGTGTACACAGGCAAATTGTAATATAGTATTTGGAAGCCAAGTGTCGAACCACATGAAGGGGGCAAAAGCTTTGTAGGTCACGTGTTTATTTAATTAAGATTTATTGATTTAAAAGTGTATTTTAAATTGTTTTGTAATGTAAAAGAAATTTCAAAGTGATGAGATTATTCTTGTATTAACGAAAAAAAAGGCTTTGGGGGTTTAGTTGTTATTCTTGGCAAGCATGGTTTATAAATTTAATTCGGCACATACATATAACTTGATGTGTTTTATATTTGCTTATCAATTAAAAGCCTATGCATTTGCGGTAAAAGATTTCGAGAAAATATAACGAATCCAATTCCACAAGGCTTTCTCGTGAGGGAAGACAAACATTACATTTAAGTAAACAAGTGAGTAATTAGAGAGTCCTAAAATGATGTAGGTGATAAGGGAAAATAAAATCATACTTCACACTCAACCGCAAGATGCGACTATATTTGAACTAATTTTATATGAATAACATATCTATCATTTCAATGGTGGTTATTGAATAATACATGCTTATTTGAAGTACTTTGTTTGTTTGTGAATGATTCAAGTAGCATTCATTTATACATAGCATGAGGAGTTTAAGTATCATTCATATATTAAACATATCCATTAATTACCAAAGAACTCCATACACTTGGCATAAGGAGGCAAAATAGATTAAAATGAAAGTTGCATACTCTTTATAATGTTTTAAGGCACCAAAGATTATGGAATATAATATTTAAAGAATTAAAATCTTGACCATGTTTTCCTTGACAATAAACTCACCCCTAGCCTTGGTTAGGTGAGTTACCCCTCCATAATAGATGAAAGGATGATACAAATGAAGGATAATTAGTAAAAAAACTCATATTAATTGATATAATATGGGTCTAATACATGTGATTGAGCATATATGAAAAAGAATGAAGGTTTTTAAAAGCGAAAATAAATTTTCTCTTAATTCTCATAATTACAAAGATGTAATTCTCTCTCTAAAGTTGTATATCTCTAAGCTTGAACATTGCCTTGTATTAATAAATATCCCAAGGAGGTGGGGGTAAATGGTACAAGTTGTTTTGATAAGTTATACACAAGTGGGCCAAGTTAGCAAGTGGGCAAAAATATCTGTAGGGGACCATGATCAATCTTGCTTCTTGGTAGCTGGCTGAAAATGAGTAAGAATGATCTTGGGTGGCCAAGAGCGATATTGGAAGCTCCTAGGATCTCTCTGGAAAGTGCTCGCAGGGCCTAATATCATTCTTACTAATGCCAAGACCGATCTTGGCTCCTTGATTTTATGCCTTTATTTATTATTTCCCCTTTCAAACTTTATTCAATCTTTCTCAAGGCTCAAGGTTTCCAACATCTTTCTTGCCAATCTTTTTGGAAAGTTTCTTGACCATTATCTATGCATCAACTTTGCACAACTTTTATACACAATCAAACTTGCAATATCATATTAGTAACCAAATTTGCTATGAAATTAACAAGTTATAATTCGGAGTTTATTTAGCGTGTTTGACTGTACGTGCATTATAAAGTGCATGTATAATCATATACGAATGCACTATAATGTGCTTATCAGTGATGGTGTGTAGGGAGGGATGAATAAAAAAAAGTCGCATCCCCATTTTTTTGGGTAAGTTAGACTTGATTTATTCTCATCCACAATTTTCAATTTATAAAAATTAAGAAACATAAAAAGAAAGGAAAAAACAGATAAATAGTGGAGTTTGGTTTATCCTCATGCAATGGCAAAATAGGGAATATACATGAATATTTAGAAATAAAATAATAAATAAAACATGAAAAAAATGAAATATCTATAATGTCCTTTTATCAAAATGTTGTACTGAACTAAAAAGATAGGACAAAACAATCACTCAAAAAAGGTTTGTCCTTTAATAGATTCATTTGAAAAATCTCGACCTAAACCTAATTTTCTATAAAATTAAATATAATGATTATATAGTTACAAATATCGATTTAATTTGAAACTTTGCGTGCTTGATAAACAAAATAAAAATAATTTATCCAACACTCAACATAATATAGTGATTATATGTGTTTATCAAGCATGTAAAGTTTTAAATCAATCCAATATTTGTAGCATATAATTAGTACACTTACTTTTATTTAACTTTTATAAGGTTCATAATTTAATACAAAACATGATTACTTTGAAGGAATTGTGTATCTCTAATTGATTTAATTTTTTAAAAGCATCTTTGAGATATTATAATTAATTAATTCAATGGCTAGATCGGTGAATTAAAAAATTGAGAGAAAATTATTAATGATTGCAAAACTTCTTTATTTTGCACTAGGTGTAATTTGAATGGTTTTGTGTTTGATTCTTTGAACTCTAATATGGTATAAAAAAGGAGATTATTCACTGTGTCAAAGCCCAACGACCACATGGGCTCCACGTCACCCACCTAATATAAACAATCCATTTATTAAGCTCAAAATTACGCACACGTAACGAAAAGAGTATAAAGAATATAAATCTCATATTGGGAAAATGGATCCTCACACGGTAATATATAAAAATAAGGAATTGCTCCACTCATTGCTAATTAATTTTGAATTAAATGATCTAAACTCTAATGTCTATTTCCAAACCCTCTGCACCTTGCCCTCGCCTTATAATTTTTTTCTTATCCAATTAATAATTTTGCTCGACTTTAACAATTTTATTACACTAGTTCATGACTTCTAATTTGATTAAAATTTCTCTACCATTTATGCTATCATTTTTTCTTTGTGGTACGTTTGAAAACAATAATTATGTTTTCCTTTTGAGAGATTAACAATATACTAAATCTCATAATACATATAAACAACTTATTTGTAATAATGATCAGTGATTAAGCTTTTTTTCTTTTTTTTTTAAGATTAAAACAAGCTAACTCATATCATTACGAACCAACTCAACAAGTCATTATGGAACAAGAAATCCTAGATTTCCCTATTATAAATAGACAAGGCATAATGAGTTAACTCATGAGTTAGCAAGATCTAAGACAATAAGAAAAACGAAAATCACGCCCAACACTACATCTCTTAATTTCAGAAATGATATTCCCCAGCTCCGAAAGGACCAACGCACTAAAATTTATCGAATTGATTATTTTAACACTATTATTTTCAAATTCCCCCTCAGAAACTTTCCATCAATAGTAGATCGTATTCCAAATAAAATGGGCCAAACTTTTGTTATATCCAGTTACAATAAGCCATCAAAATGCTTAACTCCTGTAAAGAACAAAGTTCCACACAGCCCTCTTATTACAAACCTGACACCTCTACGCATGCTTATGTGCATGATTCCAAACGAATCCAAAAGAGTCACACTTACATGCTGTAAAACGTATATTTAGTTATCTATCCGGCACTAGTTCTTTGGGATTATGGTATCTTAGATTAAACTAATTTCGACCTAATAAGTTATTCTGAAGCGGACTTTACTGGATGTAAAATTGATAGGAAAAACACTAGTGGCACTTGTCATTTTCTAGGACATGCACTAGTATCTTGGTCAAGTAATAAATAAAATTCGATGGCCTTGTCTACGGTCAAAGCCGAATATGTTGCAACCAGAAGTTGTTATGCATAAACACTTTACATTAAATAACAACTTGAAGACTTTGGAATAAGTCTAAGCTACATTCCTATTAAATGTGATAACAAAAGTGCTGTTAGCTTGACCAATAATTCGATCCAATATTTGCAAACCAAGTATATCGAGATAAGACATCACTTTATCCGCGATCATGTACAAAAAGGCGATGTTGATATTGAATTTGTAAGTACCAAATCGTAATTAGTGGATATTTTCACCAAACCTCTACCAGATGATCGATTTTGTACAATTTTTAAGAAGGAACAAATGATTCTCAAATTATTCAAAGTTGCTTTCACTTGCCCTATGGCACCAATGGTAACACTCTTACCATTTTTAAGAAGGAATAAATCAGTAATGATCCTTTATTTGATAAATTATAAGTCATAAATGCCATTTGTGATATACATAGGGATAATGTGGTTGAATCTATCAAAGCCGTTGATCTTACTGTTAATTGTCGTATCATACACCATGTTATTGGATATTGTTGATTCCGAAAAATGGTATTAGAGAGCAAGTAACTGAACTTGAACTTTACCTCACGTGGGCTATTTGGGTGAATCGCCCCTTGATTAGACGAATATCATCTTTCAAACTGTTGCTAATTGATTAGATTAATATCATCTTTTAAACTATTGCTAAAGGCATCAAAAGGAAAGATGAACATTGTCCTTTTGGTATTGATCTAACCTCTATCTTCAAGTATTTAGATGTTGATCTTAGGAACGAAGAAGGCTTTCAATTGCAATCCCGCGACTACTACAATCTCAATATCATGAATCTCATGGGCTTCTACCTTGATGACAACACTCAAAAATGGCGTAAAAAAATATTGAGGTGCTCCAAGCGATCGAGCTCAAGAACGCAGTGGCCCAAGTGTGAGTGAGCCTACTCAAACTGCCTTTTTTCAATAAGTCCCGGTTTTTGGCACTTCTCCCACATTAGTGGATATGATGAATGAACTTCAAGTGATGTGTATGGATAACCAATGCTATCAAGAAGAAAACCGGTGCCACTTTGATCGCATCGAGAATCAGCAACAAGCTTATGCGAATGCCTTCACTTTTATCTATCTGCACTACTAATTTCGCCCATGGCCTCAAAAAAATTGATTGTTTTTTTATCATGACAAGAGGGGGAGTAAAGTATAAAGGCTTGCCACTTGAGGGTAACATCTTTGGTTTGGTTTATGGTTTTTTTAAGTATTATGGTTTTAAAGACTTGTTAGTTTCTTGTTTTTGCTTTAACTATTTAGCATGCTTGGATATTGCTTAATTAAGTTTAACTCTCTAGCATGTTTGGATATTGGTTTGGTTTTAACTCTAACTTTGGTTTTAGTAGTTTTAACTTTTCAATCCTACTAGTTTTAATTATATTGCATAATTGGTCAATTTGTGATGTTTTAAAATTTTTATACAATCCTTTTCACTAAGTTGAAATTGATTGTTTAATTTGGTTTATAACCAAACTCTAATCCATGCATTTTTTAAAAGGGGAGTTTTCCCAAAAACTCTTTCAAGCTTGTCCCATTATCTTGTTATAATAAAAAGGGGGAGATTGTTGAATCAATGTTTTTAATAATATTATTACTCATATTAATTTTGATTATTTAATCTAAATTGCATTGTTTATAACCATGCAAATTGATATTTTGAGAAAAGCTTACTCAAGTTGATTCAAAATATTCTCAAGAAACTTAAGAAGTACAAAATTATTCTTCATAAAAAAGTAAAAGCAATTCAAGAGCTTCAAATTATATTCAAGAAAAAGAATTGTCATTGTGTGAGTGTGACTATGCGCAAAAAGTGCAAAGTATTACACCAAAGTGGAGGCGGTCAAGTTATAGTATACTTGAAAAAGTCCATGGTCGAACCACAGGGAAGGTAATGAACCTATTTCTTCCAGTTATCTCTCTCAAGGGAAGAAAGAAAAAAAAACATGATTGAAATGAGTAATAGGAAGGAAAAATGAAACTAAATTAAATAACTAACTTAAACTAAAATTAAAAAACAATCTAGTCCTAGGGTGCAAAGTAAAAAGGAATCCACAAGCGTAAGTTTTCTACCTAAAAGGCTTCCTAAATGCACTAGGGCAACATGCAATTGAGCTAAGAACAAACAAATAAAATAAAATAGTGCATAAACTAAACAAAATAGATTACTAAGTGAACTTAAATCAACAAGAAATAAACGTTAAGGGTATTCGTAGTTAGGGAGTACGAAACTAGTCCAATCGGGTAATCCAAATCTAAGTTTAAACAAGATTTTTCACTAAGATTCAGCTCCTAGACCTTCCAACTATCCAATTATATTGCTACTACAAGTATATTATAGCCCATGCGTGACAAAGACTATATAGACTAGCTTTGAGCAATATAATTCGATAGTGAAACTTTTTGACTTTGAAAAAGTATAATTTGAAACCTAGTACTGCTAGTGTGTGACAAAAATAATCCAAGTTAATTAAACTTCTCAAAAATCAGTAACTTAAAACTCTGCCAATTCACTTGAGAAACTAACCTAACTAATCATAGGATAAAAACTGTCCTCAAATTAGCCACGTTAGAATTTTGGTGCGAAAATCTATGAATTAATGTTTTACGGTTCTTAATCAAATGGAATTTCTGAGCTAACTTATGGAAATATATTTTTTAGTCATGCAAAGATAAAAAAACACTCATACATTTAGTAGGTGATCTATAACCAATGAAAATATCAGATTCAAACCTAAATTGGATTACATTCAAAGATTAAGTTCGCATCCTTCACTATGGACCCCTAACAAGTGACTTAGCTAGTCATATTCAAATAAAAAATGCAAACAAGTTTATAAATCATGAAAAATAGTATAAAATTACTTAATAATATATAAAATCAAATTTGAAAACTTTTGGCTTTGGAATTTCTTAATTCTGATTTAAAATGAAGATTTTATACTAAAAACGGCAAACAAACTCAAAACGGACATAAACTGAAGAAATTCAACTAAAATTCTAAAAATTATAGAAAATCAGATTATTTATGTTATACAATGAATCACATATGAATACCATTGAAAAACGATAAACTATTTGAATATATAACGAGAAACAAGCATAAATCGATAAAAAAACCGAAAAAATGACAAAACGGTTCTATAAACCCTAGAACCAACCCCTAAAACGTGGGTTTAGGGTTAATTATAGAATATATAAGATCTCAAACAACTAATCTATGACTATCTAAGCAAAAAAAACGATTATAAGCAATTGAATTAAAGAAAATTAGAAAACTAAGGTTTACCGGGTTGAAGAACAACTATTGCAATTGAAACTGAATTGATTGATAAATAATCATAGCATACACTGATGTTCCAGCTTTCAAATATGATAATTTAAATATCCTAATGATTGTTTTAAAGAAAGAAAAAAAAAATCACTCAAGGTTCGATCAACAGACAAACGCAAAATCTCCCAGAAAGTTACGGTGCTCTCTACCTCTCTATTTTATCGATTTTAAAGTATGGCATACCCTAAAATATGAGATATATGATTTTTTATACGTCCCACAAGTGTATCTGATCGTGGGTTGGATAATCCTTGAAGAAACGGGTCGAAAAGAGCCAAAAACCTAAAACAAGCCAAAAGTTGAAGTGGGGATCAATCCTCATGTTTTTTTTTTGTTTTTTTTTGCTGCTTCTTCTTTTATTTTGAACTCCAATTGACGCATCGTTTTCGCCTACGTGTAGGTAATTTAATTATCTACAACTTCTATTTCTGGAGATTTTTTAAAATTCCCATTATAGAAAAACTTTAATCAGCTAAAATTTCGGACTTTTTACAGCAGTTCTCAGTTTTGCTCAAAAACTTTCGGAATTAATTCAGTTGAGCTTCTTTCCTCTTGGGATCACTCTTGGACACTTGCATTAACTTTATTCATACTTAGGGACTTGCTATTCTCTTCTTGCTAGCTCTTTGGGGGTAGTTTTAGGAGTTTTTCTCGCCTCGAGCCTCGGAATGGATACCGGCTTGTTCTTTAAGCCTTCTTTTTGCATTTTTTTGCTTTCAACCTTCTATCTTGCATACAACTTCAATTGCTTAACCACTTTAGGCCTGCAAAATGGCTTAGTAATACATAAATACAATGCAGTGCCTTTTTTTTCATGCTTAAACTGAATTTACATGCAACTTACAGTTTTAGATGATAATTAAAAGCTAATTGAGCCTTATTTAAAAGATTAGAAATACAATTTTTGAGCTCAATCAGAGTGAAATTAGATTTTAAATATTATTAATATTTAATCTCTATAAAAAATATATTGCTTAATCCCTATCTCATAAAGCTCATTGAGAAACACACTTTGGAAGATATTTTTAACATTGTCATAAAATACAAATTTCAAAAAATTGACTTGTTTTTCAAAAATTGATGCATGTTATATTCAATTGTTTTTTCAAAGAATAAACCTTAGCTCTAGCCTCCTTTTAACAACTCTTTTGAATCCTGGTTTGATGTTTTCTAGCCTTACCTTTTAAGGAAAAAACAGCTTTGAAAAATGGCCTGTCAGGTGACAAACAAGTGCCTATTGTACCATAAACAGGCGACTGTTCCAGTGCTAGAGAAATTTGATTGTTTGGTTTGTTTCTAAACGGCTACCTGCAACTCCAAATGGTAATATTTATCTTCTAAGCTATTTATGCATCATTTCTAAGCCTTAAAAACCATATCTTGCAACATCTTTCAAGCTTTGATCAAAAACAATTCAAGCAACCTATCTTTAAACAAAAAACTTTCTTGGTTTGAGCAATTTCACTTTTTATCTCTTAATAAAATCCTTGTAACTCTAAAAGTGAGCATTCATCTTATAATCTTTTGTAAGCACTTTATAGAGTTGTATTCCATTGGTGTGTGCCACCAAAATCTATTCCACTTTACATTTTAAAGGTTTTCTCATTATGTGAGCAAGAAAGTCTTGTGAGAAGTGTAGTGAGCAAAATTTCACTTTGTAAAAAGGTTTGATTTTCACCCTTAAGAAAATCGTTTATTGAAATTTCTCAAGGGCACTACTCGGGCGTGGATGCATGATTGAAAACCAAACTGCGTGAACAAAACGTGATTGTGTTGTGGTTATATCTTTCTATCCTTATATCTTTGTTTATCTTTATTATTGTTTCACATTGCTTCTTTGATTAATTATTCAAAAATACTTAATGATTATCTTAGTTTATTTAAAAACACTTTTCATTTGCTATAGGTTCTATTCACCCCCTCTAGGGTTAAAATTCGACAAATAAATGCAAAGACTTGAATTTTAGAATATTATAAATAGATGAATAAAGAGTTTGTATGATAATTCACGCTAGTTTAAATGTATCTTAAACTTCCAATATATAGTTTGAAAGAGTATATAGCCGTTTTAGAGGCTAGGTAAATTTGTTACCTTGAAACAAGGCAAAAATCAAAAGTTCAATGACTATATTTTGAGGCAACAGTTAAATAAGCAAAGTCATTAGTCAACTGATGGCCCTTAATCAACTGAGCAAAGTTCATCAGTCAACTGATGGCTTTTGTCCATTATGCCAAATCTCCAATTTTTTGACTTCTTCAATTTTGATTCAAAATTTATTTTAATGCTTGGATAATGCTCCTAACATGATTCTAAGACACCTAATTTTGTTTTTGGTTCAAAAATCATTCGTATAATTTAATTATGAATTTATTATAAAACCGGTTTATAAAGAAGTTATTTTTCAAAGAAATTTCATTTTAAACTTTTTGTAAGATCAAATTTATGAAGAAGTTATTTTAAGCATTTTTTAATATTTTGATTTGTTTTTTCAATTTGATCTTCACTTGAATCATTTGCTTTGAAGCTTTTCATATATTTCTTTAACATCTATTATTCATGAATTGCATTGTTGGCACATGTGATACTCTTGAAATGTATGAAATTGATAGAGCAATTGAGTTAAAAATCTTATTTGTTTGTTCCAATGCTTTGTTAACTTGATTGGATAAAGTTTCAATGATCCTTGTAATGTAACACGTTTCCTTTGTGAAATCCATGTTTTTCCTTAAATTTCTATGATAATGAACTACAAACTTATTTTATGAAATATGTTAAAGTACCATGATTAAGTTATTATTATTATTACTATTATTATCAAAATAAGATTAAAACATTTTAGGTCAACAAATAGTATGACCAAATATCCATTTTATCCCACTCCGTCTAATCTCGAGTTCCCCCTAATGGGGTGAATTCATTGTTTTCAATGTAAAAACAATCAAGTCGACTCAGATAATCATTAGGTAGGTTGTGCTCGGGTATCGCTTTACAAACGCCCTCTTCTCAGCTTGACCAGTTGTTATCTCTATTTATGATAGTTTGTTTTTGTGGATTTAGTAAAGCCCGACATGTTGCCATCTCAAGAATAACAATCTTTTTTAGGGGTTTATTGACTTTAACCCCCCACGCTAATAGCCGTATTTGAGAAACCCCCCCCCCCCCCAAAATAATTTTAATTAGACATAACCCCTTAAATCCTAACACTGTCTCTATTCCGTTAATTTTTTATTTTTTTGGACGAAAATGCCCTTCCTCCTCTTCTTCTTCTCGTTTTTCTTCTTCATTTAATCATTTATATACATACATATACATATGTATATATATACAGACAAATCAATCACCATTTCCGACATGAATCTCCATCTCCGACCACCCCTTCTGGCCGGCGCTGACTCCTCTGCCTCCTCCATTTATTTCTCTATTTTTCCCATCACCATCCACCTTTCTTTGTTTTCCTCATTAACATCAAACCCATCTATCTCTCTCTCTCTCCTTTTCTTCCTCTGCCACCATTTCGCCATCATCACCACTATTCTATACACACAAATAGAAAACCCCCGATTCCTAAAGAGGAAACTCAAAATTAAAATTCTAGAGAGAGAAAACCCAAAAAATTAAAATTCTAGAGGAAACCCCCAATTCCTCCATGTGCGTGCTATATATATATGATTGTATGGATATATAATTGCTTTTCAATTCGATTTTTTATTATTTATTTCAACTTCGTTTTTTATTTCATTTTTAGGGGAAATTTTAAGAAGATCTTATTTGATTTGGTTGGATCTTATTTGTAGAGAGAAATGTGTTTATTTTATATTATTTATTTCAACTTCATTTTCGATTTTCTATATAATTTCTTTTTAATTCGATTTGCCTGGATCTGATTTGTAGAGAGAGGTGGGTTTGATGTTGGTGGGAAAGAGAGAGAAAAAGGTGGATGGTGATGGGGAAGAGAGAGAAAGGAATGGAGGAAGTAGCAGCGTTGGCGTCGGCCAATAGGGGTGTCGGAGATGAAGATTGATGTCTCAGATGGTGATTAATTTGTGGTAGTTGAGGGATGGTCGGAGACGGAGATTAAGGTCGGAAAAAGGGGTATACATATATATACACATGTATACGTATGCATATAAATGATTAAATGAAGAAGAAGAAGAAGAAGAAGAAGAAGAAGAGGAGGAGGAGGAGGAAGAGCATTTTCGTCCAAAAAAATAAAAAATTAACAGAATAGAGACGGTGTTAGGATTTAGGGGGTTATGTCTAATTAAAATTATTTTGGGGGTTTTCTCAAATACCACTATTAGCGTGGGAGGTTAAGTCAATAAACCCATCTTTTTTATTAATGTATATTTTGGGCAACTATTCAGACACTTAAAGCTTCTTTCAAAGTTCCCCCTCTTAATTAAATGGATTAAAATAAATGATTATTGTAAGTATTCTCTTTTAGATTTTCTCTTAAGACCAAAATATCACTTTTACTTACCCATACAACATTTTTTTTCATTTATATTCTTTTTAAAAGAAAAAAATAAATTTGTTATTAAACTTTTTCTTTTTATTATTAAATATATACATTGACTTTTCACAGTTTTTAATAATAAAAACTAAAATTTTACTTTTGTAAAATTGTTTGAACTTGCATTTGAATTTTATGAAATGAAGAATATTTTGTTAATTCACACATATTTTATTTATATTTTCGTTTTAGTTTGAATCAAATATAAAAAGTTAATTTAACATTTAATGAAAAGAATAATTCTTATCCGAATCAAATATTAATAAGACATCTTAAATATCAAAAATAAAAAAAACACTAAGGTCGCGTTTGGTTGAACTTTTGAGTTGAGTTTTTAAGTTGAGTGTTTCGTAAAAATTGAAAGTATGCTGAAAAGTAAATTTTATTTTGTCTGAGTTTTTTTCAACCAATTAAAAAAACTCAATAAAAATTTTAAAAAAACAATCACAATGGATCTTATTTTATAGATCTCGATGAGTATATTTTAAATATATATATTTTTTATCTAATTTTAATTTTTAAATTTAAAGTTATAATATTTTAAAAAAAATAAAAAAAAATAAAGAAAAAAAATATAAAAATAAAATTGAGTTATAATAAAAAATTTAAAATCTACATTTATAAATAAAAACCAAACATAACATTGATTACATTTCTAAAACTAGGACTAAATAAATCTATATATATATATTTTTCAAACTCAAAACTTTTTAACTATTAATTCATCGAGTGATTTGCCAGTGACAAATACCTAATATATATATATATATATATATTATATAAATCTGAAGATACAGGCCTTTTAGTACGTACCTGCTGCAGCATATTTTGTTTAGAGATGTTCAATCACGTTGAAATTTAATGCACGTACGTACCCCACGACTCACCCTGACGGGTCCCATCAAGAAGAATTTTCGTTGTTGCCCCACTTCTTGACACGTGGCAAATTTACATGTTATATGCTTGTGGACCGCTCCCACGGATGCAGCCTATTTATATGTGGAGTTGTAGTTAAAAAGATTGGATGGTGGACAGTTCCACTGAGAAAGGAAAAATTAACCCAGAAATTTTTACTTTTTCCTCGTGTAAGATACAGAGAGACTTTCTTTAATGCTCAAATTACTTGCCAAATGTACATTAAATAAGGAGAAGATTCAAACCTTCTGTTCTTTTTATATATACATGTAAAATGGGGTGGAGTTTGATACAATTTTTATCCATATATAATAACAAAATGAACATGGCTATTCAGAGTTTGATAGTTTATGCATTTGAGACA
The DNA here is from genome assembly GCA_021464415.1 of Lonicera japonica. Lineage (NCBI taxonomy): Eukaryota > Viridiplantae > Streptophyta > Magnoliopsida > Dipsacales > Caprifoliaceae > Lonicera > Lonicera japonica. The sequence goes on from CM038464.1 coordinate 102,087,656, forward strand.
ATTACATTTAACATAAATTTTTATGCTCATTATTTATAATTATTAAGTGGTACATTATTTTTTCTCAATAAAATGTTATAACAAATTAGTGTAGTCGGTTAACAGAAAATTATTTTAATTCAATTCAAGACCTACCACGCGTGCATGCTGTGCTTGATGGAGGTGAGCTGTAGGTTGAAATAGCCCAACCAGGGCCCAGCATCAAATGGAGGCACAGGGGTGAAGCGCCTGATCCGGGTCTGGCGCAAAGGGAGAGAGAAAAATTAATTTGAGGAGATATGTAGGTGTGGGACCTATACGGATGACAATCCAATCCGTTGATCTGATCAGACTAGTGTTTTTGTGTTTAAATAGATATTCACTTCTTCTTTTCCTTTAAAAAAAAAAAAAAAAAAAAAACCCATCAATATGTAGATATTCAGTTGATCTGATATGATGTACCAAATCCTTAATATTTTTTTTTTCACCACATTTTGACCTTTGTGGAATGCCCACTTGAGAAGAACACAATCTCTATGGGGATTGCCTTTGTCTACTTCCAACTTTCTACATTCTTCTTCTAGACTTCTACCCTACCCTTCTGAAAAGATCTTCTACTCTACCCTTCTCTTCAAAATTTTATTTAGAAAACATTAAATTCAAATTAATCATTGTTAACTACATATTTATATTTATTTTTTACATATCGTAGAATTTACCACATTGATTACACTTGATTTAAAATAAAAAAATATAGTATTAAATTTGAGAATTTTTAAAAATAAAAATGGCACTAAACATAAAGGAGTATTTGTCAACACAAATATCTCTCCCAACCAACTTGAGATTGATTTGATGGTCATTCAAGATTTATTTATTTTTATTTTTATTTTTCAAACAACAAACGTTCATTAAAACAAAATAAGGTTGCAACAAAAGAAGGAAGTCGAGAGGAGGAGGAAGAGGAGGGCATCCAATCCAATCTCAACACAAATGCCTTTTGCGAGCCAAAGAGGTAATACAATGCGCTATATAGTATTCCTATCTTCTAACCAAAAAAAACAAAGGAAAAGAAAAACCAAGCTAGGAAATATCAGAAAGCCTAGCAATATGTCTCATATTTCAAAGTAGTGCTCAATTCCAAAGGGGGGACTCCTTCATAATTGCTCAAAAGAATGACAAATCTGTATCACTGCAGATTCGCATGCTGATCGAGCAAGCCTTTAGCCAGAACAAATATGCATGCCTCTCGGATAGCCAATGCCTTGCACAAGGATGAATCGATCATTCGAGATTGATTTACAAGCTAAACAAATCAAGCTTCAACATAATCAAAGATTTTTAAATGTACTACAAATTAATAATCTTGTAAATAATCCAGGTCTATATAAAAAGAAAAAAAAAGTTTGGCTACTTTGAGATCGCCTCGACCATTAGCTCATTTGAAATCAGCTCACAAATGCAAACCAGATATAATTACATTTGAAATTCAATAGCCTCTGAAAATGTCATTTGATTTTTTTTATTTATAATTTAGATGTAGACCGAGTATATTAGGTGATGTTGAAGCCATGTCATCTGATACAATATCAAAATGTAGAGCAATCGGTTCAAAATCTATTGACATTATATGTAGTAGTCACTAGATGTTGTATACTTTCAAAATTTTAATTTTAATTTCCTGAAGTAGAATTTTATATGATAGTCTCAATACCCTTTCTGCTGGCTAGTCACTTTAATACTTACTTTGGTAGGAGGGAAGATTGAAAGGAATGAAAGGGTGTTATGCAAAGACAAACTTTGTTTGTTTGGTGTAAGAAATTAAAGAAACATTTCAAAATTCATTCCCTTAAAAAACTAGAAGAAAAAATGAATTGCCCGGAGATGATTTACAATTAATAGCCCATAATTACTACTTTGATTTTCCCTTCCTTTCTTTTAACTATCATACAAAACGACATTAAAGTGGGCTAGTAACTAATCACTTTGAGTTCACAAAATCTAGTTCGATTGGGAGCTCTCCAATTTGAGTCCCAGCATATACAAAAATTTTGGTGGCCAATGGTTAGAACCCTATGCAAATAAAATTAATCGATGTATCCGAAAGCTGGTCTATCCATTCTTGATAAAAAAGAAGAAGAGAGAAAACTATCATACAAAACAACAAAAAAATTATCAATCCTGCTCTCCAACCCCGCTGGCAACAACAAGATAGAGAAGATAGATTATTTCCTCTGTAGATGGAAAGTTTATCATTCCTATTTTTTTTTAACATAGCAGTAGTAATAAATTTTAGCGGGTACACGATACATTCGATATAATACAAAATTATACTAAATCCACCCCTAAATCCAACAAATAAGTAAATAGACCTATCCTATTGCATTTGTTTAAGGGTTCATACAGAAGGGGTTGGTGAAATGAATGAATAAAAACTTGATATCGTTTAAAATGGTTGATATCTCTCTTGGTGTTTTATAATAAAAATTATATACTATAATACCCTTATATTATGTAATGTTGCACTCGCACTCAGGGGCGGCCCTAAAGGAGGGCAGACTGTGCTTTAGCATATGAGAAAATTTTAAAAAATTTACTAACACTTTTTTTTAAAAAAAAAAAATCAGTATAAGCACATTTATTTGCTAAATTTTAATCCACCATTCCAAAAATTTCTAGGTCCACTCCTACTCGCACAGACCATCTTGCATCACATCCAAAAAAAAATTTGTTATATAAGCTTATACACTAATATTTTACAGTATAATTGATAATATTAACATAACCTTTTTTAAGCGGAAAAACTCTCCTAATTCCTATAGCAAAACAGTTTAAAAATCTAGTAACTCGAATAGTGTGCAGAAGAACTAAAAGGGTAATTTGTACTTTAGCACCCAAAGTTTAGATTAAAACTAAGTTTAGTAACTAAAATTTTTCAAAATTAAACTTTAACACCCGTTTTTAATAGAACTGTTAAGTCCTTCCATTTGACTGATAGGTCAACTTAAAAAGAAGGAGAAACACCTAAAATACCCTTTTAATTTTAATTTTAAGAGACAAATCTTTCTAATGTACACACAAGTTCACATATATATATACATATATATTATATACACATTTAGACATATATATGTGTGTGTAATTTTAAATTATGGGGGTCGAATTACAAATGATTCATCGAAAAATAATACTGTATAACCGATTGTAGGACCCATGGGGCTGTACATAAGAGTCCAAAAGGATGGTGGAGGGATTTTTTTGCCTTTACAGAGTTTTTGGGTCAGAAGGACTGGAGGAGAAGAAGCCTAAAGAAAAGTAATTAAAAATAAATAAAATAAAGAGTAGATTGACCAAAATACCCTGAGGCTAACAGAGGAGTTGGTAGATTCAAATGGCCAGTGAATTTGGTCAAAACCTACGGGGCAGAGACGTCTTTTCCTCAGATATCCCAAAAATAAGTGTAGTCAGGATTCAGGACTCTGCATCGATATTAGTGATATGTGAAGAGAGAGAAAGTATATATGTATGACTCTGTCACCTGACAACTATGCATAACTTTTGTACCCAACAGAGAGCGAGAGAGAGGAATGAATGGATGGTGGGGGTCACCCTGGTTCAAGTGCCGAGGCTGACTCGGAGGATTTTTTTTGGAATTATACATAATATTTTATTTACTCTATCTTACTGCACTAAATATGCATATGTAATCTTAATCTTATGAGATCAAGTTATTATTGAAGACAAAAAATAATATATTAATTTAATCATATAGGAGCGAGCTATGTGCATATATTCAGAGTTATAAGACTAAGTATATACACGTTATTTCGATTCAATATGATCTAACCTATATTAAAATATTATAAAGTGTTTTAGTATATATAATTAGCGCTCACTTTTTTTTTTGGGTGATTGAAAATTTAAGCCACAAATACTTATTCAATTGAACACAACAAATGTTTAAAGTAATTTTTATACATAACTTATTTAAAGTGATTCTTGGCATTATAATTTAAATTATTTTATTTTTTACCAATTCAATCAATTCTTGTTGACTAATAATTTAATCAATTCAATCTAAATTATTTAAAGTGATTCTTGGCATTATAATTTAAATTATTTAAATTATATAAATTTATAATTTTTTTGGCTAGATAACAAGAAATAAACAAGAACACACAAACATAAAGAACAAACAAAGAACACATGCAACTACATGCCTTTATGAAAAAGCACTCCTTGCATATCAGCTCTTAAGTCTTCAAGGCCAAGATAATTGTAAATTAAGGATTTCAAAGCCGTCTCCACTGCATAGGTTGAATGGCTGTATTTTTCCTATAAGACCATCTCTAGCACATAAGGGAAATGGCTAAATTTTAAATTATGATGGCTGCACCTCATTATAAGTTAGTGTAAAAGGATAAGCGAAGAGTAATTGTAGCAATCAACAACATTTTGTTTTACTGGCGAAGGGTTAGTATCAGAGTGTGTAAGAAATTTAAGAAAGTTTGTCATTCGAGTGTGAAATGTAAGACATCCTTATTTCTCACAATTAATTCCATTCCAAGTTAAATTCTACCCATTATATTACCATTCTAAAGTTGGATGTAAAAATCTATTCTATCCCATGTTAATATTGGGAATTTCGGATGTAAGAATATATGCCATTCAATAGTTTTTTTCTAGGATGTAAGAGTGTATGCCATGCCAACTCGGATGGAGGTATGTCTTATACCCTACCCAAACTTTATACTATCAGCAGTATAGAAATAATGTAAATTGTATGCTAAATATACCCATGTACGCTACACTTTGAGCCTATGCAAGGGAGATGCCCTCATGGCTGCATTGCTTGGTGATTTAGTGTTAAAAGGGCATGTAAAAGAGTAAAGAAAGGGTATATGTAGCAGTCGACCACATTTATAGTGGGACAAACTTTAGCGTTAAAGCATGTAAAAGAGTAAAGAAAGGGTATATGTAGCAGTCGACCACATTTTTAGTGGGACAAGTTGTAGCGTCAGAGCATGCTTGAGATGGAAGATTTTATGCCATCCGAACATGAGATGTAAGATTGTATGCCATTCAAGAGTCGGATTTAAGATTGTCTTACATTTGAAGAGTTCCATTGACCATTCAATATAATTTTAACATTAATACTTAATTGGGATGTTAAAATATATATACATCTAATCCAATAATATAGGTTTTTTTTTTTAGTAAGAGAGTCTTCTATCCTAACTTGAATGGAATAATGTTATATATTTCCCTAAATTTTACGCCTCTTGTGGTGTGAAAATAATGCGTAGTGTACGCTAAATATACCCATTTACACTACACTTTCACCATACACCGGGGAGACGCCCTAATAAATAAAATAGAAAAAAACCGGGAGAAGAATGTCACTTATTTATGTATCTATCTATATTATTAAGTAGATGAGGATGAGTATATCATGATTATTTTGGGTGTATATTTAAAATTATGAAATTACGTTTTATTAAAGATGGACTCCAATATTTATGTATATATGAAAATAGTCTCTGATTTATTTTTTTGTTTTTCAAAATTTTTCAGAGATTAATGTCAAGAATAAACGTATCTGCTATTGTAAATTTTGGACATATATTCTCCCTACCAAACAAATAAATAAAATTATTAATTTAAGACCAAGAGATATAACTTTACATGCCCCTTTTGTTTTCAATACATTGTCATTATGAGAACTTTGGGTAAAAATTAGTACATCTCCATTGAAGTACTATAAAGAGGAAATTTCATTACACAGAAAGCTCATGCTTTCGTGGACATGATTTATATGTCTTGTTGAAGTTTCACAGACAGAGGATAAATCATGACTTTTCCCCCTTTTTGTTTTTCTTCCACACATTCTCCTTTACATCATACAAATTTAGCATTTTATAAACTAATTTAGTGGATTAAGTATATCATAATGATAGTTTCATCTAGTGTATTCAATACCATAGTTTTCTATGTTCCGTAGCTATTTAGTGAGGAATCCATAAATTTTATCCGGTCAATGCCAAATATTGTCTTTTAATTAAAGATGCTGTGTGAATGGAAAATAAATTATTTGCAAGACCATAATTATTTACGATTTGTCACAGTTTATTTATATGAATTGTTTCAGTTCAATAACCATCAAGAAACTAATATTTATGATTTATCACGGTTAAAAGGAGTATATATTTCTTTTTTTACGTAGTCACGGTTTACTGCTGTGACAACGAGGAGAAATCTTCAATTTGTACCCATTTGTCACGGAATCAAACCGTGATAATATAGGTCACAGATAAGAACTCTGACCATTTTAATTTTTACAACATATATGATTTTTCCTACAAGAAAACAAGCGGGGTTTATACTTTATAGCACCCATTTGATATTTTTTGTGTAAATTAACTATACGAGCATTTCAATTAAGAAAATATAACTTAATCACTACTAATTAAGTAACTATATTCTAAAAAAATATATAAATATTGAGTGCAAACTCAATTTAATAAATAATAATTTGGAGTGTAAAACCAAAATCTCCTTAGTGAGTAGTGAAAGTGACGGTTGTTTTTCTTAAGAAATTGCAGTAATCTAGTACTTACTTTTTCTTAAAAGTGAACTTTACTTAATTGGACGGAAATGGATCTAAAAGTTGAAGCCGTTTCCATGCATTAGTTCTAAAAATAGAAAGAATTGGTAGCAGTAACTTACATGGTTAAAACATAAATGTTTCTCTTTACCTGGTTAAATGATGCATCTTCCAGTGCTTTTCAATCAGATTTAGCAAGTCGTCAAATTAACCTCAAAGTCAATTTGTTTCTACTAAAAAAATTAATAAAATTAATAATACAATTCTTCAAAAGGTTAGTTTTGTAACTAGAAAAAGAAGAGGAAGAAGAAATGGTCATTTGAGAAAATCAATTAAGGGCTATTTTGTCATTCACATATAATATATGTTGGTCTTTTTCCCTATTTTTTTTTTAAAAAAAATGAGACTATTACATGTCAATTATTAAAGTGGAATTTTATTATTCACAATATGATTTAGATGGGGGAGGTGGGAAAGGCATGAATTTCTAAATTTTGACCACTTGAGTTTTACTCCAAATATGCTTGAATTTTATCTCTTTAAATCAGCAGCACTAGTGCAAGTTAAATTAATAAAATATATTTAACTTAAATAATGCTTATAAATAATTACTACAAATATGTACAGTGCAATATAATTTGCACATTCTAGAATTTAGTTCATTTTTTTTTGGAAAAATAATAATGGCAACAACAATTATTACTGTGGGTGGCATTTGACTGAGTACGCGAAACCAGCTAGTAAAAAAGGCCGATTAAGGGGATTAAATAAGCCAATGAAGAAGTGGCCATTGTCCAAGCTAACCGACTAGTAGCTACAGTTATTGAAGCCATTCATGGTATAACAGACAAATTAGCTGCCATAAAAAATTATCTTAGGGTCAGACTTGTCAAGGCCCGGTTATGGTCTCAGGCCTATCCGATTGCAAAGGTAATGCCTATGTTAGTTTCTAAGAGAGATAGGGAGAACAATCTGATATATGAACTCACCTTCATCGAGGAAGATTTAGATGGAGTGGATGTCCCCCACAATGATGCTTTTGTCTTAATGGTTAATATTTATTATTTTGATGAGAAGAGGGTGTTGATTGACCTCGATAGTTCATCTAAGCTTATGTACCTCAATCTTTATAACTAGTTACGAAACTATATACTGAGGAAGAATATTCGATCAATAGATGCATCGTTCTACAGCTTTAGTGGGAATATGGGAAGTTGAATGTTTAACCGATCACTATAGTTAACATTCTCGTGGGAATAGGGGAAGTTATAACCAATACATAATTCTTTGTGATGAATATCGACTTTCCATATAATGCAATACTTAGAAGAAATTACTAGAAGGAGATTAAGGTTGTTACTTCCCCTTTTCATAAAAAGCTCAAATTTCCTTCTTCTAAGGGAATTGTGGTTGTCAAAGGCAAGCAAGAAGATGCCTGATATTGTTACAATTTGGCTATCCGAGGATCTTTATCTGAAAAGCTAGCCCCCGAAATCAGATTAAGTTATTGCAATTGTTGAAAAGCAAAAAGTAACATAGAAGAACATAACAAAAAATGGTGAAACTTCTTTGACTAAAAGGAAGTAATATGAAGATTAGCAATCACAGCATGGTCTTCCCATAGATTGTGGGGCTGGAGGATGACCAGAACAAATTTTTTTTGAAGACTTGATTCAAATCCTAGCAATATTTGGTTCAAAAGGAAAAGTCTTTTTCATTAAGGAGTAGCTTATGTGCCAACGAGAGAGACAAATTGACAGATTTTTTGAGGAGTAATATATATTTGTTTGCCTGGGCAACCCTATGATATGCTAGGGATACTGGTAGACATGATGTGCCATAAACTACATATTAGTCCCAGTTACAAGCCAATAAAATAAAAGCCCCGCCGATCAACCCTGGAAAAGGCAAAGGCAGCTGAAGAAGAAGTGCAGAAACTACTTAAGGCTGGTGCTATAAGGGAAACCGAGTTTCTAAAATGAATCTCGAATCCCATGGTTGTTCGCCAGAAAAACGGCAAGTGGAGATATGTATAAATTTCACTGATTTAAATAAAACCTATCCGAAAGACAGTTTCCTTTACCAGTTGTTTAACCATAAATGGTTAGCCTTCATTGTCTATGGACATCTTGGTCGGCCAGTAACAATAACTGGTTAATGGTCGGCCATCACGTGAATATATCCTGTTTAACTAGCTATTTTTCCGTCTATTACATGTGTTATTCATAAATCATATTATATGGGTCTACGAGCTTTAGATTATAAGCCGATCATGATGTGAACTACCCAAGCTAGGCTCGGCTAAAAGCCTATTTGTAATTTTTATCTCACACAATTACAATAATACACAATTTTAATTTTTCACCATTATTATGTTGAAATTTAAAGGGGCTTTTTGTATACAAATAGAGGGTCAAACATGTACGGATTCTTAATGTAATAGGAGTGTATACTTCGGTAAGTATTTTCTAAATTATATGCCAGAAATGCAATCCATTTATAATGTAAATAGCGCGATAATGTTGTGAATACTTACATAGAGATGGGTATGTTAAAATTCTATAATACCATATGCATTATATATATTCATAAATTAAATTAATAATATGAAGCATAATTAAAATGAAAAAAAAAACTAGAAAATAATGATGATGATGATGATAGTGATAATGATTATGCTCATGAGATTGTATGTGAAATGACAGTGTCACTAAAGTTATACAAGCACTTAGTACATATGGCCACTCTCGTTTTATGAGAATAACGTATGTTTCACATTATCTACTCCAGATAAGATTATTATCTATTATTTTTCAAATTAAATGTTTATTTAATTTGTTCACATGCATTTTTATGTAAGATACCAATTTCAACTTAATCAAATAATATTTTAAAAGAAACTTATTTAATATTATATGATTTAGTACAATGATTACGTATAAAAAAAGTAATTTGAATTCTTGAATATCCTGAAAAAGTAGTACACATTTAATATAAAACCAGAAAGTATAACTCCTTATCATTACGTTGGATGAATTTAGGAGCTCTAAAAGGTTTAGGTCCACAAGTGATGTTGGGGTGGTGAAGGACAACAAGTGGACCCATAATTTTAGTGTATTTCGTTGACCCACCAAAAAAGCTTAATAAAAAAAGCTTAATTAGAAACAAAGTAACCTGTTTCATTTGGCACTTAAACCAAAATATAGAAAAGATTATAAAGACTTAATTCCAGTATTCTCGCGTAGTCAAGGATTATAATTTTTTATTACAACATTTTATTGAAAATATCTATACTAATATAAACTCAAAGCTGCAAAAAGTAGTTACAACACCCAAAAATCATATTTTTATAAAATACATTCCCTTGGCAGCACAATCTTGATAACATTGATTGGTTAATATAAAAGTATCGGCAAGGGGGGTCAATTATTTCGAATTATATATAGTAAAGATAAAGTTGTGGGGTTGTTGTAAAGTTTTTGAAAATTTTAAGGGTCTATTTATAATAAACAAAATTTCCAAACACAACCTCTTCTTTTTTGCTTATCCCCTGCTCCATTGTCTGCTCGCTGCTCTTCTTTTTTACTTCAGTACGAGCTCGCTGCTCCACTGTTCCTCACTACATCTGCCTTTTTTATTTTTTCTCATCTTCCCCTCAAGATTAGTTTAATATAAATAATTCTGATTTTTGCTTATTAATTTTATACACAATTTATTGTTTGATGTTCTATATTGTTAGTTGTTTTCGTTGGATTGTATGAGATTTATAATACCGTGTTTGCATTAAAATATTTGCCGTATGATTATTTAAATTTATTCGTCTTGTTTTAACTGTTTCAAAAAAAATAATTATAATATTAACTCTAACACCCTCTATCAAAATTCTGATTTCGCCACTGCATAAAAGTAAATTCACCTGCAAAAGCCTTATTTTAACTATACAGTTTTTTTTCTCTCTCCCACTTACCTAATTTTAACCTCTTTATATTGCAAAAGTATATATTTAATTAAGCTCATTTTTTTTATTTCTAACCACTAAGTCAACACTAATTTTATGTAAAATTTTACATTTGCATCAAAATAAGACTTGCACACACATTGCGTGTATGCCAGTATCTAATATAGAAAAAGTTAGGATCCAGTCTTTGTTTAAAAACATTTTTAGGATGCGATCCTTGTTATATTTTTAAAAAACTTGGAGTCCTTTTTTTTTTACTTGCCTTTAGTGAGAAATCACATGTACTGTATTTGTGATTGAGATTTTTCGATCACCTATACTGTATCTATAACCATTTAAACTTAGATTTTTTGATCACCGATACCATTCATTTGACAAAAAATCACATATACTAAAGTACTGTGTATGCATATATGAATCAACATTAAAGGCAAATACCATACTTAAGGGACCACATCATTTAAAAAAAGAAGTTAATACACCGCATTCTAAAATACTTTTAAACCACAAGGATTGTATCCTAAAAGCCCCAAATAGATTTTACCCTCTTGATTGAATGAGTTATCAAGATATTTTGCTTAGGGATATCAATCTTATATCTCGTTTAAAACGTACATTGAATTGATTAACACTTAATGATCAAGATATATAGTAAACTACATTGTTTGAATTACGTAAATATGAAATATCGTGTTTTTTGTGAGATGTATATGCAGGGTGTATATATAAATGTTCTCTCCTATATCGTCCAATTTTTTGCATCAAGAAGGTATATATATATATATATATATATGTTGATTAAGTGGGTGTTACAATGTGACTAGACTACATAGGTCACATCATTTAAATGTAAAATATTTGTTTCTCTGGCTAGCTTGTATTGTCCTATTGCAGGTATAGTCCAGTTTTTTGCATCAAGAGAAGCTGCTTTATATCTGTTTTCTTATATATGAAACCAATTAATAGTGCCACAACAAGAGTACGTAGACTACATTGGTTGAATCACATAAATACTAATATTGACTTTTATGAATTTTTTTTTTTTACCAATATTCTTACTTATATATTGTCATATTTCAAGATATTTAATCCTCCTCCTTTCTTTTTAATTTTTTTTATGCATCAAGAAAATGTAGACATTTGCTTATGTGAACGCAAATTATTACAAAGAGAGTAGACTACGTATATACAATGATCAAATTATATGAATGATAAATGCTATACACAAAAAAAGGAAAATATATTACAAAGAAAGTAGACTACGTATATACAATGATCAAATTATATGGAAAAACTTTTGATGGGGGCAAAATTGGATGGGGTCATGAGGGCTCAATGATAAAACGACACGTGTTCAGTTTTATCTATTTAAATCAAATGAAAAAAATGAAAAAGAAATTAATTTTAGATGAGAGTGGACACGTGTTGTTTTATCATTGGAGACCCCATGACCCCATCCAATAAACACTTGACAATATTAGTATTTAAGTGATTCAAATTATACAAATGAGAAATGATATACACAAAAAAAAAGGTAACTCTGCAAACACATTTGACAGTTGCCACTGTTTTTTGATAATATAACGTAGTTAGTAATGAGTTCCAAATCAAATGAACATGTCAATGTTAAGGTGTGCATCATTTCTATGAATGAATACACATTATTTTGTCTTTTTGCTTGACTAATATTTTCTCTCTTACATATTGTCTTATTATATGCTACATAAATCAATTTTTTGCATCAAGAAGTTACATATTATATATATATATATATATATTAATGTCAAAATAAACTCATATGGTGTTACAATCGATTATGCTTTGCACAATTATACCTATATTTGGCAGATCGAAGTCTCTTGTATAATTGTTAATTTTCTTATAAGTTAGATTTAAGTAGAGCCGCAGAGGGACATTAATTAATTATTGGGAGTCCACATTATTTTTCTATATTTATATGATTTAAGTAGAGCTGTAGACTCTTGGAGCATATTTTTTTTTAATATTCAAGTTATTTGTAAAAATGGGTTGTCATGTATGATTTATAAATTATTTTTTATATTATCATTGGAGATACTCTAACAATCTTCCATATTTATATTTTGTGTAAAATTTACAAAACTTGTATAAAATTTGGTTTCCAACAGTATTTTAAAATTGAGTTTTGTGTAAATTGGTTGTGTAAAATACACTTCCACACATTACCACATCAGCTTTATATTTCTCCTTCTTGTAACTAAATATTTAAAATGCAATAACTTTGAATACAAAAAATATATTTTAATAAAAATTATATATTTGAAATCTACTCATTAAGTGTTATAAATCAAAATTCATTGTGAGAGTAAGACTATGTATAAAAAAATTGAAGGAAACAAAATATAAAATTTTATAAAATAATATTTAATATATGTTGATATCTTATTGGTAATTTTAAAATTTACGCAAGAATTTACAAAAGTACTATTTAAACATATATTTTTTTTTCAAGTTTCACGTTTTATTTATAAATTGATTGATATATATAATTTACACTTTAATTTTTACACAAGTATTAGAGATATTCTTACGATTCAAGAGAACAAGAACAAGAAAATGAGAGCCATTGACTTAGGAGTGTTATTGGGAGTCCACAGAAAGGCTTAAGGTGAGGATGCACATACTGCAAAGTTCCTAGGGGGAGTAAACTCAAAAATCATGAAATTAAGGGCTGTATCCCGGCGAAGCTGCAAAAGTGGAGAATATATATATATATATATATTTATATATATATATGACAACAATACATTAAGCGTATCCCAAGAGAGGAAGTAAACGTAGTCGGCAGCGTATTCTTGAAGAAAACATGATGCAGTGCTATAAATGATAAAAAGTTTGAAAAACATATTAAATTATTAAATTATAAGGCCCGAATAAATAAAAAGGTAAATAATATAATCAATGCTTTAAAAAGGGGATTTTTTTTTAATTAAAGAATGGACTTTCTTTTTAAATGGGGTAAATGATTATTTTTTGAAAAAATTTAGTGAGGATGCTGTCCATGACGAGTAAATAAACTCCATCAAATTTTATTAAAAAATTTAACCGGAAATTGGGTGATCTAAAAATCTAGAATTTTAGTAGTCGAAATGCATAGGTACATATATATATATATGTATATATATTAATCTGTAGTTCATCAACTTTTTAATTGAAATTTTTGATGAAATTTGGCGATGCCTGGCTTATAATATAATACCCTTTTAATTTTGAATTAAGAGTTTTATTTTAAAGCCAAACCTTTAAAAAGATATTCAATTATTTGCGATTACGGCTGGAGTAATTTTATTTGATTCGTGGAACTCTTAATTTGAAAAAGTAACACTGTTTCAATTAAAACCAAAGTATCGTACCACTAAGATTCAAGTGCTCGATGGATCTAGTTTTACCAATCAAATAACTTATATCAAATTTAGCAATATGTTTAATTCAATTTGAGAAGTATTGGGTATCTTGCAATTTATGTTTTAAAGATGGAATTCCAAAAATTTAGGTGTCAATTAGGAATGAAGTAACCTGAAACTATACCATAAAATTTAGATCACGTAATATTTAGAGAGTATTTAATTTATTCATTATCAATTCTTACTAGTACTATAATATATTATAAAGTTATGTGAATATAAACTATCTAAAAGCAAGTGGGCTAACTTAGTTTAGAGTAAGTGGGCTAATTTAATTGAAGAGGCTTTTACTTAGATTCGGAGAAAATACACCTTCTCCCTTTGGAACTAAGAAGATGTTCCAACATTGCTTGTATAAAAAACTAAAAAAATTAATATTATATTAATTCATAGATCCTTAAATAAATATGTAAAAGAACAAATAATAAGATAAAATAAAATAATAAAAAACCCGTCCCTCCACAAACGAAGCACATTTTACTTAGTCTAAGGCTAATAAGAAAGGGCTTTAGGGGGCCCAATAAAAATGGCTAATGTCTCCTTATTCCTGCTATAAATATACTAACCTTCCTCTCCATATGAGCTCACACATATATACAATATGAAAATAATATATCTTCTCTCTCTACAAATCTCTCCTCTCTCTCTCTCTCTCTTGGTCCATGGATCGGATGATATATATTCAACATATACATACAGTAAAGGAGGATCTGTAAAGCTCAGGAGGGATAGCGCCCATATATAGTATAATGATAATATTAATGGTGGCGGTAAGTGCATATATCAAAGGCAACTTAAGGCTATGTTTGGTTGTGCTTAGTTTGTGGCGCTATCTATCCTGAGTTTCATGGCTTCTTCTTACTATCTCTCTTCACTTTCATCTTCAAGGAGGTACGCTTATTGCCCATGTAGGTACATACATATATAGATATATATATGTTCATATTCTTGTTCTTGATTTTATTTCAGTAGTTGAAAATAAAACATGGGTTTTGATTTGATCTTTCTTTGAAGATAGCTGTGGCGGTTGTGCTGGTTGGCACGTTGGATTAAAAAGGTCAAAGGTTCAACTCTCTTAATTAGTTGTAATTTACAGAAGAAAAAAAAAACGATATTTTTCTCTAGATAAAAAACTACTTGGATCGTGAACTTGATTATCATGCTAATTTTTTTTTCTTGGTTTAATTGGATTTAAAAGTGGAACACTTTGGTTTGAACTCCCTTTTGAGATCTAATTATTATTCGTAGATTTTTGATTAAATCTTGTTGAGATTGTAAGTCGTACGTAGAAAACCCAGTTAATCAACACTAACAATACACAAGATCTCGCGGTCACTTTTCCTTTTCTAATTAATTTTGGGAATAAATCTTCCCAATCTCATATCATATGGTATTGAACTGAACAATGGATGCAGGTCAACAAAACATCTGAACTACGAGATAATATTTCAATAATTATTGCGAGCCAAATTTGTGAATTCAGTGATGTGTCATGTGTGTATTATTGAATCGCAATACATATATTTTGTGATGCACGCACAATTAACTCATGATTTTACTTTTCAGCTGAAGTCACAATATATACGTACTTCATATGTTTTTGGGTTGATTTTACATTCAAAATCAAGAAAATACACATATATACCTTAGCTTGCATACACACAAATACACTTGTATTTGCATGTGCTTTTATCACTGCTCCTCTTTTTCCTTTCTTTTTCCAGAGTACTTACTCTACCTCAGCTCATCGGCCCTATATAGGGTTCTTTAAGTTGCAGTCTATTTTCTTCAGTAACGTTGGGATTTTTTGGGAGTTGTGGAAACATTGGTTGATAGAATATGATGATATATATTTTTTCTCTTTAACAATTTTTTTTTCAAAAAATTACATTAACAGTACACATTAAGAACCTGTAAATAAATTGTAACATTTATACTATTGCAGAGACTTTAACAGTTCATTTTAAACTCCTTAACATTTGTCATAAATCCAGTACAGCTAGATGTATGGTTCAAAATTCAGTTGAACTACAATTTTTCAAACATGTTTTAGACGACATAGCATTTTCTTAATTAAAACTCTTAACTAGTACTCGTTTGGTTTGAGTTTTAATTATTTGCTATAATTATAAAATAATAACTTCACACTAAAAAATCACTTATAATTCATATCAAAAAGTAAAATTGAAAAACAAAAAATCCAACTAAAACCAACACTAAGAGTAAAATTACCATTTCTCCATGGATGTATATATAGGTGGGTAGAAGTGATATAAATGCAGTCTGAAAGGTTTGTATTAATTTTACAGAGGGGAGGTTTTAGAGTTACAATGGGGGCCGGTGAGTGTAGGTTTTTTTTTTCCCAATATATATATATATGCTCTTTTAATTTGACTTAAATTTTGTTGCAGGCTTTTTTAAGAAACTGAAATTATACTACTGGGGGGACTGGGGGTTTAATTGCGCGTATTATTAACCGTGGATGTTGACTCCATTCCGACTTCGTTAAGGTCACGTCTTCGTCCCTTTCTTTTTACTATTTACTCATCACCGTCCTCATTATTTTCTCTATTTTATTTACTATTTTAAAGGTGTATTTCATGAATAAGATAAGGTCATAATATAATAAATGTATTCTTTTATATTTGGTGTTAGTTACTATTTTGTATAAAGATAAATTATTTAATTTTGGAGGCTATTTATTTCACCCGAAGAATGATTAAACAATCCCACCTAACTAAGTTGTGGGATTAAGTTATCCTACATTGATGGTACTAAATAATTCTATCTGTCGCGTCAAGATTACAAAATTTAATTTACGTCTGCTTGCAATACCATGCGACTACATTTTAATTTTATGGTTCCAAATATTCCGCGTAGGCAAACGAATACATAATATTCTATTCATATTAGTTCTGAAATACTGTCATGTGAATCCCTGCATCAATAAAAAACAATTTCAAATTCAAGTAATATAGATATATTAGTCGAACTTTTTATTTTCTTTCTTACTATACGTACACAAATGCTATATATTTTAGCTCAACTTTGTGCTAATTATTTTTATATATAAACGAATAATCAATGAAAAGATAAACAAAATATAAAAAGTTTGGGCTATTGTTGACCTTAAAAGACCAAAAATATTTAAGTTTATGATATATAAGTATAATCTAAAGAGGAATGTTATAGTTCAAAATTATGCAAAAGCAATTAATTGATATTATGAGCATGTTTTATTCTTTTGACGCCACGGAAGTCAAATTTAATTTGACAATTCTATTTTGTTTATCTATGGCTCCGTTTGATTGCAAAGATAGAAAAGGAAAAATAAATTGAGTTAGTTTGTGTGAAAAGATGAAAAATAAGGTGAGAAATGTTACTCATGTTATGAGTATATATCCTCCATCATTCAATATTTTTGTTAGAAAATTTTTACTCACCACCAAGCAAAGAAAATTTCTTCATGAAAAAACTTAAAAATCAAGAAGATTCACTTCTATCACTTAACTTATTTTCCATCTTTTCACCAAAACTAACTTAATTTATTTTTCTTTTTCACCTTACAATCAAACGGAGCCTTAAATGTACACAATTCTATTTACTTTTATTTAAATTAATATACAGAGAACAATATTTATCTATGGATATCTTAATAAACTCTTCTAGCTAGCTAGTCTGTGACAGAGGGATAGTGAGCCCTCACTAGCTCAATTATATGCATATA
Source organism: Lonicera japonica (assembly GCA_021464415.1). Taxonomy (NCBI): domain Eukaryota; kingdom Viridiplantae; phylum Streptophyta; class Magnoliopsida; order Dipsacales; family Caprifoliaceae; genus Lonicera; species Lonicera japonica. The sequence continues at coordinate 102,105,367 of CM038464.1, forward strand.
TACAAGAGTAAAAAATAATTTAGCTACGAAATGTAAATTAGTTAATTAGTTTGAGTAACAAATTTTTTTTTGGTTATTATTTTAGACCCTCTCCATGATTTCTGAGACTTTCTATGCGCCTTTCATATTTTATTGATAAAAGATTAAATATTACGAATTTGAATACTCCTTCCGTCCCAATTTAATTGTCTATTCTTCTATTTATAGATGTCCCAAAATAGTTGTCCACTTTTTATATTTAGTATGTCATTAATTATAACAATTTTTTTTATTTTCAATATTACTCTTTAAGCTCTCTTCACTTTTTTTATTTTGGGTCTCATCACCTTTTTTATTGGAAGAAAAATAAATGACATTTTTAAAAATAAGTATTTTTTCTTGGAGTTATCATCATATTTTTTTAATTTTTAATTTTTTAAAGTATGATGATTAAATTAAGACGGGGAGTATATAATTACATTTGTTTATTTCAAAAATTTACTGTAGTTAATTAAATTAGAGGGTCATATCAACTGACACAATGATGCTCCATAAATTTAAATTCTCCGCAAATTCATGTAACTGGAGAATTATCAAATTGTACAAAAAACAATATTTAAAAAGTAAGGTTTTTTTTTTTTTAAACACATAAAATCATACTTCTAATTTCTACTCCCAAGAGGATGGAGAAAAGGGAGTTGCTTAATTATAACGGGTGAGACTCGAATCTCGGTTGCCCGAAAGTTTGGAGGAGAGACTTACTATCGGACCGACTGCTTAGTTGTAGCGGGTGAAACTTGAATTCTAGTTGCCTGAAAGTTCGAGTGAGGCTTACTACCAGAGCAACTCCTCTGCTCATTTGCTCATTTAAAAAGTAAGTTAAATAAGTATATTGATTTCTCTCTCTCTCCTATTTTTTTGTTTTAAATCAAGAGATGTTTGGACCAATTTTTATGTATCTCAACTAATCTTTCTTCGTAGTTTAAAATATATTTGCTACTAGTCATATAATGTTCTTGCAGTCACAGGGATTTAACCTGAAAACTCCTAGTTGATACCAAAATTAAATCCATGACAACAAATGCTAGGCCAAGTATAATGGTTATTAATTTTATACTCTTAAAACTCTCATAATATTCCTACATGCATATAAATATGATAAGAAAGGAAAGCTAGAGTTTTCCTTTTCTATGGAGAAGATGATGCCAAACGTGACTTGAGACTTCAACTTTTATTTTATTGTACCATTCTTATCCAACTTTTTAATAATTTTGGGTATTTGGTTGGCCATTAGTGCCACGTGTATGGTTGGGATCAAAGGTTTCATTGTTAATTAGAAAATCTTGTGGACTTTGATGTTACTTTAGGGCACAATATGTGTTTCTAATTCTACTGTATGGGGACAAAGGAACCACCATACCTATGATAGTTCTCCGGGTCGATGTTAAGATATAAAGTTTCTGTGTAAAAATTAAAATAATTAAATTTTTTTAATAAAATGTTTTTTTTTGTCCTTAATGTAATACAATATTTACTCTTATAAAAATTCTGAAAGTTTGTATTAAAAAAATGGTTATGTATTATTATTATTAATACAACAGTGCACTTCTTTAAGACTAGCCTGATAGATCTCAAACTTCATTGTAATAAGATCTTCCTGTTAGTGAACATAGTGGACAACGTGCTTCAACAGAAACACCCACTTCTTTGGGCCATAATTAAATTTATAAAATAAAATATATTAATATGCGTGTGTTCTAAAAGCATGCGTTGGGAATTAAATAGATAATCAAGATCCAACTGAAAATGTAATCTAAATTAACTTTTTACATTCGTTTTAGTTCTTACTATGTTCTGTTGTGTGTGTCTATTTTAGACTTCGGCTTTTTTCCATTATTTTTTTATTTCTTTCATTTAGTTTTGTCCAATAAGATCTAGTTCGATATTTGAACGGATGGATTTTTTCATAAAATTTGATAAAAATAATCTCTACAATAAATAATAGATCAATTCTACAAAATTTCATCAAAAAATTCAACTTGAAAGTATGTGAGATGATCATCTAAAATTTTAATGATAAAAAATTAACATATTTATTAAAATTTTATTACACTTACTTCTTATTTGAATTTCTTAATGATATTTTGTGAAAATAATTTACTTATTATTGAGATTATTTCTTAATCAATGTGGGGAAAAGGCTCCTTTAAAATTTTCAAAATAGTTTTTTTTTTTAAATTAAAATACCTTGTCCTTTTGTAAAAGAATAAATCATTAGGGAAAAATTTAAATATTTCTAAAAGAATAAAGTTAAATGTCTTTACGATAAACATATATATATATATATATATACCACATAATATTCTTACGATCGATCCAAATAAATTTTACTATAATTAGGGAATATTTTGCTAGGAATAACAAGGTAACTAACGGACGAAAATATGGGTGCTAAGACATGGCATATAAATTCTTAGTGCGCTGCGATACCTAATTTTGCCAGCTCTCTTTATTCAACGTCCTTTTGTAAGTTCCAAGAATTGTTTGGATTCTAGGAAACGGAAAATGAAAACTTTTGAGGTTTTATTTTCTTCTACTTTTGGTAATTTTTGGATTCTGGTCCATGATTTTCAACTTTTCTTTTGTTTATCTAGAGAAGAAAATCACAAATATAAATATATATATAATTTATATTTATAGACAAATAGGCCATCATCTATATATAGTGTTATATTTTGCACAATACCATTGTATCTCGCTTAAATCTACCTTTTTTGTCATTATTTTATACATTGTTCTTCTTAAGTTACTAATTAGTGAATTACAATCCACTTTTTCATACCCTTTATAAATTGAGTACTATATATAAAGTATCTTTAAATATACAACACTTATTTTGGATCATTCAAAAAAGAAACAGACTTTAAATTTAAGATTAATTTAAAAAGTATTTATTTTACCTTAAATTAAGAATTTTTTTTATTTTTTTTTCATAACTGGTTAAACCGCCATGCATAAAGTAGTGTCAAAGATTTTCTTAACAAAATTTCTGGGTACATCATGCCATGGTTAGGCTCGATCAACATGCGATGTTGAAAATTAAATTAAATGTAATTTCAATTGTTAAAATTGTGTTAGACTTTTGAATTACTTATTTTATTTTTGCGGTCCTTTTTTTCATTAAAAAATGTACTTGTAAGAAGTTTCGAACTTTAAACCTTGGACAAATATAATATATTGCTTAACTACTAGACCACTTGACATATTTGCCTTACATTTTTGTTTGAATTAGATATATCCAGGGATGACAATGGACGGGTATGGAGCGGATTTGGCTAATAGCAAATTTGATCAGTAGTTGCAATAGCCCGCCCCGAACCCGGTGTTGGTTTTGTTTTTGAAACCCAAACATACTCTGCATAAATCTTGCCAAATCAACAATGCAAAAAATTAAATCGAGCAAAATTATATATATTTCAACAGTTTTTCACTATATTCGAAAGAATCATAAAAATAAATTACATTCAAAGAAGAGAATGAGATTAAATATAGCTAAAGAGTATCGAGATGAAGATGGAGAGATTGAGCTAGGACGTGCTGGCGTGGTGCTATATAATATAATTATATACATATATGCCGGTGTGGTTGAGTCGGATTTTTAAGATGCAAAATCCTAACCCACCCCGAACATGGTTCGAGTTATTTTTTTGAAATCCAAACCTATCCCAAGGTCAAAAAAAACCGTCCCATCAGGGTCAGGTCGAATCGAAAACCTATAGGATTGAGTTTTATTGCCATTCCTAAATATCCATATGTGCCACATCGGTAACCTTATCTTCATCTGTGTCAATTTCTTGGAGTCGTTATTTGGAATAGGGACTGGGATGATATCTAAATAGCGATTTTCAAGAAGAAAGATAGAGTGCAAAGCTTGTGGTCCGTTCCTTTCCTAACTATAGCTAAACTTGCCCGAAGGAAATCTTTGATCTTCTTGTCGGGAAAGAGTTTGGTTACCATAAGTGGAAGTTCAAACCTTATATCTTCGATATTTATCTGAGCATGTTAATTTAGGACCAATTTCAACCGCTATGAAGTTGTGTCAGACTTTTGAATTACTTATTTTACCCATGCAGTCTATTTTTTCATTAAAAAATATGCTTGTAAAAGAGTTTGAATATTGAACTTTTGACAAAATAACTTATTGCTTAACCACTAAATCACTTAACATATTTGTTTTATATTTTAGTTTGAACTAGATATATCTGAGTAGCACACGCATCGCGTGTGCAAGTGGTATAGTATATATATATATATATGTATTCTTTGAAAGTAAAAAATTGAATGTATATAATAAATAATGTTAATTTAAATACAGGCAAGAATGAGCATATGACTAAATATTTTTTGGAAATGAGCATATGACTAACATTAAAAGGCAATAAATTATTAATTAATTTTATAAAATCAAAAATCTAAATGAGTTTAAATATATTTTCAACATGAATATAATAGCCCAAATATGCAGAAATGATCGTTGACTGACTTGTTGGTTACGAGCCTTTATTGTACGTCACCTTCTTATATGCTCCGGAATCTTAGGGAAGGCATTGGGTTAACTAGTAGAGTTGTCCCTTTTTTCTTCACATCATAAACTCTAGGGTTCTTATGTGATAACCTTAAAGAAGGAGATATATTTTTAAAGGAGGCATATAATAGAATAATAACCTCCAGGGTTTTTATCATATTATATATATATATATATATATAAAGTACCTAGGGTTAAGGTAATATATACTAACTAGGTCGGACCGACAAGCCACAACCATGCACTATATTAACATATCCCATTTGCTCACGTAGGACGGGTCAATATCTTATTCAGAAAAAATTCTTAATTACCTGACTCTTCATACAAGAAATAGGACGTGAGGCATTGCGAGAAAGAATACACAGTTTTATGATTGTATTTGTCAGGGTCTCACCAAACTAGCTAAAATAAATCGCTGAAAATATTCTCGTATATACCCAAACAATCCAATTACAATGGACTAAGCGTTCTTAATCATTCATAGAATGTAGTGCATTTCCTTTTGTTTTATGATGCACTCATAACCCTTTATTCGAGTCAAACTCGATATGGTGGTTGGTCATCTAATGAGTAACAAAATATATGGTATTATTAAATAGTCTTCCCTAAGTCCTTATATCAATTTGATTAGGCCCAACTTCTTTTCTAGACATACCCCTTAGATAATATCATTTGTTGCCCTAGGTAAGTGTGCTAAAGTAGGAATCACTATGCATCCTCTTTATGATATAGTCTCAGGTCACATAGGCATAAGAAAAAGGATCTCTTATGATCAAAATGGCTTACACATTAATGAAGTTGGGATTTATTCATAGCTCTTATTATTGGTTGGCTATAACACATAGAGTATGAAATGTATACTATGGTGTCATCCCCAAAAAAAGGCCATGTCACTGTGCACTATAAAATGGGAACATCATACAAATCTGAGTTTAGTCGCTAATCAAGCGTCTAACTTGAGTTTTTAGCCCAATCAATTTCATAACGCTATAACATGGAAATCTCACATCAGTCAGTTTAAGCATCATAGAGTCGCGGAGACATTATATGATCGACATTTTATAAAAGATCTCATCTTGGTTTACTCTAAGCCTACATATAGCATTTTAATGCTTAAGTATATATCATGCTCGCCTTTTGAGCGCTAAAAATATAAATGTCTTAGCTTGCTGTCAAAGCATCACAGACATGAAAGTCTCATCTTGCATGCTATCTAAACGTGAAGGCAAATTACTCGTGTGAGTGGGTTGATTTGTGCATGGTGACATATATATAAGATGTGTACTTAATGATAATAATTTTTTTATACGAAGTGATAATGAGGTCCAATGGTTCTTTTGGGGATGGGGGTAGGGAAAGGGAAAGGGCTCGAACCTTGGCGCCATCTTATATAACTCACACCCTTAACCACTAGGCTAAACTCGGATCTCCAATAATAATCATTTAAACATAATAAAAAATATTATTTATTTCGTAGTAGTAATGTAAAAAACAAATGAAGTATTATTACATATTAAATCATATGGAGTCATATACTCTTATTATGAGATCAAAAAACATCTTAGCTTATGGGCTTGGTTAATGGATTAGCCACCATACTGCTTGTGCATATATATTTCAAAACAATTTCCCCTTGCATAACCATGTCTCGAATGTAATAATATCTTATCTCTATCATTGGCCCAACCAGCATTAACGCACCCTTTTAACCTGAAATATTTACCATGGTAACTCAAGGTGATGCTACTAGTTCCACACAGGTACTAGAAGACCATCTTAACCACTCTCTAATGAGTTTGCCTGTTACTTTGATAACGATTAACCTTGACAACCACGCAGCAGATATCTAGATGGGTACACAACATAATGCACATTATACTCCTTATTGTAGCCGCATATGGCACATTGGATGTCTAAATCCTTTCTTAATCAATTTTAGGACAACAATATAAGGCTAAGGTACATCTATTTTTTATTAGGTGTCAATGGGTTTGGAGTCATGCATGCAAAATTGTTCTAAAATCTTTTTTTATGTAAGTCTCTTGAGACAAACTAAGAACTTCTTAAATCGAGTTCTTATAATTTCACTCCTCGCACATAATTCGTTTTTCCTATGTCCTCCATTTAAAAAACAAAGGATGACCACTCTTTAGTAATGACAATGGAACTCATTTCATTTCCATCCATCCATTAATGTGTTTTCAACATACAATGAAATAATAATAATACTTTTGGATCATTTAAAATACAATACAATGGTTTTCTTCAATTATCTGAAAACCCACATAGGTTATGACACATTAAAAGTTAAAATACCATTTATTGACGATTGTTTTATGTAAACTCTATATTTTGTTTGGCTTTATTCTTTTGACAAAAACATGTTTATTTGTAAATTGTTTAAGCTGTTCAAGATTATATCTGAAGATCTACAAGCAAGCTAAGCTGTTGAAGTGATGCAGCGAAGATTAATTCAAGAAAGATTCGGTAAGCATTGGCATTTGAATTTGATTCTTCCTAAGGTGGTTATTTTTATAAAAGTTTATTTCGATGTGTTTTAAAATCAACTTCATAAAGTTTTCAAAGACTTTTTGAAAAAGACCAATTGGGACCGGTACATGGTTTGGGTATTGGACCGGTCTAGTTATAATTGATGTTTTTCATGGAATTTAATTCCCTTGCTGGTGGACTGGTACACATTGGTCTTCTTGGATCGGTTCGATAGTAAAAGGTGGACCGGTACACATCGTGCTAATATGGACACGTTCGGCAAGATTTTTGGGCATCGATTTTTTTATTGTTAATTTTTATCCATTGGGTAATGTTTCCTAATTCAAAAAGGAAACTTACTCAATTTTCTCTTATAAATTAAACCACCTTAGGGCTTTTTATTCAGGCCAAAACAAACGTTCTTTTTATAAAGAATAAATCAGATCCCAAAGTGCGTGTGATTCACAAACGGAGTTGAAGAATGGTGCGATACCGTGGCGAGTGATTAATTGTGAACTTGTTCGTGCGATTTGGATATGAGGACTATACACGCAAAAGATGAACACTTTTGCAGGCGGCTTGTGCGATTCAAATTTTGTAAGTCTATATGATTTGTAGTTAACCAAATCTGTAAACTTTTGTGCATATAGTGGATTGTTGAGGATTAATCCTGCACTGTCAGGATACCTCGTTAATTCTGGTGTTTACTTATCTGTTTAATTACTTTATTAATTGCTGCGTAATATAAAATATTAAACAAGTTTTTTAGAATTAAAATCCATAAACTATTAAGGTTTACCTTTCGATTCGAATAAATTTGATTTTTGAGAATTCAATCGCCGAATAACAAACCTAGGGTTTATTTAATTAATTCGCTTTCGTGTGCTCCAGCCTTTTCATTAGAGACCATATATAAAACGTTTGAGACTGCAAACTTTGCACTCATGTCCTTTGGACTCAATCTAATTGGTTGATCCATATGTATCTTTTCATCTAATTCTCCACTGAAAAATGTAGTTTTAACATCTATTTGCAAAAAGTTCTAAATCAAAATGTGTAACAAGAACTAGAATTAGGCGAATTAAGACCATTATCACATTGGGAAAAACATGTCCTAATAATATATTCCTTATCTTTGGGTGTAAACTTTTGCCACGAGACATGCCTTATACTTTGTTAATTGAACCATCTGCCAAACGCTTAACGTTCAGGATTTCTGATAATTTTACGCCCCGGCAGAAGGTCAATTAACTCTTAGATGTTGTTCTTAGTCATATAGTTCATTTTTTTTACATAGCATTCATCAACTCATTTCCTCCTGATATATTCATCGGAAGTGTAATACACAAGAATGCATTCCTGTTAATCTTAAAATGACGATGTAGAATATTTCCTCGCTTGTTGTAGCAAACTAGATTATTTTGTGATTCAGGTAGTACCCTAAATACACCTTTTATCTTCACTTGTTGCACACTAGTAGTTTTATCTTCTTCGACAATTGTAGGATAGGACATTAATTCCCCACTATCATTAAAAGATGGTAAGGCGTTTTATTTACTATTTAACTTATAGAGAGCAAGATTATCTTTAGTTTTGCTTATGCTAGGGAAATCATATATTATAAAATCTATATTTTGCGGCTCTATTTTAGTCATTCTTCCATCATGATATTTATCATACATAACATAGCATTTTGAACTCACTAAATATTTAATAAAAATATTCTTATTGGCTCTAGGGACAATCTTTATAGGTATATGAGATTTATTGTGAAAATGGGCTTTTCGCTTTTTTAAAGTTCATAAGGTGTTAAATGAATTGACTGCGAAGGCACACTGGTTAATATGTAGGATTTAGTCAAAAGTGCATCGCTTTAGAACGATAACGGGAGGTCGTCTTGAGCCATCATTAATATAGTCGTATCTATAAGTGTTAAATTTATTTATTCACAACACTATTTTGTTGTGGAATGTTTGGGATAATGAGTTATTTTTGTATCCCATTTTCTTCACATAATATTTCGAGCTGATCAGATATATATTCACGTCTCTTATCCATTCAAAGAGTTTTATGGCTTTTAGGTATTTGATTCTCAACCTCAGTTACATAGCGTTTTGAATAGTCAAAGGTTTAATAGTAGTGAGCAATCAAATAAACATATCCATATTGCAAATGATAGTTTATGAAAGTTAGAAAATAAAAGGTGCCATGGTATGCCTTAACGCTCATAGGTACACATATTTATAAAACTAGCTCTAGTGATTCACTAGTTCTGTGAGCCTTACCAAAAGGCTTCTTACAGGCTTTGCCTGCTAAATAAGGCTCACATATATGAAGTTCGACATTAGCAAATGGGCCTACAAGACATTCTCTAACTAATCATATCGTTATGTCATTTCCTGTATGTCTTAGTCTAGCATGCAAAGTAACTGAATCACTATTTTCATTAATAATATATGATGACAATGATGAAAATGAAGAAAACAAATCCAATAAATTATTTAAAAGGGACCAACGTCCAATCAAAATACTATCAAAAGTAATATCCAAATCATTATTATTATTATAAGTCAAACAATATTCCTCATCATAAAATGTTTAAACTAAAAGTAAAATATGTGTAATCATAGGCACGTGGAGTACATTTTTACAAAAAAGTAATTTTCCCCATTGTTTTCGCTGGAGTTGGTATGGACTGATTTATACTAAATCTTCATGAGCACCATTATCCATTTACACATTTTGAGTACCAGCTGGAACTCTACAATAATATATAAAGCTTAATTGATTTCTAGTTACATGTTTGGTTGCTCACGTATACATAAATTAATCAAGAAAAGACTGAGTAACTAATATGTGCGAACATACACAAGTATGGAGAAAAAATTGTGTCAAGCATACATTATTTAGCTTAGTGCAATCATGAGCAAAGTGGCCCTTGTTCCAGCAGTTGTAGCATTTTACCTTTGAGATGTTTTTCTTTTTTTCACGCTTGCCTTTTTGTCGCTTGGTTATCTTCATTTTGGGGCCACTTCCCCACCAAGCTTGTTCAACTTTACTTTTCCAACAAGCATAGACCTAGTTGCTTGGCACTTGCTTCTCCCAGCAATAAGTGCAGCAGAACTTTGGTTTGTTACTTGGTAACCGTTCCTAAGTCAATATAAATACGGGAAATATTCGAAAATTCTTATTGTTCTTATTATGTGATAAGGCTGTCTCATGTCTCTACCTATGAGTCTAGTAAGGATTAGATAATAGCCTGAACCTATTGTTCGCCCATTAAAACATGACCAACTTCTTTAAGCTAACAAATCATATTAGACATTTTCAAACTTTATATTGAGGCCCCGAAACATCATGGTGGACGTACCACCTAAATTGAAACAAAGTTGGTCCCACACGGCCATTGCCGATGTGAACTACTTATAATCACGTATTAAATCTTTGTGCATGTAGCTTAATAACGTATATCACATGATCCGATTCTTTTATAAGAAATGCATGATAAGTCTCTTGCTCACAGCAATGAGCAGTTGTGTTTCCTTCCTCAGGTTGGGCCATAAGAGTATTGATGGTATAAAGCAACTCATTCTGATTTTGAATATCTAGTACCTTTTAAGTCATATTTTATAGTTGTGATCATTAATTTTCTTTTATTTATTTATGGGGTGTCAATGTTGTTGGTACATCACTGCATTTATGCAAGTGTTTGATTTTATTAATTACCACATCTTATTAATTTGTCTTTAAATATTAATGCAAAAATATTATCATTATTTACATGACAGGATAAAAAGTTTGCTAAGCTTGCAATCATCACTTGAAAATGTAAATTTAGATTATAGTTTATTATTAATTTCAAGAAATAACTCTTTATTAATGAAAACAAATTTAACTAACAGTATCCACAAAAGAGGTCTCACAAGCATGAGTTTTACGTAAAAATTATATTAATATTTTTATTTATTATATTAAGGTGGTCCAATAAATGTAAAAGTAACAAATAACATCCCTTTTTATGTGTACTAACTAAAAAAATGATACTATAAGGGATGACAACATTAAACTTAAGATGTGAAACACCGAGTTTTTAACACTTTAGTCCCTTCATGTTTATCGAAATTAGCACTTTCGTCCTTGATATTCAATTTTTGATTGTTCACACCTTAATATGTCTACCGCGTGTCACTTTAGTCCTTTTGTAACACCTATGCCTTAATTAGTAGGATAACACCTGTAATTAAGACCTGGAGCATTACTAACCCGCCTTAGACGAGCTAAAGTAGGTCTAAAATAAATAATGAAACAATAATCCAAGAAAATCACATAGCATAGAATAAACAACCCTAATACTCATGATGTGGGCGATAATATAAAACATGAGTGTAATATACCTCTATACACATACATGTAATCCAAGAGGCATTCAAATTATGTCAACATGTATTATAAAAGTAAATAACAACACAGGTTAGCCGTAGCTGGCCAAATACACACATGTATAGCAAAAATGAGTCGGTGTCAGAGGCTTATACTTCGATCCCGACCTAGTCGCTTCCTCAGTATTATCCATCTCTTGGATGCTTGACTTTGTTTACGTAAAACGGGGTGAGCTCACAGCTTAGTAGGGGGGATATAACAAGAAATATTACGTACAAAACGTAATTAATTGTTTAATCATAAATCATGGCTCAACCGATAAAACAATGCATGCAAGTGCATATGCAGGTTACATCCCTTGTGTCAACCATTATACCGAGAGAATACCAAAGCTGAACCGAATAATAATAATAGAAATAATAATAATAATAATAATAATAATAATAATAATAATAATAATAATAATAATAATAATAATAATGGGCCTGATCGCCCCTAAAAAATAATAAAGTTGGGCCGAACCATAATCATCAGAATAAGAACGGGCCTGACCGCCCCAGAGAATAAATCAAATATAATCATGATATAACATCATCCGGCCCATAAATGATTATCATCATATCATAATAGAATTGGAACATATGTACATCCATATCATATCACAGAATCACAAGTGCTTTGTCGATGTTTAGATTTTCGGGCTACTCACCGCTGGTTCTAGACAACCGACCTCATTGTTGTCCCCTTGAGGTTTAGGAATTTTCAACCCAAGGACATCGAGCCCTACTTATTTTCACATCAGTAAGCACTAGTCAATACATATTTCCTTTATCATCGAAGGGCCACAATAACAATCATAATCGAATCCATCACGAGACTATATCATGTCCCAGAATGATACTACATATATAAAAAGCTTTCGGCACCATAGATACAAGATATATGTCAACATGATAGGCCATAAGAATAGTCCGATCTTGATAAAAGATCTCCAAGAATCCGGTTGACACAATAACGATGCATAACATGCTAACAAATGAATATTTGAAACAACTTATACCATATAACTACAATAAATCTCTATACATATCCCTCGATGTATATAATTTATCAATTAATCAGTTTCATCAATAAACAACATTTATACATCTAAGGGATATCTCATGTATATCAATTAACACATATATATCAAGTATAATGGTATATCTTAATTCAAATCACATGCTCATGGCTTTATAAATCATAAAACATCATCAACCTCATCATGTGATAATTCTTAAAATAAAAACAATTAAACATGATGACTTATATAAAATAAAATCATATTATCGGGTTTTAAACATAATTAAGCCTCTATCTCAAAATATTTAGCCCCAAGGAATGAAATTTGAGTTGATAACTCGAACCCCGACTAGCATAACTCTAAAATTCTTATATCCCTGCATAGCTCTCAACGTATAGAACAACTTTCCCTTAAGGCTCGACTCGATTCGGCGGAGTTTTGATGACCAATTTCTAAAAAGTAAAGTTCGTACTTATTATTATTTTTTTCCTCTGTCTCTCGGCCACAGTAAATGAAAGGAAGAAAATGGAGATGCTTAAGTTTAGGGCAAGGCAGGTCAGTTGCTTTTTCTTTTCAAAAAAAATATAAACTTTTGCCTAATTACGACATTTAACCCTAAAGTTGCATAACTTTATTATTTTAACCCTGAACTTTTGCAACTTTACAATTTAGTCCATACTCAACCAAGATTCCCAAACTCTTCAAAAATTTTACTTAATCGATATTAATATGTATCTAATGTACACTAATTACATTACGGGGTATTACAATTGATTAGAGATTGTAGATTGTATTTTACAAATTAATTTGATTTATAAAATGGAGTTGGATTTTATTTTATTTTATTTATTTATTTATAGAATTTTTGAACCCAGTCGGGTCGGGTCGTTACAATTTTGGTATCAGAGGTTAGGTTGCGTAACCTCTTCACCTTTTGGTTGAACGTGTGATTTTAAATTTTGAGGACGAATTTTTTTTAAAGAATAGTAGATTATGACATCCCGTATTTTTTTTATTGATAAAAATTATATATTTTTATTTGTATATTGGAGAGATTGTAGATTGTATTTTACAAATTAATTTGATTTATAAAATGGAGTTGGATTTTATTTATTTTATTTTTTTATCGCGTTTTCGGACCTAGCCGAGTCGGGTCGTTACACCTTTAAACCAAGTTCCATTAATTTGTTAGACAAAAAAGCTAGAGGGGTATAAAAGGAAATGCATTTATTCATCTTTCTTTTCTTCTTCAAAACCTTAAATTCGAAAAAAGCCACAAACTTATTCAATAAAATCCATTGCAATTGATCACCCTTCACTGAAAAACACACAATCCAACACCACCAAAGAGAAATTTGGCTTTCTAATGAAACCCAATTGGAAAATTTTCAATCTTGTGGGTCCTACAAAATTTAGAGAGTGGAAAATTGAAATTTGATTTTTGGTTCATCAAAATTGAATATATCTTAAGAGAGGTGAAAAACAGAAATCATAATTTTTTTTAATTAAGAGAAAACTTTGCATATTAAACTGTAAAAAAACTCTTGCGTCTACTTTTCTTAGTAAAACAAACTCTGGCTTGGGAGCCCCAATGTGTATATGTAGATGTTTGTGACTATATACTCTGTTTTTGAACATTTTTTTGAAATGGGTCTATTATTAATTCTTTTAGTCTAAAGGTGGTTGTGGAAATTAATAGAAACTTGCATGTATTTGGGTTGTGATTGGCTTAATTCTTAGTGTGTTGGTAAATGTTGAATTTAAAGAGAAAACCATGATAGTCTTTGCCACAAGGACAGTTAAAGTTAATCATGAACCTGAGCCTTGTTATTCTATCCACACCATTCCTTTGTTCTCTTTCTCCATTCTCATTCTCATTTGTTTTTTGCTTGTTTTATTGTAATGGAGGGAAATATATATACATATATGTATATATTTAAAATTTGGCACAAAAATAGATGATGAATTTCCTTCTATACCCCTCCAACCCACTTTTTTCGTCCACAAAATTAACAAAATTTGTTTTAGGGACTAATTTAAGTGACACGATTGATATATTAAGGTGTGAAAAGTCAAAAATTGAATGTCAAGGACGAAAGTGAATTGGGTAAACATAAAGGGACTAAAATGTTAAAACTCTAAAACACCTTACAACCATAGTATGATAGATATATTTCTTAACAAATAAAAAAGGCTAGTTGCTTATCTTCTTTCCATAAAACATCCATGGCATTCATTAAAATGGAATGAAGATCTCTTCATACCATGGATGTTAAAAACTTTTTTTTTAAGGGAACTTGCCCACATGCATATAATCATATGAGAGAATAACAAAATCATTGTGCTTATTATTTAGACAAATCCATGACAAATAAACATGTACGTCATATAACATAATTACAAAATATAAATAAGCACAAACTATAACAATTTTACAAATAATTTAATAATAATTATACAAAATAATTATATGTTTCTATGTATAAAATAACACATTCTTTATTTTAACATCTCACAGACCTCCCACTACTTATAATCCATTCACGAGGACCAGAAATTTTATACAATTATTTTTGCAAGTTTTATGCACACAAAATGCTAAAAAATATGAAAAATAATTTGCATAAAATATGACATAAACACTTATTAAAAGTATTTCATTGATCAAACAAGTCCCCAAATTTTTAAATATGTCCAAAATGACATGTAAAATATATGAAATTTGTCAGAATTTAATTTAATTTCTAGCAATTATTTTATATAAATAAGCTAGAGAATTAACAATAAAGCATGACATATGTTTTCACAAATATATATCCAGAATTCCCCCCCCCCCCCCCCCCCCCCCCAAAAAAATGATGGCCATTCATCACAAAAAAAATCCATAATTTATTCAATTATTAGACATTTTAACTAACCAATAAACATGTACTCAAAAAATAATTAAACATATTTATGAGTTGAAAAGATATGAAAATATACCAAAAGCTAGAAACACATTCCACAGACCTAACAATCCAAAAACAAGAATTTAATTATTTCTCAAAATTGTGTACTCCCTAAAGTACAAAATTTAATAAAATCTACATTTATATTAATAAATAGTTTTGGTTTCCCAAAAATTTGAAAAATATACGGTAGGTTGGAAATTCAATTTTAGGCATCACAAAAAACGTTTACCCAAATCATCACAAAAAATATGCATCGAAAATATATTTAAATGCTTTTAGTCATCCCAGAGCTTCAAATTAATAATAGAATTTCAAAAGTTTAAATCAAAACTATAGTTTGATTTTTCTCCCAAATCACTTACCTTTTTTGACAAAATTTTAAGTGAACATTCAATACATACAAGTGAAAAAATTAATGTAAAAAAAAATTTGTCCAAAAAGATTTCCAATTAAAAAGAAATTTTAATGATTTGTCATTAATGAGTTTAGTTATTTGAAAGAGAAAAATACGTGGTGGATAAGTACAAGCGAATCAACAAGTAACACTCTCTTTTATACCAATGTAAACTTACGAATCTAAATAAATTTTGATATATCTTCCAAAGGATAGCCCGAATATGAGGAAAAGATCGTTGACTAACCGACTTCTTGGTTATGAGTCTTCAATGTACATAACCTCCTCGTGTGCTCCCGGATTTTAGTGATAGGGTTAAGTTGGCTACTAGAGTTCTCATTTCTTCTGCTTGTCACAAATCTAAGATTGAATAATAACCTCTAAAGTTAATATGAATTACTTAAATTTATGTAATTTATATCAACTGGGTAGGACCGTCACTAAGTGGGCAGATCCATTGCACTTAAACCAAGCTCAAGCAGTATATTAAAAAAATTAGTACATGACAACAACCCATACATGATGTAGTTATGAGCACCCCACCATAATAAATTAATTTATATTCACTCAGGATACATTTTGCAATATGATACTTGATAATTTTTAATATTAATTTTTTATAATGATATTTAATCAAGTGGTAATTAAATGTGTTTTTAATACTTGACGTTATGAGGGATTTAAACCACATTTAATTTTGATATTATTTAATATTTTATTATAATAATTTGTAACGCAAACAAATTAATTTTATAATTTTACACATCTACCGAAACCTTCTACTCACACTTTTATATAAGATAGATTTGACAACCTAGCAAAGTAGTCTATACAGTTGAACTTTTGAACCACTCATTACCATATTTAACTTGAATGGCTCATCACAAGAGGTGTTCCCGGTTTCGATGGAGGTGGAAATTAAGAAACTAAAACCCAACCCGAATTTAAAAGTTTGATTTTGGTTCGATTTAGTTTTGGTTTCAAAATATTCGAAACTCAAACCCAACCCAAACTTTTTGATTCGATTTTTTGGATTTTTATGGATTTAAAAAAAATTTAATTTAATATAATAGTGCAATATTAAACATTTACAAAATTGCTGCAAATCTATATTAAAACAATCCCAAAATTGGCTTAAAACAGTTTACAAAACTACCAAAAATCAATCTACAAAACATGCTAAAAACAATCCCAAAACTTGCACAAAACGTACAGACCAAACAAAAATGCAGTTCAGAATATTGCTTACAAAAATCTTGAAACAAGCCAAAACAGCACCAAAATATGCTCAAAACATTCCATAAACAGGCTCAAAATAATTCACAAAAGTGTCTGAAAATAGTCTAAAGTGACTAAAAATAGTTCCCAAAGTCTCTCAAAATAGTGAGAAGCAACATAGGCACGGAACTTAGGGTTTGAGAGTTAAGACAATGGTGCGAATATTAGAATGAAAAGAATAAGATCACTACAGCAAAACAGCCTTATAGTGACAAAAAAATTATCACCTAAAGTATGCTTTTTGTCACAAAATACCTTTGCTGGCAAAAAGTTTTTCATCACATCGTCGTTACTTATTTTGCGTCACTAAATGTTCTGTATCATAAAAATTGAATTTTGTCACAAATAAGTAAGCATTTTGTGGCACAAAAATTGTAATTAATTGTTAAACATTTTTGTCACCCATCAACAAATTTTGTCACGAAATCCCCATAGGACATGATAAAAAGGCATTACAATAGTTCGATTAAGCAGATTTTGCGATTGAGATGAATACCTTATACTTGAGTAGATTTTGAGATTAAGATGAATACACTACTCAAAATCGATTAAGATTCAGATTGATTAAGCAACTTTTGATAGCAATTGCGATTAGAGATGGAAAAAATACCCACGGGTTCGGGTACCCGACCTGATGGGGGCAGGTATGGGTACAAACAATCGGGGGCGGGTTCGGGTTCGGGGCGGGGATTTTAAAATTTAGTCAGGTTCGGGTCGGGTTCGGGTATGGGTGCCTCCACCCCGTACCCGCCCCGATATATTTAATTTTGTAAATTTTTTTCATATATATATGTGTGTGTGTATATATATGTATATAAAATAAGTTTATTTTTGATTGTGTAAATATATAATTTTATTTATATATTTATATATATTATATAACATTATATTATTTTTAACTTCATTCTTCTTCTTTTTTTTTTTAAATTGTCGGGTATACCCGCGGGGACCTGTTACCCGATGGGGACGGGGATGGGGATTACCCGGTACCCCGAATCGGGGATGGGGGTGGTTTTTGGTAGCGGGGGTGGGGATGAAAATTGTAAACCCGACCTGAACCCGACCCGTTGCCATCCTTAATTGCGATTGAGGCGAATTTTATTCGAATATGAACGAAACGGTTAAGAAAATCAAACTAGGGCATTGTGATTTGACGAAGAAGCGAGGGAAATATCATATTAGGGCATTGCGATTCTGATTTGATTGAGGTAGAGAAGAAACTAAGCAATTTGAGTGTGAGATTTAGATCTTGAAGTGGATAAGAAACTTAGTAATTTGAGTGCTTATTTTGAGTTATTTAGGTTTTGATTTCTCATCCAGTGTGTATTGTGTAGTACGATTGATACAATGCATGGGATAAACAAAGATATAGTAAGTAATTAAAGTATGTGATCAATTAGGATTTTGTTACTTGATAAACCCCAAACTTTGTGACAAAACCAATTTAGTTTTGTCACCAAAAAATGGTCCCCACAATTTTATTCTACGGTAATTAGGGGAAGTATTTTTTATTTTATTTTTGGATGATTTGGTGACCAAGTTTTCTGGTTAGTCACGAATGGCAAAGCTATGGTATATTAATTGACAAATATGAAAAATTGTCATAAATAGCTTATTTTCAATGACAAAAACAGTTTTTTCATTAGAAATTTGTCACTAATTAGCTAACTTGTTGTAATGGATGTGTGTGTAATATGATTAAGTTAGGGTTTGAAGTATAAATAATAATAATAATAATAATAATAATAATAATAATAATAATAATAAAAGGCTAGATATAAAACAAAATCATTGTTTGTGTTTAGTGTAAAGTTTGGTTTGGTTTGGTTTTGGAGTGGCCTAACCTAAACCCAACCTAAACCTGTTCAGTTTCGGTCTAGTTTGTACATTTCAATCAGTTTCCTTTTTTTTTCTTGGTTTAATATTTTTTGAATTGAATCCGTTCGATTTAATTGGTCGATCAATTTTCGGATTGGCCACAATGCCCGTACTCATCACCATCTCTTTGTCAATGAAGGGTTTTGGTCTGGTTGGAACATTAAATTAGTTTAGGTGTATTTGTAGTTCAGTTGGTACATTAAATTAAGAAGTTGTACACTCGTTAATATACAATTTGTTTTTAGATTAAATAATTCAGTATGTAATTTAGTGAGTCTATTAAAGATTTAAATTTTAAAACAAATTTAATATTTGTAACAATGCTATCACTTTCTAAGCTTTCTTTAGTCATGAGATGTTTTTGGATCCCCGATTAATTTAATCTCGTGTCTTAAGAAAATGTACATGTTAAGAATTATATATGTTTATAGAGAAGGAAAGAACCAAGTGTTGATTTTTTTTTTCCAGTTGAGTTTGTGTAACAAATAAGTTTCCCTCCTTTTTTTTAAGAAAAGGAAGGTGGTTTAAATTTCTCCTTTTAACAATAAATAACTAAAAGCGAAAATGTGTTTTAAGTGCCTCATTCATAATTATATTCAATCCAATGACTCCTTTCTACTCCATATTAGATAGATGACTTCCTCCACAATTTGTTTTATCCATAAGTACAATTTTCAATCTTTGTACACTAAAATGACACTCCTTTTTCTAAGTGGTTAATTATACCCTTACTACAATCTTTTAGTTCTTTATTATTATTGGTGGTTGCTAATACTCACCAACTACCTCTGCCATCATCGCCCATTAGAGCTCGGGCGAGAATTTCTATATAGTGCAAAATAAATTTGAACAAAAACTTACATCTTTAATTGCTTGTGAATTTAGTGTAAAAATAAACTTGCACAAAAATTTATATCGTAATATGTCTATGTATTTGGTGCAAAAACATAATTGCACTAAAATCTAAAAAATTAATTACTTGCGGATTTAATGCAAAAAAACAAATTTTGACTAAAATCTATATATTTAGTTGTTTGCGAATTTAGTGCAAATTAGATTTGCCCTAAAATATCTATCGTTAGTTACTTGCGATTTTGTGTAAAAGTAGATTTGCACTAAAATATGTATAATTAGTTGTTTGCAAATTTAGTGCAAAAATAAATATGCAGTACTTGTGTCGAAATTCTGGTGAGGTCTTGGCACTCTAGTAGTGGTTGCCAAAATTTCGATAAGTTCATCGAAGCTCCAACGGTGGTCGCCGGAACTTCGGAGGTGGGGAATGGTGACACTGGGTGATGGTGATTTTTTTTTCTTTTTTGAAAAAGGAAATGGAATCAAGGTATTTTAAGTAAGTAATGTCCTTATTTTGAAATAAAAATGTGAGGTGTTTTTCTATTATATATAATTATAGACGGAGTTTTTTTAACTCATCGCCTCTAAAAAAAAATCCCCCCTCGTAGTTGATTATGATAGTAATCTTATGTGTTTCTAATATAAATTTTTCCCTTGAGGTTTTTTTTCTTTTTTGTTAAATAAAACAATTATTCCAGAGCTTGAATTCTTGACCGCTAACTTAAAATAAATCATACATTATCATTAGACTACTCAACGTCTATTAACTAATTTATATTTTAAACTAAATATCCACGTGCTTAAAAAAGTGAATGCATGTATAGTGTGTACATATATATATATAATATTATATAACAAAAGTAGTGCTACGATGCTCGAGTGAAATGAGTTTCTTGTAAATACACTTCAGATTTCATGGAACTTTCTCTCTTCGTAACTTTTTTTTTTCATAAACTTTTAAAATATCATTACTTTCAATTTCAATTTGAATATCTTATTTTAATAAAAAAAAATTATATATTATAAATTTATCCGTCTAGATATAACACATATATATTGTGACTATAACCAAAAGATATCAATAAAAACATGGTGCAAATCACGCGTACTAAGATTAATGTGTTAATTTTGAAATCAACCATTGGAGCAAGTTTTGGTTCAAATTCAAGTTTTATGTAAGAGTATTAGTTAATACGTATATTTAAATGTTTAGTTTTACAAAGTGCGGCCCTCTAATAATAAAATTTGTATTCTCTTTAACGGTAGCGAGATATTTGAGTTTTAGTAGTTATAAGTATATTGAAAATGTTTGTGTGTTTTTCCACACTCCGGTTTGATCTATAGGGATTTGATTTTCTTTCTTCCTCTCTGGTCTTTCAACAACAAATATATGTATGTACGTAGAAAAAAAATCAAAAAAAAACCTAAATAGGTCCTAAATAACTGAAAAACCAAATGGCCAACAATCAAAAAGGCACATTGAACTTGTGTACCACCTTTAGCGCTGCACCAACCCTTTAATCTCTCTCTCTCTCACACACACACATACTTCTCTCTCTTCTCTTCTCTCTCTTGCCCCTATTGCAAACCAATCCCCGAGGCTTTCCGGTGGCGATGGTGAATAATAGCGAGCCTCCGGACTTCGAAGATGGTCTTGTTGTATGCCGAAAAGCCCATTACGCCCATCCCTTCGGCATTTTTTATGGCGAAAACCCTCTAGAGTTCTCTTTCCCTCTTATCTTATTAGAAATCTCCATTGTCATTGTCATCACCCGCATTCTTCGTTATATCCTCAAACCGCTTAAACAACCCAGAATTGTATGCAATCTCCTTGTAAGTTCCTTCCTTTTTTATTTTTTTTAATCTCATTGATTAATGCATATTTTTCACATGCTGCAGATAGTAATATGTATATGAATTTGCACATGAAAAATATTATATTATATAATTTTCCTACACGAATACATGCATGTTGGAAAAGTATATATATAATAACTTTTTGGTACATGCATCTATGCATCTTAATGCTAAATTGATTGGATGATTGGTTGTTTTGAAGGGTGGAATAATAATTGGGCCATCCGCGTTAGGCCAAAACAAGAAGTTTGCCTCTCATGTGTTCCCTCAAACAACAACCTTCGTAATGAAAAACATCGGTATAATTGGTTTCATGTATTTCCTTTTCTTGTCGGGTGTAAAAATGGATCTTACCCAAATTAGAAGGGCAGGAAAGAAACAATGGTACATAGCCGTGATAGGGGTCTTAGTCCCTATAATAGTGAGCCTAACAATTGCGCTTATCCTACGCAAATCCTTAGACAAAGAGCTCGCAAAAGGCTCATCCGTATGGGGAATTTCCTCGGCCTTGGCCATAACCGCATTTCCAGTTCTTTACACAATAATCAAAGAGCTCAACCTCTTAAGTTCCGACCTAGGAAGGCTAGCTTTATCGATGGCCATAATTAGCGACGTTATAGGAATAAATGGAGTAGTTGCTTTCGAGGCTGCCAAGCAAGAAGAAGGGAAAGGCATAGCCGCATTATGGTACATGATATCTCTTGTGGTGGTAACGGCTTCGATAGTAGGTGGGCTCCACCATGCAATGGTGTGGATTGTACGGACCACACCCGAGGGTAAGCCTGTGGACCAAATCTATATTGTGGCGATTCTTGTTGGCGTTTTGGTCGTGGGCTTTGTGTCGGATATGTGTGGGTTGGCAATTGCGAATGGACCGCTGTGGTTGGGCCTGGCCGTGCCCGATGGGCCTCCGTTGGGGGCCACGCTTGTGGAGAAGACCGAGACTTTTATAATGGAAGTGTTAATGCCTTTTGCATTTACTTATGTGGGATTGACTACTGATGTGCATTCGATGAGCGAGAAATGGTCACATTTGGAGCCGGTTTTCTTTATAGCATTTGCAGCATATTTGAGTAAGCTTGTGTCAACTTTGGTTGTGACTCGGTTCTTTAATATGCCGCTTAGAGATGGGATTGCACTTAGTCTCATTTCTAGCTTGAGAGGTGAGGTCGAGATTTTGTTGTTTATCCACTGGATGGACTTAAAGGTACCCTCTCTCTCTCTCTCTCTTTTTCTCTTCATACTCAAACAGCAGTCTTTTTTTTCTTGAACAAACACAAGGGACTTATATATATATAACATTCTAAATCTATAGAATAAGTTTAATAAATTTGTCTTGTACATGCTATTTTATATATAAGGTGCAATAAACTTAAGCTTGACTAAATTCCTTATTATATGGACAATTGATGTTGGTTAAGTTCCAAAACGGAAAACATATCTGGTGGATTCCAAAGGGACAACAAATATTTCCAACGGATATCAGTTATCCATATGGAACCCATTTTACATATGTCTTTTGTGCATTTCAATTCAACCATTATTTGGGCATCTCTAATCCTTTTATCTTTCTATGCAGCATACCACACACGAGTTAGACACAAAAAACAAACTGCTGCTAATGCTATTATATGATTTTGTGTTTTTTTGTATTAATTTTAATATGAAAATTTCACATGTAAAAGGACATTATTCGTCATAATAATTTGAATTACATGACTTAATCTACACTAAGAGTTGTATTCTTTTCTAGACATAATCAATATATTGGATTTCATCCACATGTCATAACTCAAATTTAATCTTGATTTTTCTACATGTTTGTACAGATGATAACGACCCCATACTTCACAATGATGGTACTACTTACAACAGCTGTAACCGCGGTTTTCACTCCATTAATCAGTGTAGTGTACGACCCAACACGGCCATACATGGTTAATAAAAGGAGAAACATTCAACACAACCAGCCAAACACGGAGGTCCACATAGTAGCATGTATCCACAATGAACAAAACGTAGCCGGTTTCATCAACCTCCTCGAATCCTCGAACCTAACCTTAAACAGTCCCTTCTCGGTCTACGTACTTCGTCTCATTGAGCTAGTGGGTCGAGCCAGCCCGTTATTCATCGACCACGAGAACCAAGACCAAGGCTTCGAGTACACTAGTTACAACCCAATCCACAATGCCTTCAACCTCTTCCAAGAAAGTAAAGGAGAGTTGATAAAGATACTTCCCTTTACGTCAATTTCCCCGAAGAGGAGCATGTACCAAGACATTTGTGAGCTAGCCTTGCTGAAAAAGGCGTCGCTTATAATCCTACCATTTCAAAAAGAAACGGGTGTCCAGTCCATTAACGTCCAGGTCCTTTCGCACGCGCCTTGTTCTGTTGCTGTCCTCGTCGACAGGGGAAACTCTCGTAGCCACCTTACCTACTGCATCAGGAATGCGTGTCGTAATTTCTGCGTGCTTTTTCTCGGGGGGTCAGATGCGCGTGAGGCGCTCGCGTATGCAGACAGGATGGCAGGGAACGCGGAGGTGTCATTGTCGGTTATTCGGTTCTTGTCACTAAATGGGGAGGGGGATGATGAGATGGAGAAGAAGTTGGATGATGGGCTAGTGACTTGGTTTTGGGTGAAGAATGAGGGGAATGATAAGGTAGTTTATAGGGAAGTAGTGGTGAAAAATGGGGAAGAAACTATTGCAGCAATTGAAGGAATGGAGAGGGGGAAATATGATATGTGGATTGTGGGAAGGAAAAATGGGATTAATCCAGTTTTATTAGAGGGATTAACAGACAAAAGTGAGAACAATGAACTTGGTGTTGTTGGGGACTATGTTGCTTCAATGGAAACAGGACATAATAGTGATAATTCTGTATTAGCAGTCCAGCAACAGGTTTTGAGAGGGCAAGATAGGAGGAGCTCAATTAGTTTGTTAGGGAGATTTTCATGGTGTACAGGAGACGGAGGAGGTAAATGGTTAATGTAATGTGTTTGTGTATTCTATATATATAGTATAAAATTAATTTGTTGGATTATATATTTATATATATAATTAAGGAAGGAGTGAGAAAATTAGTACTAATTATGTTTCCTTAAAAAATGGAAATCGATCTGAACCTGGCCGGAGCAAGGTTGGTTTGTTTTTTGCTTAGCAACACTAGTGGGGTTTAGTGTACGTGATATTTTGTTTAGGTGAAAATTAAAGTGATGTTGTAGCCTTTTTAGGATACTTTTGGACTCGATTGTTGTATCAATATATCTTTGATAGATTTCACCAAATTAAAGCAATTTTTTTTTACATTAATTGGTTGGATTAATCAAGTAATTTATGTGCCTCTATAAACGATACAACGTGACTGAATCACATGTTAGTTTTGTATCGCGATATATATATATACATAGATGATTGAGATCCTGGTCAATAAACTAACCTAATTCCATTTTTACTCCATCTAAAAAAATGCAGTTTACTATCATGCTTTTCTTCTAGCTCTTGGGGTTTTAACATTTCAAGCTCAAGTTCCTCCTCCTCCTTTTTTTTAATAAATTAAAAAAAAATAATTAAAATAATATTCAAGATTTCAGACGTACTTAATATGTAGCCTTAAACTTAAATAACACGTATTATTGCCATTTGATCAAATATTATTTGATATAATGATTTTGCTTTAAAATTTATACATAATGTCAAAAATTATTAAGTATCATATTGCACGTATATATATTGTGCACTGAGATTTATAAGAAAAAATTATGTTATTATAAAATTACCCTCTACATAAGTAATACTTTAAACATGTGTATGAACTTTCGACCTAAAACCTTACCGTTTAACAAAACATCCATATCTTGAAAAATATATATAATATAAAAATAATGTATTGATATTAGTATTTCACATAGTACTCCATTAGTATCACTTTATATGTATGTTTTTAGTACTTTTTATGCATTGAATAAACTTGTTGAAATACTAGAGTACTCATATAAAGTGTTCATTAACAGTGATAACCTACAAATAATTAAGAGGGGAAGGACCTTACTTTTTTTTTTAGAAAATTGGTTGTAAATGCCTCCAACACAATTATATTCAAGCCAAGCACTCCATAATTTGCATTAACCATAAGCATAATTTTCAATCTTTGTCCATTAAATGATACACCTCTTTTTGTGAAGGTCAATTATACCTCTAATGGTGTCAAAATCTAGAAGTAGATAATTAACCATTAATAAGTGGATATCGGTGAATAAAAAGTAACTGTGGCGCAATGATGAACACATAACATTTTTTATTAAGGTAGATTCCACCCGGTAGCGCTTATCCTAGTCCGACAGTACGTCTTCCTTTTGTGTGTACTTGCTTTGTATTAGCTCAAAGGCAATCAATTTGGATGATAATACAAGCTACCAATCTCCCTCTCTATAATTTCCTTAATTCTATTTATAAGTATAGAATTAGGATTACAAATATTTCAATAAGATGAAAAAATATATAGGAGAGAAAGTGTATAAGGGTTGTTGGTATTTTTTTGGGTATGAAAAGAGAGAGTATAAGACCCTTATATTTCTTCTTGAATTGACTTGTATTTGTATTGTCAATGGCTTTATATTTCTTGGATGAGATGAATGGATCTTGGATGAGAAGGATGGTATTTGGATGAGAAGAATTGTGTGTTTTTGTTGTGTGTTGAATGAATGAATGAGGGGGTATTTATAGGTAAATGTAGAATAGCAAAAAGGTAAATCTGGTAAAAATGAAGGGCAAAAAGGTAATTTTTGGTAGAGGTAGGTGAGGTGTGGTAAGTGTGGTAGGGGAGGTGTGGTAAGTGTGGTAGGGGAGGTGTGGTAAGTGTTGAATTACCTTTGTAGGCCAATAGTAAAATTAGTATTTAACCCCATCAACCTCTAACACAATCATTTATTTCTTTATTACCATTAGTGATCTCTAAGTCCCACCAACCACCTCTGCCACCACTTCCTACTGGAGATTTGGCGATAATTTATATACAAATTTTGCACTTAAATGTATATTTTTAATTGTATACAAATTCAGTAAAAAAATAGATTTGCACTAAAAATTGTATCTTAAAATATATTTGTATTAAAATCTATATCATTAGTTACTTGTGAATTTAGTGCAAAAACAAATTTGCACTAATATATTAGTTGTTTGCGAATTTAGTGCAAAAAATTTTTTGCAATAGTTATGCCAAAGTTCCAGTGAGATCTTGGCACTCTGATAGTGTTTACCAGATCCCTTACGATCGATAGAGTTTTCGTGAGGTGGCCGGAGTGGTTGCCAGAGCTGCTACAATGGGAATAGTGGCAGTTGTTGGTGGTGATTAATTAGTGTTTTTCTAGAGAAAACAAAAAAAGAAATGGAAAATTATATTTTAAGTAAAGAAAAATGAGTGACTTTATTTAAAAATAAAATATAATATCATAATGTCCAAATAAATTCTTTAAAGACCGAACCCTAAAGAAAATAAAAATTTAACTGAAACCAAATTAGTTTGGTTTAGGTTTGGAGTGTGTAAGTGCAGAACATAATCAAACGAAAACTGAATCAGTGCATATATGATTCGAAGATAATATTATTTCACTATCTAAAATTTTATATATCTAAAATTTACAAACTCTAGTAATAACACAACTCTTTGAACTACCATGAATATTGTAACTGTATTATAAATGTAAGAGTTCATATTCTTATTATTAAAATAAGTAAGGATTAAGTATATAATTATTATTCTAACTAAAATAAGTATTTTCGTACTTTTTTTTTAAAAAAAATTATATGAAAAATGAACTGAAAAGTTTAGTTCGGGTTTGTGTTCAGAGGATTTAGAAATAAAAATCGACCTAAACCGAACTGAAATTGAATTTTTGCTCTTGAGCCTCTTAAATATAATCCATTCAGACTTAAGATGTTTTAATTTTGTTTAAAATTTTAGATTTGAACACATATTTTTGCCTTTTAAAAAATAAAACGCAAGCATACTCTTAAATATGAAGTCTTAATGAAACACCTTTTTTACCATTATCCTTTTAAATATAGTTATTTGAGTTATTTACAAAAATCACCTTTAAAGTTGACCTTTTATCTCACTTTAGTCCACTAAGTTCAAAAATGGATAAGTTCATACATGAAGTTTTACTTGCGTCTCACTTTTCCTCATTTTTGGACGGACCGTCTAAAAAGCTAACATAATTAGTCATGTACAAGGCACGTGAGGGAGTTATTTACAAAAATTACCTTAAAGTTTACCTCTTGTCTCACTTTGATCCACGAAGTTCAAAAATACATAAATTAATACATGAAGTTTCACCCGTATCTCACTTTCCCTCATTTTTGAAAGGACCGTCTAAAAAACCAACGGAATTAGTCATGTGTAAGGCACATGAGGGGCAAAAGTGGGAAAATACTGTTCTAACTCCATCTTCTTTCATTTATTTTTCTTCCCTAATTCACCCCCCCATTAGCACACAATTCCTTATTAAAAGAAATTCATTAACACATAATTCATTTTTTCTTCTTCTTCTTCTTCTTCTTCTTCTCTATATATCTCTATCTCTCTCTTTCTTTCCCCCTTTGCTTCTTCTTTCTATCATCAACTTTATCTTCTCTCTCTACAACGCCGGTGCTAGACTTTCCATTTTTTGGCCAACAATAACCACAATGAAAGTAGCAGTAACTTCCTCCCCCTTCCATTCATTCTCTACTTCTACAAATTACCAAACCCTAGTCCTACTAGACTTTCCTTTCAACTTTCTTTTTCTTCAAAGCTCATTCGAGCTTCAAATCTTGTTGGCCATAACCAAGTAGGGGTGTCCAGAATCCAATCCAAACGGAGGAACTGATCCAATCCAATCCAATCTAATTCATTTTTCCTGGATTTTATGGATGATTAGATTGGATCGAATGCAAAATTTAAAAACTGAGAAACATTGGATCGGTTCCTGTTTGATGTGCTCTAGGAACCGATCCAATCCAATCCATTATTAGAGTTGCCACATGTCTTTCCCTCATGGATGACTTGAATAGTTGAAGGCTTAAAATTTTGTAGATTTAAAACCTCTATCTAGTGCTCTTTTGTTCAATCATTTAATCTTAGTTTGTTATTTAATATTTAGTTTAATCATGTATGGTTTGTCACTTGGTTTAATTATCTATTTTTGGTTAGACAGTTGACATTTTAACTTGAAGTTATTTGGTTGGACACTTGGGGCTTGTTTGGTTAGTGTTTATTTTTCCAAATTTTAAAAACTCAACTTAAAATCAACTTTACTTTTACACTTCTTAAAATTTATTTCACTTTACTTTCCCTCTCTAAAAAAACTTTTAAAACATCATAACTTTAAATCCAAAAATCAAAATTAGATAAAAATATATATATATTTGAAACTTACTCGTCGAGATCTATAAAATAAGATCAATTATGACTATTTTTTGAATTTTTTTATGAGGTTCTTTAGTTAGTTGAAAAAAAATCAAACAAAAACCAAATTTACTTTTCAACATACTTCAAAATTCTACCAAATATCAGATTTTAAAAACTTAACTCAAAATATCAACCAAACATCACCTTGAAATTTATTTGCAATAAATTGTATTTAATTTACAAGTAGTTTATGTCCTGTTTTCCATTAGAATTGAACATTTCAAGAATTTAATATATCTTATTTTAAACTTCTAATCGCTTAATCAGATCAGATCGAAACCGATCCAATCCAACATTTAATTGAATTGAATTGGTAAAGTGTGTTGGATTGGATTGGATGCCAAAACCTAAAATCGACATCAGATCGGATCGGATGCGGATAGTTTAAAATGACCGGATCGGATTGGATGGACACATCTATAACCAAGGTATCTGTTCCAAAAAGGGACCCACGACTTTGTTCCCAAAAAGGACACTAAACCTATCAATTTGTTCAAAGGGCATTAAACCCACAAATCTGTTCGAATTAAATCAAATTCAATTTTGATTTCATGTTTAGATTGGTTTTCAATCTCGATTTACCTCTCAAGATTGGTTTTGAATTTGGATTTTTTTTTCAGATCAAGGCAAACTATGAATTTTGATTTATATTTGGATATAGTTCATTTTCTTAATGTGTGTATACATAAATATATATGTGCGTGTGTGTGTGTGTAGAGAGAAGATAAAGTTGGGGATAGAAAGAAAGACCAAATGAGGGGGAGGATACATAGAAGAAGGGAATTGTGTGTTAATGGATTTTAAAAAAAAATAAAGAATTGTGTGTTAATGAAGGAGGAGAAAATTCGGGAAGAAGAATAAAGGAAATAAGATGAGTTAGAACAGTGTTTTCTCACTTTTACCCTTAATGTACGTTGCACATGAATAATTTTATCAGCTTTTTAGACAGTCTGTCCAAAAATGGGGGAAAGTGAGACGCGGGTAAAACTTCGTGTATGAACTTATGTATTTTTGAACTTTGTGGACCAAAATAAGACAAGAGGTAAACTTTAAGTTGGTTTTTGTATATAACTCCCTCATGTGCAAGGCACATGACAAATTCCGTTAGCTTTTTAGACGGTCCGTCCAAAATTGGGAGAAAGTGAGATGCGGGTGAAACTTTATATATAAACTTATGTATTTTTGAACTTCGTTGACCAAAGTGGGATAAAAGGTAAACTTTAGGGGTGATTTTTGTAAATAACTCTAGTTATTTTTATAAAATAAATGAATAAAAATACATTTGTTGTTTTTTTTTGAACAATAATAAAGATACATTTGTTCAAATAATATTTATTTAACATTTAAATGTGATATGTTCAAATAAACAACACTTATTTAAATATGATATTTAAAAATAAAACTAATAGATTGTTCAGATCCAATTTTCAATCTTTAATATTCAAATTCAACATTTAAATTCAAACAACTAAACTTATGCAACTAAATATCAAATTCCAGCCAAGCCTGGTTTGTGAAAAGCTGTGGTCCAGTAAAAAGCCGAACTGGACCTCCCATAAATTATTAAAATTTGGGGTTTATTGACTTAACCCCCTACACTAATAGCGATATTTGAAACCCCCTCTAAAATAATTTTAATTAGACATATCCCCCCCAAATCCTAACACCGTCTCTATTCCGTTAATTTTTTATTTTTCTGGACTAAAATCCCCCTCCCCCTCCTCCTCCTCCTCCTCTCTTCTTCTTCTTCTTCTTCTTCTTCTTCTTCTTCTTCTTCTTCTTCTTCTTCTTCTTCTTCTTCTTCTTCATTTAATCATTTATATACATACATATACATGTGTATATATGTATACCCCTCCTCTGAACTTAATCTCCATTTCCGACCATCCCTCAACTACCACAAATTAATCACCATCTGAGACATCAATTTTCATCTCTGACACCCCCTTTGGTCGGCACCGACGCCACTGCTTCCTCCATTCCTTTATCTCTCTTCCCCATCACCATCCACCTTTTTCTCTCTTCCTCACTAACACCAAACCCATCTATCTCTACAAATCATATCCAAGCAAATCGAATTGAAAAACAATTATATAGAAAATCAAAAACGAAGTTGAAATAAATAATAAAAAGTAAATCCATCTCTCTTTACAAATCAGATCCAAGCAAATCAAATCAGATAATTTTGAAATTTCCCCCAAAAATGAAATCAAAAACGAAGTTGAAATAAATAATAAAAAATCAAATTGAAAAGCAATTATATATTCATACATTCACATATATATATAGCACACACATGGAGGAATCGGGGGTTTCCTCTAGAATTTTAATTTTGTGGGTTTTCTCTCCCTAGAATTTTAATTTCGAGTTTCCTTTTGAAGAATTGGGGGTTTTCTGTTTGTGTGTGTAGAATGGTAGGGGTGATGATGATGGCGGAATGGTGGTGGGGGAAGAAAGGGAGAAAGAGAGAGATGGGTTTGACGTTGGTGAGAAAGAGAGAAAAAGGTGGATGGTGATGGGGAAAATAGAGAAAGGAATGGAGGAGGTAGAGGAGTAGGTGCCGGCCAGAAGGGGTGATCAGAGATAAAGATTAATGTTGGAGATGGTGATTGATTTGTGTGTACATATATATACACATGTATATGTATGTATATAAATGAAGAAGAAGAAGAAGAAGAAGAAGAAGAAGAAGATGAGGAGGAGGAGGGGCATTTTGGTCCAAAAAATAAAAAATTAATGTAATAGAGACGGTGTTAGGATTTGAAGAGTTATGTTTAATTAAAATCATTTTGAGGAATTTTCTCAAATAATGCTATTAGTGTGGAGGGTTAAGTCAATAAACTCTTTTAAATTTTCAAATTATAATTTTAATATTTGATATTTAGATTCAATATTTAAATTGAGATAACTAAACATACGGAACTAAAAATCAAATCCCAGCCTAGCCTGGCCCATGAAAGACCACGTCCAGTCGTCCAGTAAAAAGCCGAAGCGGGCCGCCCGGTCTGTTCCCGATTTTAGGACTAAAAGGACGAACTGAAGACAAAAAAGTCTCGTAGAAAGAAGGTAAAGAGCACATGAATATATAGGCATCTGAACTCTCTGCACACTTGTAACATTGGCTATATAATCACAGGTTTCCAATTTGCTGCTCAGTTCGATTACGAGGAGCTATTGCTTTCGATCGTTGGTAATTCTCTCTAAACCTACTTTGTGAAATACATTATCGTATAATCTGTTGTTTGATTTGATGCTTTAATTCACTATTTATTGGTTGTTCGAATTGTTTTGACACTCACTAGCTACAAATACAAATATACAAATACGGAATTGTTTGTTGCTCTGTTGTTGTGCTCGTTCTGCCACCAGCTAGGTTACAGAAAATTGCATCAAATTTACTAAAATGAGTGCTATAACATTTTACCTCTTCTGCCGAATGGAAGTAGAAGACGATTAAACTTTAGGCAACTCTTTTGCTGAATACTTAATTTTAGTGAAATTTTATTCAGTGGTGTCCCTATTCTTTGTTTTTATTAGGTATTAATGTATATCATATTAACAAGAGTAAAATAAAATGTGATGTATCAATATTCAGGGCCAACTAAGGTGTCGTTTGATATAAAAACCGAAAAGTGAAAATTGAAATTGAAAAAATTGTTTATTTTGTCCTAAAAAATGTATGTGAAAAAATGTTGTTTGTTTAAATACAATACATCTGAAAACTGAATTTATTTTTAGTACGACAATTTTGCCCTTATTATTTTTATTTGGATCACATAATTCTAAAATGTAAGAAGGTAAAATAGGTATTTTACACTTTTAAAATTAAGATTTCAGTTTTAAGTGGAAAAAAATTAAGTTGGCACTTACTTTTTTTTTTTTTTTTTTGTTAACGAACAACTTTAAAACCACTTAAATATGAAAACTTTTAAGTGTTCAAAGACATCATTTTAGAGGTTCCGTTCGGCATTAAGTATTCAGAATTATTCGATGTTTTCCTATATTGTTTCGAGCAACATTTTTCTTTGTATCAAATTGTTGGACTCTTGCACTTTGCATAATAGATTAGTTTCTTTACTCTCTTGATGAGATTTTCAATCTAATTGAATTTTCTTCCTGCAGCAATGGAGGGTGACCTATCAAATTCACTTCGCCGCGTGTCAACCCGAGCTCGTAGAGTTGCTCCCAAAATGGCTGCTGCCCTTGCAAGCAGTGACAATCGAACACAGGTCATTCATTCTGCTGTTCATTTCGTTGCGAATGAGTTTGTGATGTACAGTTGATTAAAAGCTTCCCCCTAACTCAACATTCGTTAATTGTTTGTAAAACTATTGTATCAGGCAGTTCTTGCTCGTCTTGAAGCTTTGGAATATGACAATGCTGCGACAGAAATGGTAGAAGTTAATGAGGATGACGATGCCTCCCTTGACGACGACGATGAAGGTTTTTATTTTTATTTTATATTATTATATATATTATTTATTTTTTTGATATGAAACAATGCATTAGTAGATCCAGGTGGGTTCTAAGGGGGAGGGGGAAGGGGAGGGGGCTTGAACTCATGTTGGCCAGATAGATATTCCACTTTCCTCATTTTTTTTCCTATAAAAAAAATCTAAGCCCAATTTCTTTCCGCAAATCTGAACTTAATTGATGGCTGCATCAATTAGATACTCTATTATGCAAATCCTTTTTGTTCTTTTACTAATTAAATGGTTGTAAGCACCATATACGTAAGATGGTCATGCTAATTAAATTGTTATTAGAATACCTCTGCCACAAAAGCTTGAGACCTCCTTTGGGTGATATCCTATAGAACTTTGTGAGTTATGACAGACTGATGTTTAATGCATCAACAGACCAAATTGGTTTTTACATGGGATTAGTTTTCAATTTCCTACCATACCAAATTGGCAATATGAGGAACAGCTCATATGAGAGACATGGACTCAATGTTGGGTCCCTGGATTCACATTTGTACTGATATTGTCCCCAACTATTGATTCTCGTTGCCAGGTTTCCGCACACCAAATGTTCTTAGAAATTCTCAAAAGGGTTTTTCTCGGGTTTATTATTAAATTGCGCATATGTTTTCTTGCTCAGTTTACAACACGCAAGACCTCACTGTGTGGTGGGTTAGGGAGGGGAGGGGGGATGTCCTAGAAAGGAAAGACAAAAAAATTGTGTTTTTGAGGAATGAGTTGACAGGGAAAGTCATTGACATATTTTCCACTTTTACATTGTATTCAGTATTTCAATATCCATAGTGTCCTTGCTCATCTGGTCACTGCCCAGGTTGTAATAGCATTGAATCTCCGTTCAATGTGTACATACCTGCACCTGTATCTTGCTGCTTCCTTCTCATGGTTTTGAATTTTATATGTGATGATAACTATAATAGGTGGTAGCATTTTTTTTTTCATCTTTTAAATATGTCTACTACTTTCCTTACTTTTCTTTTGAATTCAACTGCAGCATTTCAGAAGAGGCAGTCGAAAAGCACAAAACGTAAAACTCGACAAGCAAAAGCCCTCGAGAATGCTAAGAAGGCCCCAAGAACATTCATTGAGCTTTTGCATGATGTAAAGAACATGCCTTAAATTTCCTGTCTGTCTTCTATAATCTTTTTAGTTACTTCAATTGTTAGTTCTCGACTTATCATCTTCCCACACATGTAACAGGCAAACTTGGACTCCTTGCCCCCAGATGTGCCCTCGTATTTGAAAGCAGCAGTGGGACCTCCAAGCTCAACCTCGCGCCGCCATTTCTGCACTGTTTGTGGATTCACCGGCAAGTATACGTGTGTGAGGTGTGGGATGCGCTTTTGTGCAATCCGGTGCCAAAATATTCACAATGATACTCGCTGTCTGAAATTTGTTGCTTAACTTGTTAGAGGCTTGAACCAGCCTGATTTGTGAAGTTACCAAGGATACTCGTCTGTAAGTTTAGGCTTGTTTGATGTATTTTATCTTGGAATACTAAAGTTAGTGGAAACCAAGTAGGACTAGAAATAGGTCCATCTAATGCCCATAGAAGCAGTTGAAGGGTAACTGGAATGAATTCTTCAGACTGAGATAATATATGAAGCCACTGTTTTTGCTGATAGAGTGAGGTCGGATTAGACCTGTCCACATACATATTGTGTCTTGTGTTTATGCTTTTCTAAAATTGTTTTATTCTTTCAGACTGCAACTAAAAGGTTTTACATAACAAATTGGTATCAGAAGGTAGTATCTTCTAGTAGTTCTTACTTTTTTGTGTTTACACTTTGAATTCCGTGGAAACACTTTTGATGGAATTTCTGCTTTAATATATGCTTTATTTTTGGTTTGGAGTACATATATATTTTTCCCAAATACTTGAGAAAAAAAAATCTAACTTGCTAACTGAGATGGTCTTCTTATCTAAAAAGAATAATCAAAACCATCTGATTCATCTTTCTCGGTTTTTAATATTAACATGTTCTGCCATTACCGGGAGGTCA
This sequence comes from Lonicera japonica, assembly GCA_021464415.1. Lineage (NCBI taxonomy): Eukaryota > Viridiplantae > Streptophyta > Magnoliopsida > Dipsacales > Caprifoliaceae > Lonicera > Lonicera japonica. The sequence goes on from CM038464.1 coordinate 102,141,010, forward strand.
AGAGTTTGCTTTCTTGCGGTGCCACCTCCATAATGAGTCCATATTATGAAAACATAAAATCATTCAATATTTGTTTGTTTTGAATTTGTGTTGTCCTTTTGTCCCAAGTCTCTGACATTTGCTTTATTATATAATATAAATAGACTGAGTTCTCAATTGAAGTAAAGAAGGAGCACCAGAAATAAGAAAACCGAACCATTTTATTAATTCTTGTCAACTGACTGACAGAGCACTGATGCAACAAACGATAAATTTAACTTCAACTCTATTTCAAGTAAAAAACTAAGGAACTGAATTGAGAATGTCAAATCCTGCTTTAATTAGGCAAAGTAAACATCTGAGTTTCCTCGTGGAAAACTAGTAAAAGGAAATAAGGACACCAAATACAAGGTAGGAAAAAGACTGATAGTTGATGAAGTTGCAAATTAGAGAAAACTCCTATGGGTATTTCCTCATTTGCTCTATCTATTGACCTCCTAATTAACATTGAGGCAAATCTGCTGGAGGAGGTTCTATGGACTGCAACTCACCAACTCCATTCTCAACCAAGAAACTCATGGCCAGCCCCCATCTTAGATGGGAATCTATGTGACAGTGCATCAGCCATACTCCTGTTGTAGGCCAGGTAAACACGTTAAAATAGGATGTTAAAATAGCATGATCAGTGAAATATAGAGAAAACTGCTTATATATTTCTATATATAATATATGATCGGGATCTTACCTGGATTATCGGCCACAAACCGGATGACTGCCCATCCACCAACAGGTACATCAATTGTATTTCTCTGTGGTGGATCAACGAGGTTAAATTTTGAAGGATCTCTTGCTGGGTTGAAGTTACCAAAACCCTGTCCAACAACAAAGAAATGGTAGCCATGAAGATGGATCGGATGGTCCTCTGTCGAGAAGATGGCTGTATCTTGCAGCACTATTTGTACAGTGGAGCCAAACTTCAGCTTATAAAGTCTAGTTCCAAAACGAGGTTGCCAGAGTCCACGGCTTACATTGCCCGTGTAATCAAATGTCACCGGCGGAACGGGTGGGAAGTCTGTGGTGAAGACACCAGGGATATTTTGGTAATAAGCTTGCAATAAGGAGGACTTTCTTGGGAGTACAAAAGATATGTTGTTCATGCTAGCTGCAAAGCGGGTATTATTAGGCCCTTGACATCTAGGCCCAGGAGTGCAGTTAACAAAGCCTAAACCCACTGTGAAGAATAGGTTATCAGTGATCTTGAGTGGTACTTTGACATTTGAAGGACTCCTTAATTGGGTCGTGAATGCAGTTACAGTGGCTGTGTCATTGTATGCTGGTAGACGAGGTAAAATTGGTTTTGTTGGAGTTCCTGTTTTGCCCTTATAAGGAGCAGATTTGTATTCAAGAATCGCGGTGCTGGTTGTGTTGTCAAATGGCGCATTCTGAGCAGTGGCATAAGCACGTGCAGCCATATAGTAGTGGGCCGGGGTTTGATCGGCATTGAGGAGGACATCAGTGGTCTGACCGGGACCCAGCATTATGGTTGCGGTTGTGAATGGCTTGGTGTAGACCGCGTCGGCTCCAACAACTGTGAGTTTGTGGTTGGCAACAGTGAAGAAGAGTTGTTGATGGAGTGCTGCATTGATGACTCTAAGGAGAACTCTATCACCGGAATCCACAGAGAGTTTCACTGTATCTGCTTGGGAATGTAAATTATATAAAAAGTAAGTTCTCGTTGTTCTTTGGTCTATTCTCTGTGTCTATTAAAATTAGGGTTTGCCCCTGCACGTTGGTAAGAAAGAGAGATTTCTCTTTGATGATCAAATGTAGTATTTACTGTCAAACTTTATTCAAATAATAATGTAGAAATAGGAAACTTTTTCAATTAGAAAGATTTTTATTGATTCCTTGGGAGCAATCACAAATAATTAGTTAAAAAAATAATGGGGGTAATGTCAATTTTTTTAACGTTATCGTTTGATTTAACCCCCTGATTCTATATGTATTTCTTTGACATTCCCCACATGCAGGGTGTGGAGTCTAACGATTATGAATACAGGGGATAAGACAATTTTGCATATGAAACGCGCAGGGGGGGTGGCGGCAAAGTTAAAAAAATCCCTAAACAAAAATACTAAAGAAAGTTCAGTGCCTAATAGGTGAAAAAATATTTCATCATTCAACTTTCCAACTAGGTGAAATTATTTCACCCGAACCAAGCAGCCCTAGATGTGAAACTACTGGTTATTATTTATTCAAGACCTCAAGAATAGAAGGAAACCTTCTTTGGAGCATCCGTACAGATCACCAGGTTGACCGTTAATGGTATATGCATCGGAAATATTTGGAGCTGCCCCCGTGAAAATTGCCTGTCTTTGGACTGAAAGAATGTTTCGGTTCCACCATTCTCCTGTTCATCATCATCAGCACTATAAATTAGATTCTCAAGATGAATACTATCATGTTTGACTTGGACATAGACCATTAATTAAAAGTTAGAAAGGGTTTAGTATTTACCAAGAAGAATAGGGAGTTCTAACTCGGGCTTTGGGAAGGGGTAAGAAGAACCCAATTTAGGTTGAATGACAAGTGCTCCGTAGACGGTGGCTCTGAGCCATCTGCTATGAGCGTGCCACCACAATGTTCCTTCTTGATCTTCTATGGTGAACCGGTAGGTGTAAGTAGCTCCTGGTTGGATAGGACACTGGGTCACGTATTCGGGTCCATCTGCCCATGGGGTTCGCATCTGACGAACTCCATGCCTGAAATAAAAAGTTAATGTAGTTCATAAGTACTAGAACATGTGGCACACTCAATGCCTATGCAGTATTGTACTCAGTAATTTTTGATTCTTAAATTGTTCTAAAATCTTTTGAGGTAATGTGTTCACGTTTGATCAAGTGGTTACGTTGCAGTTTGTTTCTACAGTAAAGGTCAAAGTTTCAAATCCTTTAAAATTGTTGTGTATCTTTTAAATTGAGGAGGTTATTTAGTAATTTCAAGCATGTACCAAAAGTGCCCTCTCACTTAATAGATAGTAATAGATTTAGCTGGGCCAAAATTAGTCAGTTGGGTCTTTTTTCCGAAACTGTCTTGAACCAGGATTGCTATATGGCATGGTGAGTTAATTTATGCTAATTACTTGAAACATGTTGCCCTATACACAGCTAGATATATGACTGAAACTTCAAGTTCAACTATGGGACACGGAAAGACTTGTACTTGCTATATGTAAGTATATATATGTAGTTATGTACACAGAACAACATGAGCATACGATGATAATTAAATGATTACCAGTGGATGGTGACATTGTAAGGAGCACTGTTTAGTACTTCGACAATGAGCGTGTCTCCATTTCGTACATCTAAAGTTGGCCCAGGGAATTGCCCATTGACCGTAATTATGGTGTGGTTTCTGCACAGCCTCTTCACTGGCGTTGCTTGAACCTGTTACAATGAGAAACATTACTTGATATGAAAAGAGTACAGAGGATTAGAAGAAAAGAGGACGAGGAAGAAGAAGAAGAAGAAGAAGAAGAAGAAGAGGCCATTGTTTTGAAGAAGAAGAAGAAGAAGAAAGCATACAACAAACTTGTGATAGTGAGTTTCTGCATTTGCGACGGAAGCTACAAAAGAAAGTGTAACGAAAATGCCGATGAAGAAGAGGCCATTGTTCTGATGGTTCATGCAATTGTTGTAAGCTCTCATTGTTATTCTCTTTAGCTATTTTTGTTCTTAACTTAGAAGTTATAATCTGCTGTTTACACTGCATGATTCTATTGCTATTTATAGTAACATTAAGAGTAAACAGGAATTGGAAATCCTGGTAGCATAATATAACCATAAAATGGATTTGTTGCACCCACTAGGTGTTTCAGCAGAAAACAAAAAAAAAAAAGATTCCGTGGGAAGTCTACATTAAAGAGCATGGAGGGGTTGTGTTATATTCATAATTATTTTTTAATTTTAACGACTCCAAAGCTATTGGTGGTACGATGTATTATTGTTTTTATATCAAGTTCCTTGCTGAAGGGTATTTTCCTGCTTCCCATGTTGTCTTATTCTGAGTTTGAGTGGTTGTACTTGTGAATTTATTTAATCATTCCATTACAAGTTGGTCAACCAAATCATCATATGCTCCTATGCTTATGAAACCAAGGTTTGCAGATTTGCAATTTGACTATTTGGTTTGTTCAAAACTCAATACAGTGAAAATTGTTTTCGATGTAAATAAGTTTTAAGGGAAATGAATTGTGGTGTGTCTGTTTGATTGGTATCAGAAAAGATGAATATCTACGGTTCAATTGGTTTTCATAAAAATATGGAAAACAATGTTAAACCAGACTGCACGCTATTATTTACAACACGAACCAAATACACTCGTATTCTTTGCAAATCAATATCTAGACCAACATTTACTGGCAAAGGAATAACGGCCTTAATGTATTTTCTCTCTCACTCTTCCCTTTTTTTTAATTATGTTATGCTGCATTTGATTGATTTATGTGAAAAAGATTGTGTTAATATATGCAATATGAAGCCTCAAAACATGATTTATACAAGGCTTGAATTTGATCATAAATGGATTAGAACTGCAGAATTGGGAGGCAACTTTTACACAGCACGAACTTCACGGGCCATGACTTATTTGGCAGCCCTAATGAAATGGAATCAAGATTGGACGCAATTAAATTATCGCAGCAGCGTACCATAAATGCTAGGTTTTCTACACAGTTGATCTATGTACAATTTAAATATATATAATTTAGAAAGAAAAAGTGAAAAAAGAAAAATACTGGCTCAATGGCAAGGTATTTCCCTTAAGAATCTGTTTGATTTGAGTTTTGGATGATTCTTGTACTCTTATATTCCATTTCAAATAGAATTTCAATGTTTGGTTGGAGTTTCAGGACAAAACTTGTAATTTTTAGGAAAGCTAAATTCCTTTATTTTATCAATTTTTATTCTCCTAATCCTCCTCATTTTTCATGACAAATCTGTCTTATCCTAAAAATCAATATTTTTTCTTATTCATCATTCACCATCACTTTCATCTCTACCGTTCAACGCCATCACTCCCACAACGCCTTCGCTCCACCACCGATATTTGTCAGATCTTCGTCACTGCCTTCTCTCCCTGTTTCTTCCCACGTTCGTCCCTGTGAACCATCTTTATTATTTTCTCTGCTCCTCACATATCCAAGCCCCATGGTAATCAACTCCCTTTCTCTCTCTCTTCACATATCCAAGCTCCATGGATGAACCTCTCCAAGCTCCAACGTAATCGGACTTTCTTTTTTTTATCATTTATGTTTTCAATTCCAACTCATCTTTATTTGAATCTCATGAAATCAAAGCGGCAATCAATTTATTCTTTTAATCTTCTTCAGATCTAGCAACCAGTTCTGTGTATATGTGTATATATATGTGTGTGTATATATAACAACCACATATAACAAATCAGAGCGGTAATATATGTGTGTATGTATATATAACAACCATATCTGAAGATGGTGTTTTTTTTTTTTTTTCTTTTCATTTGGGTCTATCAATTTGTTTGGTAGAAGGTGTTATTTGAACAGTATGTTAAAACATATTAAAGGGTACTTTAGTAATTTTAAAAAATTCGAAAATGCCAAAAAAATAACCTTATTATTTTTTAAAATGTTAGGATGCTTACGTCTCGAATCAAACGAACCCTCAATAGATAAGCGTCTCAGGTTTGACACTTTTCCCAACATTTAAAAAAAAAAACAATATAACAAGAAGATTAAAATTGAACATAGGAAAACGGATACAATTTTAGGACAAGTATATAACCAAATATTAGAGGTGCCCTCGAGACCTGTGTTATGCAGACCTGTCAATGGGTTGGTTGGGATCGTATTTGTGTCGATTTTTATTGTGTTTTAGGTGTTATCGTTTCGGATTTAAACATGTGATTTTTTTTATCGGGTGTTATCATGTTTTGGGTGTTATCTTTTCGTATTTTAACGAATTACTCGATATGACCCGTTATTACCCGTTAAGTACAAATATAATTAAAAAACATGCTTGTTTATATAATATTATATGTATATATTGTAAGTTTACCTTGAATGAACAAATATATATGTAATACTTATACAAATTATACACATTTATATTAAAAATATACATGTATATATAATATCATACAACTATGTATATTATTAATGTATTCAAACGGGTTATTATCATGTTAACGAATATTAATTGACTTGATCCGTTAACTTATTGTATCTTATCGGGTCGGCACCAATATGACTCGAAACTGTTAAGGTCTCGTCCATTAACTTATAATTTCATGTCGGTTCTTGTTGTATTATCGTGTCGCGTGTTGTTTTGCTAGGTCTAATTTATGTAAATGGACTATTATCATGTGTGTATTTATATAGGTGTGTATATATATAGGAGGTTTCTATTTGCACACCATCAAAATACTTGGTTTTACTCTATGTTTCATTCGCCCAATGACGAGTAAGTGCATATTACTCGCTCGATGACAAGTAAATGTATGTTACTCTCTCGATGACAAGCGAGTAAGGCATTGAAGTTTTTACTCGTTGTCATTAGGTGAGCAACATGTATTTACTCACTTGTTATCGGGCGAATAACATACACTTACTAACTTCTCATTGAGCAAATAAAAAGTGAAGTGTTATCGAATATTTTGTGGAATTTAAATAGCACCCACCTATATATAGTTTAAATGATTCACATGTTTGGTTAGTCAGCTGAACGAACCTTGATTCACTAATGCTAATTAAGGCATATATGAAATTCTTAACCCCGTTTGATAACAAGATGGAATATAAAAATAAAATTAATCAATTTGCATGAGAAAGTAAAAATTAAGTTGAGAGATGTAGTGAAATTATCTACATTTCATACTCATTTTTATGATTAGATATCCTTAATCTTCATTTATTTTGCGTGGATTTTTTTTTTTCACCATCACTCAAAAAAACTTTTTTCCATAAAAAAAGCAAAAAGACAAGAGGATATTTCATCATGTTAAGACTCAACTTATTTTTCAATTTTTAACTAATAATATATATATATATATATATGGGAATTTTCAGGTGCGGATTACTGTTCACGGACCATCCGTACGGATTGGTCCGTTTGGCACGCTTTCCAATGGAATTTTTTGATGAAATTTTGTGGGGATGTTCTTCATCATGTGTAGAACATCTCCACCAAATTTCATCAAAAAATTCAACCGGGAAGTAGGTTAACTATATGATTGAAAAATATTAGATTTTATATATTTATTTCTGGACCAGTTTTTTTCAATTATGTAGTTAACCTACTTCCCGATTGAATTTTTTGATGAAATTTGGTGGAGATGTTCTACACACGATGAAGAACATCCCCACAAAATTTCATTAAAAAATTCCATCGGGAAGCGTGCAAAACGGACCAATCCGTACGGATGGTCCGTGAATAGTAATCCGTATAGGATAGGGACTCTATATATATATATATATTACCATTTTTTCTCTTGTTATTAAACGGTATCTTATTGTTTAATATATTACCCAAGCAATAAAAGTTTATCTTAATGATATAAATATTCCTACTAGTTAGTGTTCAATTTAAAATTTGTAGGTTCCACCTTGAAGCAGAAAATATAATATAACGGACTCCTATTTAAGGATGATGTGTCCATTTAGTTCGTTATTTTCTTTGAATAGAATGATTGGCAGGTTTAATTTAAAGTTTGGTTGAATATTGGTTAAGGTTGATTGACTTAGAGAAAGAGGATATATTTTGGTTCTCTTTCTCTCTTTATTTAGAATTTTTTACATAGCTATGCTGATTTTTTAATATATTTTGTAAAATAGGGTTATTCCAAACTTTTTTTTTTTTTTTGAATAAAAGATTGGCTCAAGGCCTATTATTGAAAGAAAAGGAAAACCATAAAGCATTAACAAAAACGAAAATTAGGGTTATTCCAAACTTATTTGTGTAAATAGGGGAGTTTTAAAATCGAAATTTAAGGTGTATATTTTAGCTGTAAAAACGCGATTGAAAGCAGCGTTTTTTTTTTTAAAAAAAATTCAGTTGTAAAAACGCAATATCTTATCACGTTTTTAATGGTAAAAACGATACCCAAACTTGCGTTTTTACCATTAAAAACGCTTCCCCTTATCGCGTTTTTACAGCCGATTTTTTTTTAAAATCGACATTTTTTATCACGTTTTTTAACATAAAACCGCGATTCATTATCGCGTTTTTTACTCTAACTAATTTGAGCTAGATGCCTTATATTGCGCCGTTTCTTGCTTCAATTTCTTATTCTTCTTCCTCTTGCTCTTTCTTTCTCATCTTCTGCTGCTTCGTGGGTGTTGCTCTTTCTTTCTCATCTTCTGCTGCTTCATGAATGTTGCTCTTTGTTCCTCATCTTCTGCTACTTCTTATTTCATCTTTTTTATAATAGGTATGTCTGTTTATAGTATTTTGATTATTTATAAATTTTTATATTTTGTTTGTGTCTTGATCTATATATTTTAATTATTTATAGATCTACGTTTACATAATAATGATATGAATAAAATAAATGAGATATTATTGTAGATTTATGATATAGTTTTGTTTAATTGTTTGTAGATGTATGTATGTATAATGTATGTGTGTGTGTTGGGGGGGGGGGAGGGGTTTAGATATAGATTTGTAAATTTATTATCATATTATTGTAATATACAAAATTTGTGTATAGTGCAAGTATTATGATTTATGATTTATAATATTTTTGAAATTAATTTCAAGTTCCCTAATTAAATGGATGTTTCTTCTATAATTTCGGATATTAATAGATTTCAAAATTCAAAAGTTTTCTATAAGTTAAATCTTAGGGATAATTAAATTGTTTACTTGAAAAGTCAATTTAGGGTATTTTAGGGAAAATAAAAACAAGAAATTAGTGATTATCCATTGTTTTGGGTCATTTCCTAATTTACCCTAAACAGGTGGGTTAAATGCAGAATTATTTGAAAAAAAAGGTTCAAAAACAAAAAGGCCCATTGTAATACTTAATAATTAAATTTGTAGTGGTTTATAATATTTTTTTATTTGCAAAAATTTATTTTATGATTTTAAATAAATAATTTAATATAATATTTCGTAGAGGTTGATACTTAATTTTATTTTTTCAATAATTATATAACTATTTTGAAGAATATATATACTTATTTAATTTTTCAGAAATTATATTTTATTTTAAAGAATGTATTATTTACCATCATAATGGAGGGCATGCTAGATTATTTTAGATAAATTATATTTATTATCAGTTGGTGATAAATTTGTTTAATTTTGTTGAAGGTAAATAATGTCGAGCAGACAAGTATTTATGCTTTTATACTAGGGCGAAGAAATTATTAATGGAGAGCATGGACAATGTTACAATATGCAACATAAAACAGGAATTATCGTTGAAGAAGGTACAACGTACTCAGAATTAGTTGGAATGATTTATTCTGTTATGAATGTTGACATCTCGCCATCCACCTTAAAGATTGTGTGTAGATGTCCACTGTTTGTGACCATGAATGTTTGCAGTTTCTTTCTCCATGAAATTAATGATGACAAAAGCTTACATTTTGCAATGGGAAGTATTTTAAAAGTTCCATCTGTGAATGCAATCGATTTGTATGTGGAGAAAGTTGATCTGAATTATAATGTGTTCCCACTTGCTGAAAAAATTCCGGCATTAGCCTCATATAGTTCACCACCATTAACACAGTACACTCATGTTTCTAAGATGCCTTCTACTTCACGACCATCAAAAAAGCTTGAATTTTTTCCTGAGACGCGCGACCATACCCGTAAGAATTACATACCAGACCAGCCAATGTTTGAGTACGGAGATGGTATAGAATATGATGACTCCACTGGAGAGGACACAGATTGGAACTCGGAATCTGATAGTCGTACAGAAGAGAGTGACACTGAAAGCGATGAATGTGAACAATCAAACCAAATTGAGATGGTTGCGGAAGATATACCTTCATTTTATACACAATTCCCTATTATGTATGTGGATGAGGAGGTGACAATTAATGAGCAGTTGGTCGATCACAATGAATTACGGAAGGGGCTCACTTATGAGACTAAAGATAAGTTGAAAATTGTCGTGAAACAATATGCAATTAAGAATTCAAATGAATTTATTGTTGATGAATCAAAGGCAGATACATGGGCAATAAGGTGTAAATTGCACGAAAAAGGGTGCAAATGGCGGCTTCGTGCTTGTAAGAGGAAGAAGAAACATGGTCAGTTTCAGACAACTAAATACGAGGGTCTCCACACATGCACATTTGATCGTTTGAAACTAACTCACAAACATTTGGACTGCAAATTCATTGCCAGCAAAGTAAAACACATAATTAAGGTTGACCCTATGTTCATGTACGTGTTAAATAGATATAAAATAAGATACAATGCATATTAACGCGTACATATGTGAACCCAAAAAAGTTAATAAACTGCATAATTAATACACATCCATTCATTATAAGACAAATTACATTATAATGTCACATTACATATTGCAAGGGCAATAACTAATTTAGCATCCTTACATACTTAATTACCGAAGTTTTAAACACATAAATATACTAAACAAAAATACATAACAACAGTAACCATAAGTCTACAACGCATAATAAAACAAATTACATAAAACTGACACAACTAATAAGAACATAAGCAAATAAATCCTATTCCTTGCACACTTGAGTGATTTCTTGCATTGCTCGTACTTCCTTTGTATTTCTTATCTCTTTTCCCCCTCCCTTTCTATGCCCTTCAACAAACGATTATTCAAGTCTTTAACCCCTTCAGCAACTGCCCTCCAATCTTCTTTTTGGACTGATATATGCCTTATTTTATTGTAAATTTCTTTCATCTCTTCCTGAATTGTTTTTTTCCCTTGTCAACCCAATCGAAAAAGTTGCATCCATTATTACCATAACTCTTGCAACCAAAGAATCTCCGACCTGGGTTTTCCGACGTCCATGCAACTCTAATTGGAGCAGGCTCTCCACAAAAACAAGTGACATATGAACATGATTATCCGGAACTGGAACCAGAGTTTAAAGACATTTCTGCGAAAAATAAAACGCAAATATAGTTTCATATTACTTTTAAACAAGAAGCCTACTTTGTAATTAAAAAAGTTTCTGTATATATATGTGACTATGTGTGTGTATATAAATGCTTCGCAATTAATTAAGCATACTTGAAGATTAAATAAAAGTATATATATAACACCAAACCACGATAGCCTTAGTATATTCTGCTCTCAAGATTAATTAATTAAGCTTACTTTAAGATTAAATAAAATATTATATATAAAAGCTTCTCATTTATCCCTCTTAGTATATACTGCTTTTAAGATTAAATAATTAAGCTTACTTTAAGATGAAATAAAATATTATATATAAAAGCTTCTCATTTATCCCTCTTAGAGGCGTACTGGTTTCAAGATTAAATAATTAAGCTTACTTTAAGATTAAATAAAAGATTATATAAAAGCTTATCATATATCCCCTTACTATATATTGATCTTAAGATACCATAATTAAGCTTACTTTAAGATTAAATAAAATATTATGATTGCTAGCTGAAGCAAAATCGAATTGCTCAAATTAAACGTGTTGAAATTAAATAAAATATTAGGATAACCACGCGGCTTCATACAAATAAAACCCCACAAAAAATCACGAACAGTTAACCCCACAAACCCATTATTACCCCACAACCCCATTGAAATGTTAAAAAAATAAATAAAGATTATCAAATTTCTAAATTATTAACGTAGGAAATTTGTAAATTTTATGTAATGGCATGAAAATAAAAATATAAAAAAAAATTATAGTTTCTCATATAGACGTATGCAACCAAAAGCTGTTCCTTTAGATGTTCTTTTTGTTTGATAAGAAACATAAAAATCCATATAAGAAGCAAATCTATTTTTAAATATGGGTGTTGCAAAAAAATTATAAATCTAGTCAATTGCTTACATATACAATTTTATTACTTTTCAAATGGTTTAGTTTGTTGTAATATGATTTTTATTCTCATTGGCAACTGACTTTTTTTCATATGCAAATTTGACACCATGTACATACTTTATGACTGAGGGACCACTACAAATTTAGCTCAAACATATATAAAACATCACTATCTAATAAGTTATACAAATTGCGGCTTTTCAAAATTTACAACCAATGTTGGCTCCAAAATGAAGTTAATCCCCTACACTGATAGAACCACCAAATTCCCCAAACTACTACCAAAGTCCGACCAGCAAAACACTCGACGCTGCACCCAAACCACTAAAACCACTACACAAACCACCACTGAAAGGGTCACATTTAATGTATATCAAATAGAAAACCTCAAAAAATAGAAAACCTCAACCATTAATCGCTGTCAAATCTCAACCATCGGCCATTAATCCCCAAACTTGTTTATTTTGATGTTTATATTACACTAATTTCAACCAAAAATTAGAAAATCTCAAAACCCACAATTATCAACTTCATATATATACATACACACATACGCACATACACATACACACATACAAGCACATATATTCACAACAAAGAGGGGAAAAGATAAATCAATGAACTATCCAACAAAGAGGGGAGAAGATTTTGTACCTGCTGAAGGAGGACGGAGGTCACGGAGGAAGGAGGAGGTTCGGTGATGGAGGAAGGAGGATTGCAGTGAGGGAGTAAGGAGGGCGGATGGATTGAGGAAGGAGGAGGGAGGATATGGCGAAGCTCTGCGTGCGGCGAAATGAGGGAGGAAAGGAATTGTTCTGCTGTGAGGGAGTTGTTCTGCTGGGAGAGGAGATATGGAATTTGCAGTAAAAACGGGACAAGGGGCATCGTTTTTAATGGTAAAAACGCGAGCTTGAGTAGCGTTTTTACCATTAAAAACGCGATAAGCGATTGCATTTTTACAGACTGATTTTTTTAAAAAAACGCTTTTTTCAATCGTGTTTTTACAGCTAAAATATACACCTTAAATCTCGATTTTAAAACTCCCTATTTACACAAATAAGTTTGGAACAACCCTATTTTACAAAATAAATTAAAAAATCAACATAGTTATATAAAAAATTCCTTTATTTAACATAGTTGTTGAAGCAATAAGAGCCATCTTGCCAATCATAACGCAAATGAATGTGACATGAAGGATTAGACATAAGAGTCATCTTGTCCTCGCTAATTCCGGTCACTTGGACAATAGAGGGAGATCAATGAATTATTCCCATTGGGAGGAGTGTTTTGGAAAGTAAGCCACTTTTTAAATTTAATAGTCAAACTAAACTTCTTTTCAATACATTTGTCAAATTTGTGCATTTTTAAGAATAGTAATTTGGAAAGTAAGCCACTTTTTAAATTTAATAGTCAAACTAAACTTCTTTTCAATACTTTGTCATTTTATTTTTAGAATAGAAAAATAAAGAGAAAAATAATTTTAAATCATATTTTTATGTTGAACCACTATTTTAAGGAAAAAAAATTGTGATTAGAAATCACTATTTTTAAAAGTATGCTAATTTAATAAATATGTTAAAAAATGGTGTAATTTGGTTATTAAGTTAAAAAAGTAGTTTATTTTGGAAAAAAAAAAAAAAAAACTCCCGTTGAAAGATAGAACAATGCAGATCTACTCTCAACTCTCAACTCTCAACTCTCGACTCTCAACTCTCGACTCTCAACTACCCTCTCTAAACGTGATCTAGTCTGACACAGCCGGTTTGGTGTCTGTAGCTCTCTCTGTATTGTTTGGGCGCTTAAAGCTTCATTATGAGGGGGTAGTTTAGTTCGAATTTTGAAAATAAAATAAGTATTTTAAATTTTTGAATTTTTTTTTTCTAGTATTTGGAATGCATTGTCAATGTTTGATTCAAGCAACAATTTTTTTTTCTTGGAACATTAAATTACATTTTTATATTTAATTCAAAAGAGAATACCAGTGAATTATCAAAATGTTATTTGTTTTATAAAATTAAAAGTTAAGTTCTAATAATTTTACAAAGGTAAAATTCGTTTTTATCGTTAATAAGTGTGAAAAAAATGTATGTATTTAATAATAAAAAGAAAAAGTTTAATAACAAGTAAAAAAACATTTTTTTCTTTTAAGAAAATAAAAATGAAAATAAAAAATGTACTGGTAAGTAAAAAGGGATATTTTAGTCTTAAGATGTAATCTTAGAAGAAAATTTAAAATTGAATATATAAAATAATCCTTTATTTTCATCCAGTTAAGACTTAGAGAGAAAGTTTTGAAGGAATATTAAAATTTTAAAATAATGCATTTCTAACCCAAAATCCGAACCAAACATCTGAATCGTTTCAAAATGAAATATTAAACGAGTCCTAAGCCACTGCTATGGCATTCCCCTTTGTCTTTTATCTTGTTTCATATTTCAGATAGTATTGTTATTATTATAATTAATGAAATGACGTTAATGAGATTAGTGCATCAATATTCCGATGCATCAGGTAATGCCTCTTATCCACACATCAATTACGAATGGCAACGGGTCGAATTTGAGTCGGGTTTATATATCTTCTATTCTTGCACCCGTTACCAATAACCATCTACATCCCTGATTTTTGGATATCAAGTAATCACCATCCCTATTGGGTAACGGATCCCTACAAAGATTCCTCGATACTTTTTTTTTAAAAAAAAATAAATAAAAAGAGAGAAGAGGGAAATAGATAACCTTATATAATATATATACATATACATACGAAAATTTTTAAGTATGGATCAGTCCATACAGACGGGTCATTTTTATGACATTTTTTCATTGTAAAAAAAATCTCCAGTGTTTTTACAACGAAAAAATATCGTAAAAAAATCCGATCCATACCATTAATGGATTCTATATACATATATGGATGAAATTATTTATATTTACACAATGAATAATTAATTAATTTTATATACATATATATAAGAACAAAATTAAAAAACTTATAAAATTAAATATATCGGGACAGGTACAAGGTGGAGACTCTCATATCCAAACCTTACTAGTTTTAAAAATTCCCGACCTGCCCTCGCCCCCGATTACTTGTCTCCATACTTGTCCCCAAGTTGGGAACCTGTGGCATACCCATCGTATATATACACACACGTTTGTACTACTACTGCTCCCAGTACACACTACCACTGTCGGTACATACTACTATCCTACAGTAGGAATGGCAACGGGTCGGGTATGGGGCAGGATTGACCATTACCAAACCCGACCCGCATGTACACTAGCCAGCCCCGAACCTGAGATGGGGTTTTTTTTTTTTAAAAAAAAAGACCCAAACCCACCTCGCAAGTATGCCTAGGAGCCCCGCCCCGCCCCGCCCCGCCCTGCCCCGCCTCGACTCGAATTATTATTATTATTATTATTATTATTATTATTATTTATATATATATAAAACAGAGAAGGAGAGGTGTTAATGTATTAATGTATATGATCTAATGGCCCACATTTAGTCAAAAAATGTCTATTTTTTTTTTAAATAAATACTATATATACAATTTTTATATTAATATATGTAAGCGGGTTGGGTTGGGTTTTTAGTCCACCCCGAACTGGCCCCATCCGAGTTGCGTTGAGTTAAAAACCTGTCGGATTGGGTTTTTTTGTCATCAGATTCAAAACGAGTTTGTTTGTCGTACAAATTCCTCAATTTTAAATTAGATTATTTTTAATTAATGAATTATGAAGTGAGGTATTTATAATAATTCAATTAAAACTCATAGGTTGTTTGGAATACTTAAATTAAAAATTCGGAATGTTAGAATAAAATTATGGCCTAAATTCCTCTAATTTTGTTTAGATTGGCATCAAGTGTGGACGCAAGATCCAACTCTTCTAAAATGATGAATTTTGAGTCATCGCCAGTCAAAAGATTACCCTTAGGCTTGTACAACGCTGATTAAAAATAAACCTGGGACCTGCTTCCTCAAATTCAGAAACCAGAGGCGAGGGGTGATCTTATATCGGTTATGCCCAAACGTTTGGTTCTTCATTCACTTACCCTGAAACTCTATTAATTATATAGAAGCTAATCTGAACTATTAAATTTAAAATTACCGGTTGAGATCATAACTTTATTCATCACTTCAGAGGAGCTGAAAACTATATCTCCTCCAAGTACAATGTTGGAGTGAAGTTCTAGAATCATGGAACTTCAATTTTTACTTGAAATGATTTAATACGAGTTTTCGTGAATAAACTTGAATTATCATATTTAGAATTGTTTAATTTTCACAAATGAATGCAGAAATTGTAAATTGCCTAGTTGGAAATGGTCAAGCCTAATTCACAATTTGAGAACAAAACGAGCCCCTTACGCAAATGAACTCATTTATTATGACATTTTATATATATATGTATGAAACACAATTCCTAGACGAAATGACAAGAACTTGAAATCCCTGAAGCTAACATAATCCCTGATGCAACTGATTTGAGTTGGATCATTCTGAGAAAATTAATGGGGTATGCTGCCCTGCCTCCAAGTCCCAAGGTTTTGACAAGGGGTGAGTGATACAAGCAATGGTGAATGTGCAGATTATAAAATATAAAATTACTCAATATTTGTTTGTTTCGAATTTTTGTTGTCCTTTATGATTTGTCCCAGTTCCTTGAACTGCTTATAATATATAGACTGAGTTACTCAATCTATTAAGTAAAGAAGGAGAACCAGGAGTAAGAAAACTGAACTTAGTTTTATTCCTTATCAAATCGAGAACACCAGTATACTATAACAAACAACAAGTTTAACTTCAACTCTTTCTTCAATTCACCCATAAGTAAAGGAAATCTTGCTAAGTAAGCAAAGCAAAAATCCAAGTTTCCTACTAAATAATAAGTTACACATAGGGAACGAGGACAAGAAATACAAGATGATGAAAAACGACTAATAATTGATGAAGTTGCAAACTAGAGAAAATTCCATTTCTTGGGACCAGGTTCTATTGACCGCCTAACATCGGGGCAGATCTGCTGGAGGAGGTTCTATGGATTGCAACTCTCCAATTCCGTTCTCAACCAAGAAATTCATCGCCAACCCCCATCTTAGATGGGAATCTATGTGACAGTGCATCAGCCAAACCCCTGTTGTAGACCAGGTAAATGCATCAAAATAGTAAATTAATGCATCCATCAATATTTCTAGAGGGTCATATGTATCTGTCATAAAAATTGACACATATATGGGGCCCGTATCAAATCCATCCTTATGTCAGATAAATATTGCCATATTAGAATGTCATTGATTTATGTCAGATAAATATGTCATTGATTAGTGAAACATAGTGAAAAGTGAATATTTCTATATGATTGGGATGTTACCTGGATTATCAGCCAAAAACCGGATGGCCACCCATCCACCAACTGGGGCACCAACTGTATTTCTCTGTGGTGGATCAACAAGATTAAATTTTGCAGGATCTGTTGTCGGATTGAAGTTACCAAAACCCTGTCCAACAATAAAGAAATCATAGCCGTGAAGATGAATTGGATGGTCCTCTGTTGTAACGATGGCTGTATCTTGTAGCACTATTTGTACGGTGGAACCATACTTGAGCTTGTAAACCCTAGTCCCAAAACGAGGTTGCCAAAGCCCACGGCTCACATTACCAGTGTAATCAAATTGAACTGGTGGAACAGGCGGGAAGTCTGTGGTGAAGACACCAGGGATATTTTGGTAATAAGCTTGTAATATGGACGACTGTCTTGGGAGGACCAAAGATATGTTGTTCATGCTAGCTGCAAAGCGGGTATTATTAGGTCCTTGACATCTAGGCCCGGGAGTGCAGTTAACAAGTCCTAAACCCACCGTGAAAAATAGATTATCAGTGATCTCAATTGGTACTTTAACATGGGAAGGACTCCTTAATTGGGTTGTGAATGCAGTTACTGTGGCAGTGTCGTTGTAGGCTGGTAATCGTGGTAAAATTGGTGTAATTGGGACTCCCTTTGCGCCCTTACAAGCAGCAGATTTGTATTCGAGAATAGCTGTGGTGGTTGTGTTGTCAAATGGTGCATTCTGAGCGGTGGCGTAAACGCGTGCCGCCATATAGTAGTGGGCCGGGATTTGATCAGCAGTGAGGAGGACATCGGTGGTCTGACCGGGGCCCAGCATTATGGTTGTGGTTGTGAATGGCTTGGTGTAAACCGCATCTGCTGCAACAACGGTGAGCCTGTGGTTGGCAACTGTGAAGAAGAGTTGTTGATTGAGTGCTGCATTGATGACTCGAAGGAGAACACTATCACCGGAATCCACAGTGAGTCTCACCGTGTCTGATTTTTAGAAAGAAAATTTCACACACATAGTAAGTCATCTTTTTTCTTTGGTCTATTCGTTATATCTATTAAAATTAGTTATTGTCATCTTACCCTGTTCTCATTTTGGTTCTCTCTAGTCTTGACTATACTTGTTACTATTAGGGCCTTATTCAGTTTGCGTTGATATATTTTCTACTAGGGTAAAAAATAAAATAGTGAATTTAGCACAATAGAATATAATTATGCAATTTGAAAAAAATAAAATAAAAATATACTGTGTAAATTTTTTCACCTGAACCAAACAGCCTTAGATTTAAAACTATTGGTTATTATTAGTTGAAGACCACAAGAAAAGAACTAAACCTTGGCTGGAGCATGGATATAGATCACCAGGTTGACCGTTGATGGTATATGCCTCGGAAACATTTGGAGCTGCCCCCGTGAAAATTGCCTGTCTTTGGACAGAAAGGATGTTCCGGTACCACCATTCAGCTGTTCATAACCATCATTGTTACATATACATTAGATTCTCACGATTAATATGATCGTGTTTGACTTGGACATATATACACTATTGAAAGTAACAAGCTGGGCTTAAAGAATCTTTACCAAGAACAATAGGGAATTCTAACTTGGGCTTTGGGAAGGGGTAAGAAGAACCCAATTTAGGTCGAATGACAAGTGCACCATGGACGGTAGCTCTGAGCCATCTGCTATGAGCGTGCCACCACAACGTTCCTTCTTGATCTACTATGGTGAACCTGTAGGTGTAAGCAGCTCCTGGTTGGATTGGACACTGGGTCACGTATTCGGGCCCATCTGCCCATCCCGTTCGCAGTTGACGAATTCCATGCCTGACACAAAATATCTATTAGCAGAACACACTCGATACCTATAGTTTACGCATGTAAAGCTTGCATTTCTTGATGTGTTTGCTATATCTAAAGTATGCGTAAACAGAACAACTCGAGCATATGATGATAGACTTGTGATTACCAGTGGATGGTGACATTGTTAGGAGAACTGTTTAAAACTTCAATAACGAGAGTGTCTCCATTTCGTACATCTAAAGTTGGGCCTGGGAATTGCCCGTTCACCGTAATTATGTTGTTGGTTCTGCACAGCCTCTTCACCGGCGTTTCTTGGACCTGTTAGAATGAGAAACATTAAAACCGATATGAAAAAGTACGGAGGAGAAAAAGAAAAGAGGAAGAAGACGTACAACAAACTTGTGATACCGAGTTTCTGCATTTGTGAGAGAAGCCACAAAGGCAAGTGTAACGAAAAGGCCAAGGAAGAAGAGGCCATTGCTTTGACGATTCACACAATTGCTGTAAGCTCCCATTGCTCTTCTCTCTAGCTCTTTTTCTAGTGAAGTTATAGCATGTTGTTTACACTGATTATGCTAATGTTATTTATAGTACACAGCAAATAAAATATAGGCACTCACATACACACAAAGAACGATTAGGTTGAGAGTCAACAAGATTGGAAAATCCAAGGCAGCATAGTCTAACCAAAATGGAGATTTGTTGCACCCACTAGGTGTTTCAGCGAAAAAGAAAACAAGATTCTGAGGGAAGTCCACATCAAAAATTGTGTGCAGATCATCTCCACTTTCCTGCTTATACATAGAAAGTTCAGTCCATCAAAGAGCTTGGAGGGGTGCTTTTGATTTTTATTATTCGGCTCCGTTTGTTAACAACATGGAAAATGAAAAGAAAAACAACTAATATGGGTGAGAAGATGGAAGAAAAGGTGAGGCACGTGGAAAGATGCTCTCTATCTCATATTCATTTTTGTGAGTAAGTGTTCTTCATCATTTTTTATGTTTTGTGAAAAAAAAACATTTTCACTGTCACCCAAAGAAAAAATTTCCATGAAAGGAATAAAAAAATAAGAGTTAATCTCACTACATCCTTTAACTTATTTTCCATCTACTTACTCAACATTAGTTATTTTCCTTTTCATTTTACATATTACTATTAAACGGAGCCTTTGTTTCTAATTGTAACAACTCAAAAGCTATTGGTTGTTATATATATGTATATCATTTTCCTTGTTGAAGGAAGAGGAATTTCCTTCGTACTTTTTTATTTTATATATTCTTGGTTTGAGTGGTTGTAATTTTGATTTTATTTAATCACTCCATTACAAGTAGTTCAACCAAATCAGCATATTCTCATATGTTTGGGAAACTAAACTTTGCAGATTTTCAGTTTAGTCTATGTTTGGTTCAGTGAAAAGTCAATACGGTGAAAACTCTTTTTAATGTATTAAGAGTTTTTTCATGCAAATGAAAGTGTTCCTGTTTGGTTGGTATTAGAGATAATGGAAATGTTATGCCCTACATGTTAATGACTAGTTGTTTTGTATCAGAATACGGAAAACAATGTGATGGGGAACCATACAGTCTTTTTATTTACGACTCCAACCAAACAAACTATTTACATTTTCTTTTCAAACCAATCTCTCCCGCAACATGTAATGGTAATTTAACACAACATTAATGTATTTTTCTCCCCCTTTCTTATTTTATGACTTACGATATGATTTGTTTGATTGGTTACGTTGAAAAGATTTGACCTATTGCTATTCTTGTTTCCTTTTAAAAAAAAATATTTTTTTAAGAGTGATACTATGTAATCTAAAAAATGTTCTAAAATTTATAGCTTAAATAAATTTGAACTACTTACACATATATACCACAGTTTATAAGAGGTAAAGTGATGAAAGACATAGATTAGTTGAAAGTTAATTTGCAATTTTCCGGGAATGAGCAACATTTCTCCTTTTTAAATGATTTATAGGTTTGGTTCGACAGCTGAACAACCCTTAGATTCAACAATGCTCATCATTTAATGGTATAAGAATTCTTGTTGTCTTTTTTTTCTTTTTCCAAATAAAAAGTAGCGGTTTGACTGTGTTAACTAGTCATTAATTAGCACATTTTAATTTTGATAGATATATAAGGCCCGTTTGGTTGTCCTTCAAATTGCAAATTAGATAATTTATAATTAAGTAATTTACAAAATTTTCATTTATTAGTGTTTAGTTGTGTAAATTGAACAATTGTAAATATAATAATTCAAGTTGATTCACAAAAACTCAAATTAAGTCATTTCAAGTAAAACTTGAAATTGCTTAATTCTAGAATTGATTCATTCCAACTCTATTTTTCGATAAAATCTAGTTTCTAACCGTGATGTTGATGCATCTAAACAAAATTTTGAATAATATAGAACAATAGAGCAAATGTTTTATTCTAACAATTGGAATTTCTCGTTTTCCAAACGGGCCTATAGTGTATTGTTCTATTAAAAAGTAATACGTCAACCTGAAGCAGACAGTATTATACATTTATATAAGGAACTTTTATTTAAGGATGGTGTGTCCCTTTAGTCCCTAATTTGTTTGAATATTGCAACATCAAATGATTGACCGTTTAAATCAAGGTTTTGTTAAATTTTGGTCAAGGTTCGGTTAACTCACAAAGGAAGAGTGAGAGAGAGTGGGGAGGGAGGACTTTTATTAGTTAGGAGTGAATTTTAACCACTAATTATATTAATTATAGTGATAATTGTTAACATAATTGTTAAAAACATATTATGTGAAATAACACAAAATTATTAGTTAATATTGGATTTTGGTTTATTAATAGATTGATTGGATCGTTACCTAAACTTATGCAGACGAACTACATTATAATTTTGTTCCCCCCACCCCACCCTCCCAAACCACAACCAGCGCCAAGAAAAAAAAAATCATTATAATCACACTATCTTGTTATCTACAATGAACATATGTTTTAAACACAATTTCATGAAAAAAAAAATATATAAAAAATTCATTATAATCACACTACCTTGTTATATACAATGGATATATGTTTTAAACACAATTTCAAGATAATATGACATAGGCTTAAAAACTATAAGACATTTAAAGTCTAAAAATATGATAGATATATAGAAGAGCAATGATATAATTACCGGATATTCTTGCCACTTAATTTTATCGGCATGAATTATATGGATTGTACTTTCACAAAATACAATAATAATATAAGTCATAAAATCCACTCGATAAAAAATTGTACGCGAAGTAAAACGAAAGTAGGTTAAGGCAAATGAATGCACCCATGAGATCAAATTAAAGGTACAAACTACAAAGACGATGAAAAATCAGACTCCTCTTTTGATAGGACGGTGATACCATATTTCGTTGACAAAATGAATGATAGAATGAAACAATAATACGATATGGCATTGGCTATCCAACGACGACATAGAATGAAGGGCAAGCGGTCGCTATACGCATATCACAAAACGCTTAGTAATGCGAGTAAATGCATGATCTGACATTAGTTATATTGGAATCTAGAAATATTTTGTAATGAATATATAGAAAAATCTTCTTTGAATTTACTCAAAATCTTTGGAATTCATTTATTATTGTGATGAACATATAGAAAAACCTTCTTTGGATTTACCCAAAATCTTTGGAATTCATTTATTTCTCGCAGGAGTAGTGTGCTTTAGTTTTGGTGCATTTCACGTAACATGCTGATAATGGAAATGACTAGTCTTAGAATCTAGTTGGAACCAAAATCTATTTTTTCTATTTTCGAGTGATTGTGTAATAATTTTTTTCTTCTCAGTTCATGAGGACTAAGTATAAGCTTACATACTCAATACTTATGGACTGAGTAAGATATTTTCAAACTTTTGTATATCACAAAATACTTGGCAACACTATTTTTTTTTCGCTCGAAGATAAGCGAGTAAGTGCATGTTATTCAGTTCATGAGAAACAAGTACTTATGAATTAAAATAGATATTTTCAAGTTTATACCCAGCTTTAACCGAATGGCATACACTTGTTCGCTTATAATCAGACGAAAGAAAAGTGGAGTTTTATTAAGTAAAAAGTGGTGTGCAAATAATGGTCACCTTATTGTATTCCATCAACTTTTTTTAGAAATGCAGAG
Organism: Lonicera japonica; assembly: GCA_021464415.1. Classification (NCBI taxonomy): domain Eukaryota; kingdom Viridiplantae; phylum Streptophyta; class Magnoliopsida; order Dipsacales; family Caprifoliaceae; genus Lonicera; species Lonicera japonica. The sequence continues at coordinate 102,164,336 of CM038464.1, forward strand.
TTTTACTAAGTAAAAAGTGATGTGAAAATAATGGCCGCCTTAATATATTCCATCAATTTTTTTTATTTTTTTTTTGGTTAAATGACCAAAAATAGCAATTTACTTTATCCCGTCTTTCACTTACGTCAACAAACTTTTTTTTACATCAAACGTACCAATAAACTTTGCCTATTTTTTCACTTAAGCCTAAAACGTAACTTCAATCAAATTTATCTAACGGAAATGTGATTTGGCAGCTGACGTGGCTATTAAATCTAATGTGGCAGCCGATATAGCAAATATCTCCATTTTCTCCGGCCACCTTCATTGATTCTGGCTATCACCACTATTTTTCCAACCATCTCTATTTTTTCTTATTTTCTTCTTTAATCATCACCATAACTCCACCTTTTCACCCCCATTGATTCCGGCCATCACCACCATTTTCTCCGGCTATCTCCATTTTTTCTTGTTTTCTTCTTTGATTATCACCATAGCTCTACTTTTTCACCTCCATTGATTCCAACCATCACCCCCATTTTCTCCGGCCACCCACCACCACCGAGCTGCCGTTATCACCGCAATCAACTTTTCCTCTCTTAATCACCGGCAAAGATGGCTGTTTGATGAAGAAATATAATGTATTGAGAAGAAGAGATTAAAAAAAGAATTTTCTTAGAGAGAGAAAGAGATAGTATAAATAGGAAAGAAAGCGAGAGAGTTGCCACACCAGATTTAAAAGCCACGTCAGCTGCCACATCAGCTTTAAAAGCCACATCACACTTTGTTAGATGAGTTTGACAGAAGTTACATTTTTAGACCTAAGTGAAAAAATCAACAAAATCTACTGATATGCTTGATGCAAAAAAAAAATTTGTTGTCACAAGTGAAAACCAAGGGTAAAGTACACAGCTAGTTTTGGTCATTTAGCCTATTTTTTTTTTTTTTTTCTTGAATTACATCAGTGGTTTTCAAATCCCCTGCTCTCCTCCCATGCCTATCCTATCCTAGATGCCAGCTAGTATATTACCAGTGAGTGGTGCAGCGCTCTGAAACTATTGTCGATGTCATTAACCTTGATGCTGATTTACAAATGAGCATTGAAGAACATTGACAGTTGAAAAGGCCCGAACATTAGTTACAAGTTGTTTGGAAAATTTTCCCTCGTATAGTATAGTCAGGCCAAATAGTAGCCACATCCACTGATAAGATGAACAATTATAAGATGCAGTATCTGCAATGTGCTCACTGCGCTTCAACTAAGATGGAATCTCATTCGTATACAATAGCTCTCTAGCATTTACACAAACAATTCAGGTAGAAAAAATCGTGTAATTATATCGGGAGTTTTCATCTTTACATCAAATGGAGTAGCAATTTTTTCTGAATTTTTATATTAGCAGCAATTTAATCCTGAAAAACAATCAAAACTACAACCTCAAACAAAATGAAAACAAACCAATGAATCATAAATACATATTATTGTAATCTTGCAACGTAATTTAAAATTGATCAAACTTACAGATCTATGTGATTTAATACCAAAAACTAAACCTCGATTCTGTGTCCTAAAAAATTCCGATCAATTGAAACTACAAAAGATTTGATCTGGTGGCAGAAACTACAAAACCTCGATCCCGCGCTTTAGAATTCCAGTCAACTGAACTCCTACCCTGGAATTGAACGACGACAACGCATAAGATCTGATCCGTTGGATCTTCAATCAAACGAGACCAGCAACAGCAGCGGAAGTAGCGGATCCACCAAGCATCGAGAATAATCCAGATCCAGGAGCCTCTTGACTATCTAGGAACAGATCCTCCGGAACCCTAAAAGCACCATGGACACAAACAATCCCCAATCCGATCAAAGTAGCCGACATGAGCAGAGATCCGACGCTGGTGAGGAACACCACAACTACCGTCAGGACTATCAGTATTCCTAGGGTTTCCCGATCGGAGAATGTGCGGCCAAAGAAGACTACTGGCTGATCGGAGGGGCGGAAGAGGTAAAGGAAGAGCCAGGCGGCGAGGAGAGAGATTATGGTGAGGAGAGAGAAAGGATGAGAGAGAAGAGAGAAAGCTAGGACCGCCGCGAGGAGAGTTAGGTAGTTGACGCGGAAGTAGGAGAGGTTCTTGCGCACGCGCGAGGTGGCCTCGGTGAGGGAGTCCGGCCGGGAGAATCCGGTGCGGTCGACGAGCTCGTACCACGGACGGCGCTGCGAGAGGGCGCGCCGGAGGGATTCGGAGAGGCGCGTGGCGAACAAGCGCAGGGCTGGGGTGATTGAAGAGGGAGGGGATGGGGCGGTGTTAGCGTTGGTCTGGGGGTTTGAGGTGGGGAGGGACTGAGAGGAGGACATGGATGAAATTTTGGGGAAAGATTGAGGGTATTTTTGGGAGAAAAGTGCTATATCTAGATCGGCGGAAAATGGATTCTAGAGACTAGAGAGAGAATTGGTGGAAGATTTTTCTGAGGATGAGGATGAGGAGAGCTGTGGTCAAAGAAGGTGTTTTTGTAGTGGTGTGGGGCAAATGCAGGAAAGGAATAACAATATAAGTATAGATTTTTTGATTGGCTTGTTTCTTAGTAACGCCGACAACTGTTTGGGGTCGGGGTGGGCTGGCCTTTCTTGTTGAATTTTGGATGGGTCTAATTTTAATTTCTTTGAAAATTTTATTAGCTAATGAGTAATTTTACAGGATTTCAAATTGCTAACTCAAAATTAACTCGTATGATATAAAATTTATTTAGGTTAATAAGTGACACTAATAATTTTATCACTCAACATATTAATTAAATGTGGGAGGATAATTTTGTACTTGGACCTTGGACTGTATGGGTTTGTATGGAAATCAAATCTCTTGATCGGACAAAATTCCTTCTAGGCGATGAAATTAAAGACGTCATCTGATCAGATAACATAATGATCAACAAGTGATGAAATTGTGGATAAGAGGTAGTTGAACTGGAGGATATACAATGAAAAATAACAACTTCCATTAGTGTGAACAGAACTTATGAACATCTGTAACTTTGGAGAAGTTTACCTTTTGTAATAGTAAATGATCAACTAATTTTTACAACATTAGCACTTTCTCTGTTAATATTTCACTGTTCATTATTGCCACATTTGCTGAATCTAACTCTACCAATTTGGATTGTATTCATTTCGAATAAAAAGAATTATCATTCTTTTTATACAACTTGATGGAATAATTCTTTTTATACAACTTGATGGAATACAAAAGTGAATAACCACCTAATCCTCTTCATGATCTCATTTAAATTTTACTTATCTTTTAATAAATAATAATTTTAAATTAATCAATTTAAAAGACCCCTTCTCTTAAATACTATCTTTAAGTTAACTAAATTAAGGATCGTCCATTTCGAGGAAGTAAGTTGATCTCATTTAAATTTTACTGATGTTTCAGTAAATAATAATTTTAACATAATCAACTTAAGAAACTCCATCTCATTTTAATATAATTGAACAAATTATATTCAGGTATATCTACAGACTCGATAACTACCCATTAGACCTATTAAAAAAAATGTGATTTTTTTATATAACTAAGGGCACAAATGTCATTGTTTTATAAAAGAAATCCTACATATAAAACTTAGGTTTTTATTCAAAATTTCCTCTTTTTCAGGGTCAATTTTTGTTTGATTATGTTGATTTATTCCAAATAATGCTACAATTTTAGAGTTTCAATTTCATGATATAAGTTAACGGGTTAAAATAACTCGAGCCCTTTCATTTGATAACAAAATAAATTGTGTTTGAATTAACTTTTTCTACCTATTTATTAAAGGAATCGTATATGCGAATCGTGTATGCATAAAGCCCATTTTCACATTACACAAATTTAACCCCACACGAAAGCTCATTTTCACATAACACATATTTAACCCCACAAGAAAGCAAAACAAACCCGTACCATTGCTAGACTTGTCTCGTGTGTGTATGGTTACTCATAGTATTGTTATAACAGACGGATTATTGACAATGAAAATGAATATTAATGAACAAGTTTAGGGAATGAGCTTTATCATGGAGTGCAAGCGAACAAAAAATCACAAATATAATCTTGGCCAATGGGAGTCACAACTTGTACTGTTATTAGAAGCATTAAGAACGAGGGGAGCCGCAACTTGTATCAATATTAAAAGCACTAAGAATTATATCAGAGCATTTCCCATAAGGTTTGGACCTTACAGATTGGCTCCCGCGTAGCTTTTTAATTGCTGCATCCAAACAGCATGTGGGACCTTACTCTTCATTTAAAAAAAAAAAATTCAGAGTAGCCTTCCCATTTGTTTTGCTCTCAGTAGCTCTCTCCTCCCCTGCTCCCTCTCCATTCTCCCGCAGCTCCATTTCCATTCTCGCCAGCTCTCTCTTTCTCACACGCACTCAGCTCTCTCTCACGTAGCTCTCTCTCGCACACGCACGGAACCCATCACTCACAGGTGTATATATTTTGATTTTTTTGGCCTTTTTTTTTTCAGATTCAGGGCTTCTTATTTGTTAAGATTTGGTGATAAATGTTAATTAAATTATTTATATATGGGATATTCTTTGTATGTACATTGTGATTTGGTTTTACCATTCAATTCTAGGGCTTGAATCCATTTGTATGTACATTGTGACATGGTTTTAGCCTTCAATTCTAGGGCTTAATTGACCAATTTCGGGAATGAGGGAAATTCAACTGTCATAAATTGTTCTCTTCAACATTGTTCAAATCAACATTATTCTTTATGGTATTGATCAATATGGTATTAAATTGTTCAAATCAACATTTTTCAAAATAATTGAAATATTGCTACTCCCACTTCTCTGTAGGAAATAGTTTCCCCTGCACTGTTAAAATTCAAGAAATCGTGTACATGTAGGAAATACTAACCACGTCCTTATCAATAGATTGCAAGCAACCATAGTGAAAACAGGAAATTTGGTTTAAGTTTTCGAATTGGTTTATACTAATTGGCTTTACATTACCCATTTAAATTAGGTTTAAGCTTTTGAATTGGTTTATATGGAACATTTTGATTTGGTTTAAACTTTGGAATTTGTTAAACAATTTGCTTTTGGGCAATGGTGTATTATAATAGAAATGTAGTGTATTCATGCATTGGTTTCAATTGACCCATATTGTATTTTTTTTTTTTTTTTTATAATGAAAGGTTGAAACAGAGGAAGTAAAATCCATACTTAGTTTAATCTGTGGGTTTCACATTTAGCTTACTATTTAGTCTGTTTTGGCTGGGTATTTTGGTGGGGGTTTTGTAGGTTTCATACGTAGCTTTATTGTAGACAAATATGATTGTGAGCTTGTATTATGAATTGTGTGGGGATTTGATGAAATACTTAGCCTTATTCTGCTCAAATGTGATTGTAAGCTTGTATTATAAGTTGTTGATAATTTTAAATTGATGAAATTTTTTGTAGATTCAAATGCATTCTTCATCAACCAAGGAGGGTAACACAACCATGGACACGGACATCCGTTTTATGCTCAAACAATGTTTATGCGGTGAATTTGTGGATGTCAAAATAACATATTCAAATAAGAACAATAATCGTGGGAGAATTTACTACACTTGCCAAAGGCAAAGGTGCAAGTCCTTCTTGGAATGGTGCAAGATATCATCAATTCAACAGCCACGTAATACTATTGCCATAGAAGAAGAATGTAGTACATCGCTTTAGTCAGTTGTTCGTGAAGTTCCGACGACGCGTGAATTGCAGTGGAAGATATTAACTTTTATATCTTTCATGTTTTCTACTTATTTGCTCATAACCCACATAATGTAAATGTAGGTTTTAAGTATTTTGAAGTTTTACAGATTAGAAAGTGTTGTAATGACCCACTTTTTTTTTGGGATTAATGGAATCAAATCATTTGGTAGTGTTATATTATCTTTTTGTAATGGAATAGAATGGGTTGCACTTGAATGGAATACTCCAGAATTGCTATTTTTTCCAATTTGTTTTTCCAGAAATTGATGTTTATACCAGAATGTGCTGAACTTGAATGGAATTCACCTAGATTGCTGTTTTTTCTAGTTTTTTCCAGAATTGCTATTTATAACCAAAATGTGCTGAACTTGAATGGAATCCACTTAATATGTTGTTGTTTTTTTTCTAGTATTGCTGCTATTTCCAGATTTTTTTTTCTTCAGAATTGTTGTTTTTTCCAGAAATGCTATTTATCCAGAATTGCTGTTTTTTCCAGAATTGCTGCTATTTCCAGTTTTTCCAGAATTCTGTTTATACCAGAATTTTCCAAAATTTCCTATTTATACAAGAATTTTTAGTCTACACATTGATATATATATACATATATAATGAACTGGATTTTGTTGGAAAGATAATTTCAAAGGTAAATATAAGAAAAAGGATGGAAAACTAAATCATGAAAACTACAAAAGCAAGCTTATATTTGATTCACTAATGTCAATACATCATATTTGATTCAGTACAGAAGCAAACTTTACAAGTGCAACCCAACTTTTCAATACATCATAATTGAAATAGTTCTTCAAACACAATCCCATACTACACCAACTATAAGTCAACAAACCAACAATCTTCAATCTTGAATTCAATCCCCATCTACCGTTGATGAATCATTAATGTCTTCTAAATTCGCATCGCCATAAGGGGAAGATCTACAATAAAGAGAAAAAAAATAAATTATCAAGTTTTATACATAAAAAAAAATAAGACCATATAAATTATAGAAAATTATTACTTACAGATTTGTATGTGCCGGACAATTCCTCTTATCATGTGCTTGACCCGCTTTACCACATCCATGGCAACGTCTAGCTTTTTTATTTTTGACCCTTGCTAGTGCTTTATATTTTCCTCCTTTTAGCCTTTTCCCACACCCTTTTGCTCGAACTTAATCGAGTTCATTGTAACTATTATCAACATTACAAGAATCATGCGCACTATTGATATACTAAGAAATTAGTACTTTATAACCCACTAATTTATACTTTGGAGAGCATATATTTTTATATTTGTTGTATTTTTAGTATTTTTCAGGTGTTTAGAATTAAATTGGAAGATTTCGAAGCAAAAAGAGATTGGCCGCGCACATCACCTGTATTCAAGAAAATTCTGGTGCTAATCTGTTTGGAATTTGAAGAAAACTCCAAAGGCAAAAGTTTAAGATCTTTGAGTTAGCTACGCGTGGGCGAAAACCTTGCATCAATTGGAATTTAGAACAGAAAGTCATTGCTGAAATATGACCAGTGCGTCAAAATATTAATTCCAACGAGTCCATCCAATTAATTAGAGAATTGGCCCACTTGCAGTCCATCAAGGCCCACTCATTCAGTCTGTTACCCAGCTTCTAAGCCCACGTGCAGGCCAGCCCAGTTCAGCCATTCTTGATCCAAGCTAGCCCATTAATGCAAGACCAAGCCTACAACTCAAGAAAAATCGAAGCTACCAATCAATTATAAATACAAGAACCTGCAAAGGCACAATCAGACAGCAGCAGCCGAGCACTCATCTCTTTCTTTTTCCTTCTTCTTTTTTTTTTTCCTTTCTTTCTTCAATTTTTGTAGAAGCTTTGTTTCTTTATTATTGATAGTATTTGGATGCTTGGATGCTTTGTAGACTACTGCAATTAATTCAAAATTATTTTCTTCTTCTTCAATTTATTTGCGTGTACTCAAGTAAGTATTTAATTTATTTATTTGTGCATTATTTAATTATGTTTTGTGTTTTAATTATAACCATGCCAGGCTAGATTATTATCTAGGGTAAATGATGATTATATTTGATTGATTCCCTTGCACGTATTCATGCCAATTAATTCTACCAATTTAATGCTTTAATGTTAAAAAAATAATTCTTCCTATTGAATACCTATTTTAATTGATATAAATATAAAGTTGGATTCTCATTATAATTTGTTGGATTCATTTTATGATTTGTTAAAAGCGGATATAAATTGTGTTTTGACGGATATAATGCGTGTTTTGATTTTATATATAAGTTTGGCTGTGGAAGAATTAATAATCAGACTTTAAAAATTGATTGGGCTTGAATAATTTTATTTTTCGCATCTAATAGAGTCAAGAGACCAAATTAATGCGAGACAAAGAGTAGAGTTTATTAGGCATGAATATTAGGAACATGATATCAAATATATGACTTCTCGACCCTAGTATTTTATAAATTGATTATTTTTTTAATATTTTATTAATTGATTATTTAGTTAGTATTTTATTAGTGTTGTTAGTTGATAACTCACAATCTCCCAATTTATAAACTAGATTAGGAAGTAATCAAAAATTAGTAAGTGGTAAAAATATCAATTCCATTGGGTTCGACCTCGCACTTGCGAGTAAATAAAACAAGTTTTTGACGCAACAACTATAACCACCGAGCTTACTAGTACCACCAAGCACACTAGTACTGGCACATGTTGGATTATTTATCTCAATAAAGATGTTTGCACTTGTGTGGCTACCAATAAATTGGTTAATTTGCTCATTAATGCTATACAAGCCATCAGTAAACATTTTTCTTGTTTCTTTATATACTAAAGCCTTGTCAACTACATCCAATGACAATTGGATAAATTGACTTCGCCTCGAGAGGTAAGTACTGTCATTGACTATTTCGACGCCATTATCATCTACCACTCTCCCAGATTTTGCGAACTTCGTCCACCTCTTCAAAATGTATTTATCGGGTAACTTAATAAAATCATCAAATTTGCACAAATATGCTAAGACGTGCCTACATGGGATTCCGACACTATCGAACTTTTTACAACCACAAAAAACAAAATCCAAGTTTTTGTCATAAATGATTTCACGGACTTTACTTGTTTCGACACGCCTTCGTCGAATGTGGTACACATGGAGAGTTTCATTTTCCCTAAGAAACTTGAACTTGTAGTTAAAGCTTTTACACAATTCTTCTTCAAATTTATAAAACATTTTATTTGTGTAAATTTCAACCATTTAAAATAAAAAATCATGATCGATTCTCATTTTAGGCTTCTCAATTAAATCTTTATGATCGGCAATCAATTCCTCGTGATGTTGGCATATAAGTCCCCTCCCAAACTGTATCATAAAATCCACCAATGAATTATTCTTCAAAACAAATTTTTTAAAAAATGCATGACCACTTTCCGCACGTTGGCTACTTGACATGTCAGCCGAAAAAAATGTGATTAACGTATGCAGGAATCCACCTTGAACGAATCTCATACATGTTATTCAACCATTTATTTCCTCCTAACCCACTTTTCTTCATTAAACTTTCCCATTGCAGCTCAAAGTCTTCAGGAGTCTCTGATTTTCAAATACAATTTGAAAACTCAATTTTGTAAATACCATACTTGACTGCATCAATTTTCTCTAAAAATTTCATTAATATATGCCAACTGCAATACCTATAAAAATAATTAAATAAAGTCTTATTAAGCAAGGCTTTTAAATATGCAGTTGATGTAAATTTCAATAATATACGTAAATTAAAATACCTATGAAAGGTATTTGGAAGGATAATTGGGAAAGCCTTTGTCATAGCTGGGTCTTGATTGGTAATAATCATCTTCGGGGCACCACTGGGCATACTCTCCAAAAATTGAGTAAATAGCCAAATAAAATCATCAACGCTTTCATGATTTAAGAATCCACAAGCAAAAGTAATTGTCTGACCATGATTGTTAACCCCCATTATTGGAACAAATATCAAGCCGTACCGATTTGTATTATAAGTAGTATCAAATATTATAACATCGCTAAAAAACTTGTAAGCCCTCTTTGAAGTTGCATTAGACCAAAAACAACGAGTAATCTCTTTTTCATCATCGGCCTCAATTTTAAAAGTAAATGATGGTTTTTTTCCCTGTTCTAATTTCAAATATTCATAAAACATTTCACCATCATGCCCCTTTGTATTTGCACGTATATCCCTTTCATGATTACAAAAATCTCTTTGTGTGCACCCAATATTTTCGACACCTCCAGATTGCACTTCAAGAAAACTATATTGCTGATGCTGGGCTATATTCACCATAGAAAGCTGTTTGGTTAAAGACTTTGTTGTTGCTGAAAAATTACGGTGTGTCCCTCATTAAAAACAGAAATAATGTATTTCTCAGTGTTTGCCTTAAAAACTGCAAGCTTGGCATTACAATTCTCACTTACACTACCCTGCTGTCTTTTTCTTCCAACATCAGCAATTATTGAACTTCTTCCTTGTTTAAAACAAACATACTTATTCTTTCTAACCTCATTAGTTTCTGAATCCCTTCTAGTAGTCCAACTCCTAACACTAAAACCAGCAGCTTTAGCATAAGCATTGTAGAATGCTAAGACATCATTTAACGTATCAAACTGTTGCCCTTTTTTTGGCCTCAACTCATTCGATATTTGAGGATTGTATATTCCACTATTAGAACCGCAATTTTCATCCAAGTTATTCTCTAGATTAGCTTCATTATCAATATCATCCATGTTTTTCTCTAGATTAGCTTCATTAGATTAGCTTCATTATCAATATCATCCAAGTTCTTCTCTAGATTAGCTTCATTATCAATATCTAAAGTAATATTTTCACAACTAGCCCCCACTTTATCATTCAAATTTTCCATCTCTCACAATCGATTAAGCCAAACCTATACAAAATACATACATTGGCATTAATATATAACACACTAGAAAAAAGCATATACTGTTACTACTATTGCTCCCTCATTCCTGTTTACACCTGCATTTCCTCATTCCCGAAATGGGTCAATCAATCAAGCCCTATAATTGAATGGTAAATCCAAATCACAATATACATACAAAGAATATCCCATATATAAATAATTTAATTAACATTTATCACAAAATCTTAACAAATAAGAAGCTCTGAATCTGAAAAAAAAGGGCCAAAAAAATCGAAATATATCGACCTGTGAGTAGGGGTGCTTTCAATTTCGGTCGGGGTAGAGATTGGGGTACCCCAAACCCTCCCCAAATTTTATAATTCAGTTTCAGTTCGGTTCGGTTTCGATTTTCTAATATATGGAACCTAAACCCTCCCCAAATTATTCAGTTTCGGTCCGGTTCGGTCTCATTCGATTTTGTTTTATATTGCTAACACTTTAGTTAAAAACAACATTAAAAAAAAACAGTACTGAAATTGTCTTAAAAACTGCGTGCAAAAAATAGCACTAAAATTGCCCTACAATCTGTAAAATACTACATTGAAACTGCACTACAACTGCAAAAAAGAGCATTAAAATAGTACACCAAAACTGCCTTAAAAATGCACAAAAAATAGCACTAAAATTGCCCTACAAATTGCAAAAAACTACACTGAAACTGCACTACAACTGCAAAAAAATAGCACCAAAACAGCGCTAAAACTTCATAGAAACTGCCTTAAAAACTACACAAAATAAATATCACTAAAATTGCCCTACAATCTGTAAAAAAATATACTGAAAATGCACTACAACTGCAAAAAAACAGCACCAAAACTACCTTAAAAACTGCACAAAAAATAGCGCTGAAATTGCTCTACAGTCTAAAAAAATATATGCTGAAATTGCAATACAACTACAAAAAAACAGCACCAAAACTGCCTTAAAAATTGCACAAAAAATAGTACTGAAATTACCCTACGATCTGCACAAAAACTACACCGAAACTACAATAAAACTGCATGAAAACTGCACAAAACAGCACAAAAAACTGCACTAAAATTTGGAATAAAGCTATACTAACACTACACCAAATCGTTTGATAAAACTGTTTTGTTTGATAAAAAAGGAATATATCATTTCATTAGTTTCTTTGGAAGAATTAATAGAACTACCCAAAAAAAAAAATGAAAGAACCTTAGGTGGGTCTCTTTCACTTGAACTAAAAAGGCCCCACAATAATTGTTTAAAATGAGACAATCTATTTTTATGCTTTAAATTAATTAAACAACACAAAAAAAGTAATATTTTCTGGAAATGCTGCTATGTATATTGTTAAAATATTTTCTCAATAATCTTTTAGCAGGCTTTGTTCATGGTTCTTTGAAATATTCTCCCACAAAACAAACACTCTTTTTAACAAGGCAGTGTATAAGGCCAGAGAAAATTCAACCAACAAAAAAAGGTTCAAAGAAATCATTTATTTTCCACTCTTAGAACGGTTCTTGTTAAAAATCACAAGACAAAGGCTCTTGAAACTAAGACATTTATCTTCTTCTTTTTTTTTTTCTTGGCAACTAGTAGAAACACGATGAAGAAAAAATACATAATATCAATATCGGTGTACATATATATTCAAAAATAATATGTACTTAATATTCCCAAAAGTAACAATATTCACTTACAAAATTCAACACTTGTCTTCAAAATTCAAATTTCAATAAAGACCAATCAAAAATTTAACATTGCAGACTTGTATACAATAACACTAACATTCAATAATAAGGCAGAAAGGAGAATCTACAGCAACAATAAAATCTAGAGCACAAGAGAAACCTTGCCACCATAAATCAATTCAAACCTAGGGTTTGTACAATTTGAACATAACACGTCAAAATCAAATTCTTCGATAAGAAATAAAAAATTAACAATATTTAACCATAAGAGCTTGGGCAATTTCTTAAGAAGTTAAAAAATGAAACGTACTTGGCGAAATAGAGAGACTGAGAGGCAAGTAAAACAATGGTAATGCGAGAGAGGGGGAAAGGTCACCGGAGAAAAGATGATAGACCACTGCTGGCTGGATAGAGGAAGATCTGAGATAGTGAGATGAGATGAGAGATTGAGAGTAGTGCTAGTGTGCTACTACTGCTATAGAGTACAGAAAGACAAAGATTGAGCTGGAGGCAATATAGAGCCTGGAGGCGGAAACTCGAAAGTGAAAGTGAAATGAGAGGTGAGGGCGTGAGGCTGTGAGAGACTGAGACCTTTAGTTTTTAGGGTTTTTTACATTTCTCTTCCTCCAAATGGTGTAGTATTAAGTTTAGTAGCAAACTTTTTTTAGAGAGTTTGGGGCAATCGGGTCATTTTGGTTAAACCGAATCCCGAACCTGAACCCGAACCGACCCGAAATTTTGATTTTTGTTTCAGTTTTTGATTTTGGTTTCGGTTTTTTTTTCGGTTTGGTTATTTTTGGATATTTTCGGATCGGATCGGTTTATTCATTCGATTTTTAGATTTCTGACAACAGCCCTACCTGTGAGTGATGAGTTTCGTGCGTGTGCGAGAGAGAGCTGAGCTGCGTGAGGGAGAGAGCTAGCGAGAATGGAGATGGAGCTGCGTGGGAATGGAGAGGGAGCAGGGGAGGAGAGAGCTACTGAGAGCAAAACAAATGGGAAGGCTGGTCTGATTTTTTTTTTTTTGTTAAGTGAAGAGTAAGGCCCACATGTTGTTTGGATGCAGCGATTAAAAAGCCACAAGGGAGCCAATCCGTAAGGTCCAGACCTTATGGGAAATGCTCTGTAATATTATGTTCTCACTATTTTTTTTTAAAAAGAGTAAATCATTTTAATGGCTCTTAAAGTATTGGCCTAGTATCATTTTGGCCCTTAAATTAAAAAACGATCCACTTTAACTCTTAAATTATTAGTGAGTGTCACTTTGACTATTCCGTCCATATTTTCCGTTAAGTTGGACAGAAATAAGAGGTATTTTTGTCATTTGAACTATTTTTTAAAAAAAATAAAAAAAAAATTTTTTTTATTAAAATGTTAAAAAAAATAAAAATAAAAAAGAAAGAGACAAAGAAAGAAACAGATACATACATATATATATATATATCTTCGGCCATATCTCCATCTCCAGCGACCTCCCCTTTTTGGCCATCTTCTCTCTCTACATTAACATCTTCTCTCTACCTCCATCTCTTCCATCTTCGGTCACCTCCTCTCTCCAGCCATCTTCTTCTCTCTCTACCTCCATCTCCGGTCACCTCCTCTCTCCAGCCATCTTCTTCTCTCTCTACCTCCATCTCCGGTCACCTCCTCTCTCCAGCCATCTTGTCTCTCTACATCACAATCTTCTCTATCTACCTCCATCTCCAGCCACCTCCTCTCTCCGGCCATCTTCTCTCGCTTTACCTCCATCTTCTCCATCTCCGGCCACTTCCTCTCTCCGGCCATCTTCTCGCTACATCACAATCTTCTCTCTCTACCTCCATCTCCTCCATCTCCGACCACCTCCTCCAAAACACAATCATATGGCCCCCAATTTCAAATACATTCTCTCTCACACCAAATAACCTGAAATCATCACATCCTGTATCAAACCCATATCAAACCTACATCCATTTTGTTTCTTTTTAATTTTTTTTTTTCATATCCATTCAACCAATTCAATTGGTTTGGATTTTGTCTTTGAGATTTACAAACAAAAAGAGAGGGGAGAGAGAGAGAGAGGAAGAAGAAGATGTATGTATGTGGAACGGTTTTGAGTTTGATTTGGTTTCTCTCTATCTCTCTATCTCTCTTTCTTTTTTACTTATTTTTTAATAATTTTTTTAAGAAAAAAAAATCTAATTATATATATATTTTTTTAAAATAATTAAAATAACAAAAATGCCCTCATTTTCGTCTCACTTAACAGAAAATTTGGACAGGAGGGCTAAAGTGGCACTCGTTAATAGTTTAAGGGCCAAAAGTAGAGTGTTTTTTAGTTTAAGGGCCACAATGACACTAAGCTAATAGTTTAAGGGCCATTAGGTAGTTTACTAAAAAAAGAAGGTGTAAGTATCTTCTATTTATTAGAGTAATAACTAAATTCCTTTACTCGGGACTCTCTTACTGACTAGACACTCATTGGTTCATATTTTCCAATGGTTAGAATCTATCTATATTAAAAGTGAGGCAATCTCTTACGGTTATGACACTAAATATTGGTATTTTTAATATTGTCTCTACATTAATATTATTTTAAATGAAATTTTTTTTTACAAAGTCTTGAACCTTCGACCTCTAAGGCTTTGTTTGATAACAACATAAAAAAGAAAAATAAAAACACTTGATTTAGTAAAAAGTTGAAAAATAAGTTGAAGTATATAATAAGATGCTATCCATCCCATTCTCATTTTATGAGTAGATGTCATCCATCCTTCATAATTTTTTGTAATTTTTTTTTCTTCCTCAACCACCAAAAGAAAATTTCTCCATGTAAAAAATTACAAAGTAAAAAGACATCTTACCACATGTTTTAATTTATTTTCCAAATTTTCACAAAAATCAACTACTTTAATTTTTCTTTTCCATATTATTATGAAACGGATCCTAAGTTAAAAAAAATTATATTTTACTAAGTAATAACATCACTTATTTTATAATTTACATTTAAAATTCGATGATACATGTACGCATGTATTACCGTATATGTTATCTAGTAATGAAATGAATGAAATTGGCAAATATAACATGTGTTGAGTGGCTCGATTGTTGGTAGCAAAATATTTAACAGTTCTAATACGTGCACAATCGCAATCCAGCCCAGAATCTTGCATCTAAAATAAACCAGTAAAATTTATTTGGCAACATGCATTATTCAGGAGAATGGCTAATCCTATTTCATAACCTTGAGGATAAGATTAAAAAAATAAAAAATAAAGAAGGGGAGTATGAACATCCAAACCTGATAATTAAAATTAAAAGTGAAAGATTGAAATCGAAATGAAGTAAAGTAGTTAATCATCGGCCGTGATTTGGGGAAGGATTTGCTTGATTAGGTAATCAGCAACGTAATGGTAAGTAAGTTCAGTAGGATGAATGCTATCAAAGAATAAGTAGCGTCTAGGATTTGAACAGAGTGGAGTGATGGGTAAACATGTAGGCCCAGCTTCAAATATTCCCAACCCGCAACACCCTATTCTACTTTCCACAAAACCTATCACATATATTAAAACACAAAGTTAAAACTTAAAACAATGGATGTGATAATATTTATATATTTTAATTATATAACTTAATTGGATATATTTAATGAGCTTTTTTTTTTGTAGCATTATACTCTGATCAAATTAAAATTGAAGAATTACCATAATTTTTAGGGGAATTGATGAGGTCTGCAAGGGGCTTATGTACATCTGCATACAAGACTTTGCTACCAGGAAGTGATTTCTGTAATTGAGGTAACAATTTTCCAAGCTTTTCGTTATAAACTTGGGAATCGTGGTTCTGCTCTTCTACGCACGACTTCATGAATGGACCCTTGGATGCTATTTGGACTGGCAAACAACCAATTGGAGGAACCCCAGTTACCGTAATTATACGGCATCCAACACTGTACAACTCCTGAATTATTGATCATGCATTTATCATATAAATAAGTTGTTTCGGTAATTGCAATTACAACATATTCCCATTTCTTTCATCGATCCAGTGACGAGAAAGAGACTTGCATAATGGGAAAGACAGAAACATATTGTACTTATAATATGTATAGATAGGTGTGAGTAGGTGCCGGTACGTAAATCGTAAATAAATGCATGTGTGTCACGTCATTTGTTATACAAATTGAATTGTTAATATTTAGAAGAAGCAGATCAAGTGACTACCTTCGTGAAATTGGATAGTTAAGGTGACTATGTATATTGTATAGCACCTGTCTGATCAAAGGTACAAAGTACAATGATGCAATATGCTTTCTGTTTCGTCAGAAGTAAAAACAGCTAGCTTTGACAATAACATTTGCTGTTGGACTCATTAGACTAAAAGTTCAACAAACTATATCTAGCTAGTACCTGAATAATTAATAAGCACGAGGCCAAAATCAGAGTTGGCACAAAATCTTGATGGAAGAGGGAGAACGAAAAGCTTTGCAAATTACTTAGCAGAAAATCTTGGTACCCATCAATGTGAAACTGAAGTCGCCTTGTGGGGAAATCATAAAAACTAAAAACAAAGTCATTAGTTCCGGCACTAACCACCACCAAAGCACCACTAATTATCCTCGTAGCCTCTTCATCTCCCACAATTCTCCTCAGCTTTTCCTTATACTCCCTAAAATTCATAACTTGATCCGTTATCGGAATTACGCCAGAGGCAGTACTAGTTTCCTCATCATACCCCGAACCAGCTGATGCAAAGCTGACACCTGTACGGAGATTGTCATCCGATAGGTTTGGTTGCAGGTACGGAGGAATCAAGGACTTGATTTTTAGTGTGGAGGCCACCATATCGGTTATTAGTTTTCCATCGGAAAATCTTCCGGTGGAAACCTGGCCGGGAAAATTCAAGCCGTAGGGGCCGTGGTTGCTCTTAAATATAGTATTTATGAAATTATTATTACCGGGATCCACTGTCGAATCACCGAATACGAGAATAGCTGGGATTTTTTTTGTGCAAGTGCATGTGTTGGGAACTAGAAGTACTAGGAAAACGAATAAGTGGAAAGATGCCATTAGTTTTTAAGTTATTGATTTTTTTTTAGTTTGTAAAAGAACACCAAAATGAAAAACAAATAATGTTACGATAACTATTGGCAAAATGGTTCAATATGAAAAACAATAAAGAAGTAGAAATCAATAATCATACACAGAATTCTGAAGTTAAAGTACGTATTGGTAGCTAAAAGTGTCAAGTTAGAGTACGTAGTTTAAAGTGCATGTAATTAAAGAAGAAACCCGCAGGAAAAAACTTCTACTAAAGGTTAAAAAAGAGAGATTGAATTCAAAAGTGTGAATGTTTCGGTTTGATTTATAAGTTGTTAGGATTAGAAAGAGGGTATCAAATATGGAAATTTGAATTGTTCTGTTCTTAAGGGATATGATTGATATATACTTATAATGGTTATTTTGGAAACATTCATAAGATTTGTTCGTTCACAGTATTTATCCATTATTTACACAAATTATATATATATATATATATGGTAACTTTATTTTCACGATATGGATAAATACTTTTATCTTTTTAAATGGTAATTTTGGATGCAATCAGAAAATTTGTCATTTTCGACATTTGGTAAGTTTATCCGCGCACATTAACAATATTTATCCATTATATATCTACACATATAATGGTAATTTTATTTTAACGACATGGATAAATACTTAAAAAAAATCGAAGTATTATTTTGGAGTGATTTTTCATGCGAAAATTTAAAGAGTTTTACCAACTAATTTTGGTAAAATACTACTTATTTATTATTGATTGGAAAGATGTAAAATTAAAATGTTTGTGTAGCGCGCATGCAGTACGTACGGGGTTGATTTGTAGGTTTCTTAAAAATGAAGGCTCTGTTTGAGTTTGTGTGAAAAGATATAAAATAAGGTGATAGATGTTACAAAGATAGAAAAGAAAAATAAATTTAGTTAGTTTGTGTGAAAAGATATAAAATAAGGTGATAGATGTTACTCATTTTATGAGTATATATCCTCCATCCTTTAATATTTTTGGTGGAAAATTTTTACTCATCACCAAGAATATCACTTTTATCACTCAACTTATTTTTCATCTTTTCTTCAAAACTAACTCAATTTATTTTCCTTTTCCACTTTACAATCAAACGAAAATTTCTTCATGGAAAAACTTAAAAATCAAGAGGATATCACTTTTATCACTCAACTTATTTTTCATCTTTTCTTCAAAACTAACTCAATTTATTTTCCTTTTCCACTTTACAATCAAACGGAGCCGAAGTTGACAAAAAATTCCAGAGGCGAAGACAAAGGAAGGAACGGGGTTGAATTTAGATGGTGGAACGGGAATTGAATGGAGATCGCAAACTCAATCCCGTCTTATATACTTACCGTGCCAGAACAAAATTTCGAGTTATTACTATATATTTCATTTTGAGTTCAATGATCGAGTTTAAGAACAAAGTTATAGTGGGTATTTGATTACATTCTTATTAATAGAAAATGCTCGATGAGAATTTCACATTTTTCTCTTTTCATAATATTTGATTGCATAATCTTTTGTGGAATCAAATTTTCAAACTTGATTTAACCCAATTTTCTTATTTTTCATATAATTCAAAATCAATCTACTTCAAGTCCTTGTTTTCATTGATTCTTCTTTCAAATAATATATACAATTCAATAAATTTAATTCTTTTCCAACTGAACATATCAACGCTCACACGTACACTTTAATCACAGAGGGGACTGATCGAAAAAGGACAATTATCCGATAAAACCTTGATATATTCCATTTAAAATAAAAATACTGAAAGTACGTACACATATATAATGCATGAACTAATTATCTACGTACTACTTGGACCCAAAATAGAAAACCTTAATTGAGTATGTTTCCAACCATATACACATATTAAAATACCAAAGTGCATGAATATCACACTACTTAATGTATTATAGAAAAAGCGGTTCGGCAATATATTGTGTTTGCTACTTTTTTTTTATATTAAACAACTAAACAACCGATCGATCTTGAGAGACACATAACAATTTCATTTTATTGTGAAAAATGAATTGGCCAATACGCTCGTGCTTTGAATATCTTCCACATATTGTTGCCTTCAAGAAAAATGGGGAAGTGTGTTATCTAGCCAGTATTGCGTAATGACCTTGTACGCTGCTTGACTTGGATGAATTGCATCAAAAAATAAAAACTTGGACGGGTCTAAACATCTTGGAATGAATGCGTTGCATACAGGTCCTGCTTCTGTGTATCCAGTCCCGCAGCATCCTCTATTAGTTGTAGTAAAACCTGTCGTGCATATTTATAAGAAAAACACTTGCAGGAACAAAAAATAAAAATAAAAAGGAAGTGTATATATATATAGTGATAGATTTTCCTTTATATATATATATATTAAAATCAATGATGAAATGAAATAAACGTACCATAATTCAGTGGAGCAGTGGCCATAGCAATCAAAGGGGTGTAAATATCAGCATAAGCAATTTTGCTGCCTGGAAGAGAAGCTTCTATCCGATTTAACAGTGCTATGAGCTTTTTATTATAGCCTTGGGAACCCGAATCCTCGTTTTCCAAACACTCCCTACCCACAGGTATTAACCTGTCCTTAAAAGTCAATTGTGATGGGCCACAGCCCAGTGGAGGAAGCCCAGCTATTATTATATTTCTTAAGCCCATTGAGTATAGTGTCTTTCCAAGTTCACAAAATCAAATAATAGTTAGTTACACACTACTGGTATTTTGTGCACACGCGTAATAACAATATTCAATGAAGAAAGTAAAAATAAATAAATATGGCAAAGTAAATATTTGGAAAAATAATTATGAGGGCGATTCAAAATTGGTTGGAATCTTCCATGGCTTTATTTGATGTATTTGTTTGCAAAGAAGAAGAAGAAGAAGAAGATCCATCTGATTTTAAGTTTTTTTTTCCCTAATGCAAATTAACAAACCAAATGTATGCGTACAAAGAGTTCCTGAGTATTTCACTCTAAACGGTTTTCTAATGCAAAAAGTATTTCTTGTGAATGATATATTTGTGTTTGTTTGGTATCAAAACTGATAGAAATCAATTGCACTACTGATTGCAGTATAGTTATTTTGCATCAAAATTTGAAAAAAAAAACCTATTCAAATGCACGTCACAATATTTTTATTTATATCGCAAACTAAACATAGTTTTATACATTTTTCTCAAAAACCCTTCTGTATAATTTGAAGATGATCAAACACAGGTTAGATACACCTATTTACCATGCATGCATGGGCAAATGTGCGGGAGAGAGAGGGAGATTAAACAAACCTGAATAAATTGTTGAATTCTTTGCTGCAAAAAATCATGGTACTGATCAACGGAAGAAAAACCACTCCTTGTTGCTGTGTCATAATAAGTAAAAGCCACGTCATTACTCCCTGCAGTAAGAAGCACCAATGCACCCTTTATAATATTATCAGCCTCTTGTTCACCCACAATTCCCTGCAACCTCGTTATGTAACTCTTCAAATACTCCGGCTGTGCCGACACGGGAATCACGCCTGAAAACAACGTGGTTAGGTCATCCAGTCCAGATCCAGCGGACGCAAAACAGACACCTGTATGAATATCGTCATCACTCAGACTGGGGTCCAAGAAAGGGGGGACCGCGTCTTTAATCCCTAGGGCCGCAGCCATTAGGTCCGATATCAATTTTCCATCGGAAAACCGGCCAGTGGGGATGCCACCAGGGAAACTTATACCATAAGGGGAATGGTTGGCTTTAAATAGGGTGTTGATAAAATTGTTATTGCCAGTGTCCAATAAAGAATCGCC
The DNA here is from genome assembly GCA_021464415.1 of Lonicera japonica. Lineage (NCBI taxonomy): Eukaryota > Viridiplantae > Streptophyta > Magnoliopsida > Dipsacales > Caprifoliaceae > Lonicera > Lonicera japonica. The sequence goes on from CM038464.1 coordinate 102,185,512, forward strand.
GAATATTAGAATTGCCCGGAACTTGGGTTTAGGGAGCTGGCCGGAACACTGGCAAGGGAAAATTGTAGAGACTAGTGCTAGAAAGATAGGGAAGAGGATGATATGTGCCATTGATTCAAACTATGCAGTCATTCTGTTTTCCCCCAAGGTACAAGTATTTATAGGGAAATTGAATGAATATTTGTAGTTACTCATTTAGTTGATACCGTTAATATGGATACAAAACAGATTCATTTGACTTAAAATGTAATTACGAGTGAAGGTGTGAAAACAAAAAATAAAAAACAAAATAATAATAATAATAATAAAAAATGATAAAACACAGATAGATTATATTGATGTACGTTCTCGATCAGTACATTTATGTCACATTAACAAATTTACGACTTTCCTTCTACAATTTTGGCAATTACAACAAGATTATACATTAACAAATTTGGAAGCATGCATGACACATTTGACCAGCTTCAAATTTATATATTAAATTACATTATTACAATTATATTAGATTTTATTTTTTTTTAAAATGGGCCACAATTAAGTTATTGTTAAACTAAAATTGATTCCGCTTATGATGGATAGAGAAAATAAAATCTTTTTGTATTGGTTGTTTATTGAATTGGACGCTTATTTAATAGATAAACGTACTTGAACAGACGCAATATTAAATTTAAAATTTAAATAGTTCAAATATACATTTATTAAAAGTTATTGAAATCTATTAATATTGCTATTTTATATTTCTATGAATATTTCTTTGGAATTACCATCGTTAATTATTTGCTACTTGTATAATAAGGGTTAAAGAGAAAATTTATTTAATTAACCTAGATTTAAATTAAAGTTATTTCCATTACAGAAAAACAACTGTTTCCTAATATAAACGTTTATTTGATTGATACGAATTATATATGTACGTTCTCTCTATGGAAGTTTGTTGAATGTATTATATTGGATAGGGCTAGTTATTTTATTTATTTCGTAAGAATATTTTTTCCTAATAGAGAAATAGGGTTGATGATTGTTGCCATTATATTCAAGTGAAAACAACAAATATAAATTTCTTGATGTGATGGAAATTTAAGGTATTTAATTAGATAAGCAGATTTATACGGGAAATCTTGAAAATTTTGCTTTTCTAACCCTATTTTTAATTAATTAAATTGCAACTCACCTCATCTTCTTCTGAAAAATAATAATTTAGCGTGGCTTGGCTATTCACTTTAAAGTTTAAACAATTTATCAAAGTTTATTTGACAACCTTCTCTACCCTTGGTTGCAACGATCTGAATATTCTTTTTTTTTTTTTTTTAATTTTTCGTATCAATTTAGTAAGCTGAAAATATAATTAGCACTTGTTCTTGAAACTGTGGATGGGGTCCATGGAGCTATGTGGTGGTTAGAGATGGGCCAAGTCTACTTGGAGCCCTAGGTAAAATGGGTTGAAATAGAGTTTTTTATTTTTAAAAAATTCAATGAATTAATACTATTTGTCATAAGTGTTTAATAATCTATTTCAAAAACTATATAAGATATAAAATGACATTACATATACTATAACTAAGACATGTTTGATAAAAAAATAAAATAAAATATGGTATATGCCATCTACTTATCATGTAAGTGGGGCCTCCAACTATCATGAAATCCTAGGCAATTGTTTAGATTGCCTATATAGTTGGACCGGTTCTGGTGGTGGTATATGAGATCCATTGACCCAATTCAATTTGAAAAATTTGCCGACATGTTTGAAATACGATAAAAATTTGAGATTTTTTTTAAAGGACAAATGACACTCTGTTTTTATTAAAGGACACTGGTTTGAATTAATTAGTTTAGAGGACAATTTTTTTAATTAAAGACAAAATATTAAATTTGGAATTAAATCGATAAAAACAATTTTAACGCATATCACAAAAAATTCAAATAAAAAGATAAACACAAGAATTATTCAAAACAAAAGTAAAAAATGTAAATATTTGAAACTAACTAGTCATAATATGAGATGGAAGCTATAAATATGTTTAAGCCCTAATTCTCTCATAATGGCAAGCACATATATTAAGTTACGCTCTTCTAATTAATTTTCTGGCAGACATATTAGGTTATTTTCTTCTAATTGATTTTCTGGCAGGCATATTAAGCTGCATTTTTTCAATTTTCTGTCAAACATATTAATTTACATATTTTCATTTTTTGCGTTTATATTAATTAAGTTACATGTTTTTTTTTTCAATTTTATGGTAGATATATTAAGTTACATTTAATTCTGAATTTATTATCATTACCACTACAATGCACGAAAGAAAAAATACTGTAACTCAAAGTGCAAATACTTAAAAGTGTGTATAATATAGCTATGCCTCTCAAATCGTTTTGATCAGTATATGATCAGATATAGTAGTAATAATAGTAGTAGTAGTAGGACAGTAAAAAATAAATAAAGCCATGTTATATGAAAAGAAAAAAAAACATATATATGTATATGTAAATAATCTTGATAAAATACTATGTACAAGACATAAATGTGGACATGGAAATTTACTTGTGGCTGCCAACATTTGTATCCAAAACTGAAAAAAAGAAGAGAAAAAGGTTGCAAAAGTCACCTACCACTCTTGGATTAGCGTTTCAAGGCTCCCTGGGATGAGGCCGTAATCATAGCCACCACCACCACTACTTGCATCAACATAAAGAGGATCGGGTGGTTGTAAATATTGTGCCCAATTAGGAAGTAGTGCCCAATACCCGTGAGAAGGATATGCATATGGCATGGGCTACGTAACGAGCATCGCAAAATAATATGCTTGTTAAATTCTATTTCTTTTCCACATTAAGAATAAGTTAGGTTTGGCGCACAATTTCCACACCATAAATTCTCCCTCGAAGCCAAGGCGTTGTTACAAGATTTCCACGAAAAATGCTTTAATTTAGGATGTGCCTTGGAGGACCATAAAGAAGTCCATACACACTTGGAAGGGGAGTAAACCATAGAAGCTTTTGGCTTTTTTGATTGATTCTCCAACTTTGTCACTAATCAATAAGCTAACTTCACCGAAAATTTCTCGAACGGAGATGGATGCTAAACCCATTTGTCAGACTGATTCCCAATAAAAACCGGAATAGATAGATGATTTGAGCTCCAAGAGCCGAGAAAAGGGCATGGACAGCATTGTAGTTCCACGTTCGAAGTGGGAGAAATAAGGTCACTAAAAATTACCAAGTTTGAACCTTAGGGTTTCGAGGAAGTAATATGGAAATGATCTACTATGGGAAGCAGACTAAATTCTAGCAATTTTTCCATCACCAATATTTAAGCGAGCGCCCGCTTAAAGAAGAGATTTTCTTTTGAGCAAACTTGACCAAAACCGCGAAGGTCTCATACCTAATTTAGCCTCTAAGAAGTTATAATGAGGAAAATAAATAGCCTTAAAAAATTTTCCCCATTGCAAGTTCGGATTTTTAAAAATTCTCCAGCCAGTTTTGTCACGAGTGCTATTTTTAAGAGATGAAAATTCCGAAAACCAAGCCTTCTTTCGGATCTACATTTCGAAACGACACTCCACTTATTCCAATAAAAAGGATTTTATCTTTTGATCCTCCCTATTGAAATTTCATGATAAGATAATCTAGTTTTTTAGGAAACGAGAGAGAGAGCATAAAACAAGACATCGCATATGAAGGAAGCGCTTGGACGTACCACCGATTTAATAAGAACTTCTTTGCCGGCTTACGAGAGATAAATATTTCTCCATCCTTCAAGCTTTCCAACTGCACGCTAAAAAATATGATTAAAAGATTAAGATTTTAATATACTAAAAACCACTGCCAAACTAAAGTAGCAAATCTTGCTATCAAGAATATTAACACCCAAAATGCCACTTGCCCTCGCCGCGTTGTCATTAGAGGAATTCGAATAAAGAAAAATACCCAACTTTATAAGATTAATCAATTGTCTCGAGGCTTTACTATACTCCATCAAGGTCGGTTTCTTTTAAAACAACAAACTCTTGCCTTTCAATTTGAGTTTGATGTCTCGAAACATGAAGTAGGTTGGTTATATATGTATTACATCAATTGTGCGCACGCATGCAGAGCTATGCATTACTTGTGTAAGGAAATATACATACATTTATAAGATTATACATCGAGGCAATGAGAATAAAGTGCTTCTTTCATAATTAAAACAATCAACATAATTGTGACACGTGTCCATGGTAAAATTAAGCCAAAACAAGAAATAACCCTTTCCTTATCACTTAATTACAGTCGAGCCATCCCTCTTGGAACCTCAATTCTTCTCACATGATTTCCACAGCTCAATCTCCTTTCATCAATCTTGATCTCCAATTCGTTTCAATCAACTTCTTCATCACTCGATCTCAATTTATTCTTTCATTCCATGCATTACTTTATCACTTGATCTCTAATTCATGAAGTTCTAGAAAAAGCCCTAGAAGCTTCCTTCTCAACTTTCTTTTTCGTTCCATTACTTTCTCACTCTTTAAAAACATCAATCTTCATGTATTATTCGATCTACTATGTGTAGTAATATATTTATCAATTAATTTTGTGCAAAAACGTTTTTGCATTAGATCTACATTCAATCAATTTTGTGCAAAAACGTTTTTGCATTAGATCTACATTCAATCAATTTTGTGCAAAAACGTTTTTGCATTAGATCTACATTCAATCAATTTTGTGCAAAAACGATTTTGCACTATATCTACATTCATTCGATTTTGCGCAAAAATGATGATGAATATTTTGCTATAGAATGTTTAAAGTACTGGTGTTATTAAATTACAACAATGACGACAAATATTTTTATTAAAACTCTTACAAGTTAAAAATAATGATGATGAATGTTTTGCTATATAATGTTTGAGGTATTAGTGTTCTTGCTATTAAATATTTGTGGATGACTTTAGTACAAAAGTGTTTTTGCACTGAATTGTTTTTGTAAATTACAAATGGATTTAGTGCAAAAACACTTTTGCACTAAATCTATGTGCAATTCCCATAAATAATTCAATGCAAAAACGATTTTGCACTAAATACGAGTGCAACTTATCAAAATGAATTCAGTGCAAAAATACTTTTGCACTAAATCCGAGTGCAATTCTCATAAATAATCCAGTGCAAAAACACTTTCGTAGTAAATCCACGAGCAATTCCCATAAATAATTTAATACAAAAACACTTTTGCACTAAATCCGCATGCAATTTTCAAAAATAATACAATGCAAAAATAGTTTTGCAGTAAATCCGCAAGCCATTTTTAGAAAAAATTTAGTGTAAAACCCCATTTGCACTAAATTCGAGTGCAATTTAGTATAGATAATCAAAATCATTCGCATTTAAATAAACTTGCAAAGTACGACAATGTCTTAATATTATTTGTCACAAAAATATAAAACATTTTCATTCATACATCAAAATCAACACATCATTCTTCTAAAATCAAAAGTAAAGATATTCGAAAAAAATTCTCAAACACTATCATATAAAAAATTTTAATTCCCAAATATTTGCGAAATGTAATTATAATTAAAATGCTTCAGCAAAATCTAAACAATAGGTGTAGTGCATGTCTTCTTGTTGTGATACGCATAATAATTACACCACCCACTGTGAGAATCGCTGCAGGACCCCCTCTAGTGCATTTTTAGCGTGTTTACATATATGAAAAGGTTTTAGAGTTGCAAATACATTTTCTAGAAAACGGATAAAAGTGTTTTTGCACAGTTTAGGGTACAACACTGTTTGCGCAACTAGAATGAGTTCGGGAACTATGTTACGATATGGGAAAGTATTAGGCATCCACGTTGCTCTTTCGGCTTCTAAATGAATATTCTCGTTTTTATATTTTAATCTTTTTTTGTAATGACCCAGTCCCACCTCTGTACGATATTGTCCGCTCTGGGTAGCGTCCAGCCAGGCCTCAGCTCCAGAACATCTACCCTTCACGGCTTTGTTTCTGGGAGCTCACGATCAGCTTCCCAGGGGGTCATCCATCCTGGGATTGCTCTGGTCCTCTACTCACTTTAACTTCGGAGTTCTTATGGTAGTACTCTTTACTCGCAGGGCGTCACATCCTTCCCCCCAAGGGAATCGACGTCCTCGTCGACACATTGTACTATGTGGGGTCCACTCTGATACTATTTGTAACGACACGGTCCCACCTTAGTACGATATTATCCGCTCTGGGTAGCGTCTAGTCAGGCCTCAGCCCTGGAACATCTACCCTCACGGCTTTGTTTCTGGGAGCTCACGACCAGCTTCCCAAGAGGTCACCCATCTTGGGATTGCTCTGATCCTCTACTCGCTTAACTTCGGAAGTTCTTATGGAATCTGAAGCCAATGAGCCCCCAAAAGGGCTCGTACTTAATTAGCGACAATTTCTTACTTATATGGGTCTCAAAGGATCCCCTATCTTTCGATGTGGGATTAACCCATCTTCTGATGTGGGATGCCCCCTTTGAGCTACAATTCCTCCTCACAAGGGAGTACTCTTTGTAGGTCGGAAAATACCCTAGAGGGGGGGGGGTGAATAGGGTTTTAAAAACTTTAATGCGGAATTTAAAAATCTTTTGAAAAATGTTTAAGTAAAACAATTTACTAAACAAATTTATCTAGGAATGTAAGCAAATAAACAATCAAGCACAAGAGAAAATAAATAAGCAATCTCAAACAATTTAAACAATCAATAATAAAGAGATTGAGTAAGAAAGATTGAACCAATTTGAAGTCGAAGATTTTTTGTCCACACGGTTCGGCTTGTTCCCCCTACTCCGCGCTCAGTTAGTTCCCCGAGAATTTCCACTATAACAGATCTCCTTCCGGGTGAAGATCAAACTTCTACAAGTGTATTCTTCTCACACACTCTTACAAGATTGAAACACCCTCAATACTCTCACAAGAAATCCCTCTTGCAATTCTATGAGATACACCTCTACAAAAATAATTTGAACAAGTTTTTGGTGACAAACACCAATGTACAATATCTCTCTTGTGTATAAAAAATACAAATGAAACTCACACTAAGAATATCAATATTGATCAATGAATATAAGCTCAAAGAATGAAGAGATTGATCAATGCTTTAGCTAGAATACTTGAATAATAAGAATATATGAAAAATGGTTTTGTATGATCATTCAAGTTGTTAAAAATGAGTCTTAAAACTCATATTTATAGCTTGAAAAAGTTTGTAGCCGTTTGTAGTGGATTAATTAATTAATGGGACAAAATTGTACATTTGTCAAAGTTCCAACAACTAGTTTTGACAAAAAAATTCAAATTTGTTTTGTTAATTTCTCCCAATTGGACCGTTGGATCATGCTCAAATTTTAGTCAAAATTGCCAGGAGATGTTTTATAACTATTGTAAAAATTTCAAAATGATCGGAGTTCGGGAAGGCCTCAGTTTTACCGTTAGATCAAAACTGGGCAAAAATTGAGCGAATTTCAAAAGAAAAATAAAAATTTTTTCCATTTAATAATTTAGTTCCAAATAAAATTCTAATGATTTTTGAACCTCAAATATATGTTTCAAATACCAATTTTTATTATAGCTTAAAATATGATCATTTAAAATTAATATGAATTTATTTTGAAACTCGTTTTTGTAAAATGATGTTTTTCAAATAAATTCAATTTCAAGCCATTAAATCAATCTTTAAAAGATGCAAATATGTTTGAGCTAAGGGATTTGATCAATAAAGTTTTACATAAAATCTAAGCATCACTCCATTTAATGTAATTCGAGTCTTCGTGATGCTTGATTGTCTTGTGCGTATTTCATTTGATTTGATCTTGATTCTTTCTTGTTTTGTCTTTTTGAAGCACATGGAGATCATTTGAATTCATTTTTTGTGAGTGAAAGCTTGTGGAGCTTTGTGTGAGAGTTTGACAATCGGTTTGACGTCAACTTGGTTGGAAAAGATATCGGCTAATGGCATACATGGAACAACCGAGTAAATAACACTATATTAACTTATTGTAATTATCAAAATAAGATTAATTGACTTTAAGGTCAACACTCTTCGCTCGCAAGGCGTCACATTTTTCTACCATTTTAAGACCTAAATGTGTATGTGTATCAATTTTATTAGCAATATGGAGTAATGGCATAATTTACTAGGCAAAATGGAAAAATCACCGAAGACCGATAGGGATGCACTGAAGACAGATCGAGATGCACTGAAGACCGATCGATCATACATGAAAGACTGATTGGACATCACCAAAGACCGATCAGTTATCCATGGTACTTGACTAATTTTTATGTTTTAGTGTTCAAAAAGCATGCAAAGGTTAAGTTAAAACCAGATTAAGAAAATATCAATGTGTTTTACAATTACATCTTAGTCCATAATTAATTTAACGTGTCATACAAATTGTCTTGTCCAATTTCGGAAATAACATACATGCAGTACAACATTCACAGCAAATTATATATACATGGGAGGTAATGAATAGTTTAAAACTGACTTAAACAAATTACAATAATACATTTTCCAAAGACAAGCTTTTGTTTTAATTGATATTGAATAAATATTACAACTTTTACTAGTATAAGAATTTTGAATACATCGCTATAAACCTAACACGAAGTCTTTACTCGCATATCTATGATGTTAAAACATGTTCCTATCTTTAGATCTAATGATTGTATCTATGTTCTAGGTGGTTTGGAGGCTTTGCTCTTTTTTTTTGCTTTCCCAGCTCTAATTGCCCTTTTTTACAAGGTTCTTCTTTTTCTCTTTCGATCTTTTCTTAGGCCCTCTACCCTTCTTTTTTTTTTTTTGTTTTTGTTTGTGCTCTATTTTGATAGATATAGGGGTAAATGGGCTTTTTCATCGAAGACTGATCCATATGGCTTAAAATTCGATCAGTGGGTCTTAATAACTGATCCATTATAGCTTAAAACCAATCCACCTGTTGTGTTGTGAAAACCGATCAATCTACACCGAAAACCAACTCGCTGCCCTGGAGACTGGTCGGTTAATGTTGAATGCCGATTGGCTATAGGAGAAGACTGATTGGTTTTATGTGCCTGGGCATTCTCTATTGGATTTTTGACTTTTGAGTTGAAGTGTGACTTTTCTTGTGTCAAATCTTCCATTCTCGGGTGCTGTCCGAGCATAGTATTTGATTTTCGATATTTTTTAAGCCTAAATCTATTTTGTTGAAGAGCGAACAACGTTTTCTTTTAAGGGTCATAAAATGGGGTATCTACACCCATACATTTGTTTCTTCTTTGTACTTGAACAAGGTGCTCTTAATTCAAATTTTTTTAGGACGATCGGGTTGAGTTTTACAACAGGGAGGTAAAATTTACAATACATCTATGTCATTAATAACATGATCATAAGTTGACACCGAGTAAATTGCATGAGCATAAAAGCTTTGAAAGTTACGCATAAAAAAGCAAGGATCGCAATAGTCATAAACAACCTTCCTATCTGCCAAAATACACAAAACGACATGTGAACATGCATGGGAAGCCATCAATCCGCTATGAATTACAACCACATTCTCATGTTGAATTACGTGGTTCATGTGCTTCAATTTCATTCATAAAACTTATAGAACGTGAAGAACTACAAACACAATGATCATCTGACCTCAATAATTTAGAACTTTCCATCCACCTAACAAAAATATTTATATTTCCCACTCCTTTTACCACTATGAAACAAACCATACATTGAATGTTATCATCCCCATCTAACACAAACTCTTTGTCATCACGAGTAATAAATAGGTTTACACACAAGAGATTGATATCAGACCACCTCTCGCACACCAAACATTTTAGTTCTTGAACACTTATACCAAGAAACAATTGGCTTCTAAAAGAACAACCATTGTAATAAACCATGCCTATAATGCCTCTATCATGATCCCTAAAAAATGAGATATAAAAGCTTAGAACCAATACATCGCATAACAAACATGCATGTCCATTCATTCACAAATGAAATCACTCATTTAAACTAACAAAAACCTAAAATATATCAAATGCAAAAATACTACGATTAAAAAATCTTAGATCAAAGCTACAAAACTGCAAATCCATTTTTGTCGAAAAACAATGTGAAATTATAAGAAATGACTTAATGCAAATCCACTTTTACAATTTTTTCTACACAAAGGAGGAAAAAAAAGGAAAAATATAGCATATATAGACTGATTAGAAGGATACTAAACAACCTTTGAAAATATGAACATTCAGTCATTATTAGATTAAATCCTCTAAATATAAGCTAAAAATAACCAATATAAAACAATATTTATGCAAGTTTTGCATAAATCACAACTAAATAGTTCTCCATAATCTAAATATATCTTCAAAACTAAAAAACTACAAAAGCAGTTTTGCAATTTTTCTGTAGTTATAAAGGAAAAAAGGGAAAACAGAGCATACATGGATTAATTGAAATGATGCTAAAATAACCTCTAAAAATATGAACATTTAATCAAATCCTCTAAGTACAAACTAAAATAAACCAAAATGAAGCAAAATCACAACTAAAAACATGAAGAAAAAACTATAGCAAATTAGGATTTACCCCAAAATTTTAAGGATCTCTTTACTCAAACCCATTACATTTAAAAAATTAGTGAATGGCCCAATTTTTTGGATTTAACTCAATTATTTTTATTTTAGTCAAAATTTATAAATAATTTTCTTTTCTAATATTTTAGCTTTTTTAAGATTAACATATTAAATTATCCTTATTAAATGATAAGGTTATTATCTCCTTTATTTTTAGAAAATATATATACAATTAATAATAGATATTTGTTGTATTTATTATTACCTCTAATACAATTAATGATAGATGTTTATGACAAATGCATATATATCTCTACAAAAATTCATTTTTAAATTAATTAAATAATCCATAATACAAATGAATTAAAGTCTACATTTCTTTCTATAGACTGTTATTCGTTTATATATGGAGGATTTGAAGATTAGCCCCCTAATTTTGTTGGCGCATACCCTTTATTATGAAGATGAACATTACATTAAAAAAATACCTTTACGATATCAATCAGTAATGCCAAAGTTTAGTGTCCGTGGCGAAATATGGAATATACAAAAAATTTATTGTGAATTTGTGTGTTGTTGCAATTATGAAACATATGATCCAAGTGACGACCAGTAATACTCTATTGGATGTCGAATAATGATTGTTAGAACATTTATTATATGGTCAGTAAATTCTTTCTTCATACTCTTTTGAACCTCCAACTCTTTACATTCTTTCATATTTAACATTCTTGATATAGATATATTTAATACGACTATGTTTTTAATTTTACTTGTGCAATATTTTTTTTAATATAACTTTGTTTTTAGTTTGACTTGTGTAATATCTTTTTTAATATGACTGTCCTTTTTATTTTTAATTGTGTATTTTTTTTAATATGCCTTTGTTTTTAGTTTTATTCATTTGTAATATTTACTATTAAGATGTCTTCTAGGTGCCTTAAGTTTTAATATTTGATATTTTTAATATGCCTATATTTTTAGTTTTACTTGTGTGATCTCTTTTTTAATATGATTGTATTTTTTTTGTACATTGTGTATAATATTTATGTTTAATATACCTTTTAGATGCTCCAAGTTTAATTTTTGATATTTTATATTTACTGCAAGTCAACTTCTTAATTTTTCTAATATATATTTATCCTATGGCAATTAAAAATTACAAAAAGTTATCTTGTAATTACATTTACAAATTTTAAAATTTGAATTTAAAAGCATATAAATCTCTAAAAGATATATATTCTAGCAACAACTAAATATAATTTTAGGTGAATAATAAATTTAAATTTGAAAATTAAAAAAAGGATAAGATGGAAAAAATATAAAAGAAAAAAAATCATTTATAAAATGCATATTTAGTAATTATCTACTCATTTGGGCCAATTACTAATTTCTCAAATTTAGTGGGTTAAAAGCAAAACAATTTGAATTATTTGTGCTAAAAACAAAAAGGCCCAAAAAACTATAACTACATAGTACTTCAACGTTCATGGAGTTAAGAGATTTATTCTCCTTTCATTCGTTAATTCTATCGATCAATAATGCTTTCCGTGTTTCTATGCGTGGGAGTTAGGAGTAAAAAGAGAAAAGCGAGTTTAGTCATTTTAAAACTCTTCAATATATTATTTAATTTATAAAAAGAAAAATACTTATAACTAACATACAAATCAAAATTGTCGTTGGAAACAAATAGTAATGTAAAAAATCCTTTATTTGTTAAATTAATATATGATATACTCACTGTGCATAAAATTATGGAAGAGAAGATTCTAAACCCATTTTCTCTTATACATCTCACATTCTCACCTACTCTAGATTTTATATTTTTGATAGAAGATTTTATCAAAAAAGATTTGCCCTCGAGTCTTCAAAGATCTCAATGAGTCTCAAATCCTTTAGTCTTCGAGAAGGATATATAATTTAACTATATATAGTGACAAAAAAACTTGAATGAAAGGACAAAATTGACAAGCCCAAAAAGAGGTATAATTAAATGTATTTTGGAATTTTAGAGAAAATGATGATATCGTTAACTCGAAAGAGAATTTAATTAAAATGATGAAAGGTATATATATATATATTTTCCAATAATGATAAATCGCTGGCTGACTACTTGTAGCTTGATTTTAGTATCTAATCAACCTTCGATGACTGAAATAATGATAGAAGTTAGGTCGACGTGGAGATGACATTAATGGGGCGAATGAAAGTGACGCAATTAAAATAGGGGCAATTAAAAAAAAAGGTGTTATTAGAGAAATATTTTCACATTAAAGTCAATGAATATTTTTTTTGTAAATAAAGGGCCTATTTTTTATTTTATTAATAATATGACACGTGTTTTTTTTTTCATTATAAAATGACACTCCAACCCTTAAAATAAACTAAAAAATACCAATATGCATTAAAATATGGATTGCAATATGAACTTTACAGTCTATATTTCATTGCAATATGAACTTTGCAGTCCATATTTTACTGCAATATGAACTTTGCAGTTCATATTTTTGGTGCAAAGTTCATATTGCAGTCCATATTTTACTGCAATGTGAACTTTGCAGTCCATATTTCTAGTGCAAAGTTCATATTGTAGTCCATATTTCACTGCAATATTCATATTTTTTGTGCAAATTTCATAAAGTGGGGGTAATTTAGGTAATATATAACATGTTTTTATTAATTAAATGATATTTAAATTTATTCAAATACCTTCATTTAAAATATAAAATAAAATAGGCATCTTACACTAATTACCAATTAAAAATAGTCCATTCATTTAAAAAAATATTATTCATTGGAGTTTTGGTAAAAATCAATGTGTAGTAAGACCTTCCACCTAATTTCTAGATTAAAATATTATTGTAGAATTATTTTAAGTACTTTATATATATTGTATGGCAAAATTACTTCATCATGCTATAAATAGATTTGTCTGCTTAATTTTGGACTAAATTTTAAATGGGTCATATGGCGATAAATACTTAGGGGTGTATTCAATTTAGATTTTTTAGAATTTTGAAAGTCTATGGATATTCAATTAAGATTTTAAAAAGTCTTTTAGAATGTCATGGTATTCAATTAGGATTAAAAATATTCTTTTAAAATCTTATGTTATTCAAAATTCAGTAAACTTTGAAGTTTATAAATTGATAGATTTTTTTTATGGATTTGAGAGTATTTCTTTGAATAACAAATTCACTAACAAATATTCTCTTCAAACGGATTTCACATAGATTTCTTTTCCATCTTTCTCCCAAAGCTTAGGTATTATTTCTTATTGTCTCTATAATTTATTAAATCATTCCACTCCAGTTTCTCCATATCAACCTCTTCTTTTCCTAAATCCTTTGTATTATATTCTTTTTCATTTCTGTAATTTATTTAAATCATTTCACTTCATTCACTCTATCTAAAGTCTCTTTTTTTCTTTTTAGATACCGTTAATTTCAAAATTTTAATTATCCAATGAGTCATTTTAAAACTATAGAGTACTGTTGTCCCCTTGATTTTTTTCTCCCTTTTTATGATTTTTTTTAGACAGAAGATGAAAATCAAATAAAAAAGGCAAAAAAACCCAATCCGTTGGGTTTTTAGACTCGATCCGAATCGTTTGCGATGAATTTATAATTTGCTTATTACTTTAAAGTTGTAATTAAAATTCTTTTATTATTTATGTTTTGAAGTTTTTACTATAATTAAAAGAATTAATGAATTTATTAAAATCGATAGAAATAGTCCATTCCTTAAAATCAATTAGAGTTTGTATAAATTTATTAAAATCTATTAGACTCTATATTGATTTAAAATAATCTATGAATTTAGAAGAATTTACAGATTTTAAAAAAGTTCATAAAAATATTTTAAAATTTGAATTGAATATGCCATCCTTAGTACGTATAGATTTAGATGAAAATGACATGATACCGAAAATTTCAACCAAATCTACATTATTATGTACAAAAATATCCATTAATTTAGCAATATTTACAATTTTTAAAATTTAGAATCCAATAAGGTAACATTTATTACACTTTTATCTAAACTTACCTATAATACAACATATGAATCTTTTTTAGGATACTTGTAAATTTACAATTAAAGTATATAGAAATTTAAATAGGCAAACAATTGAGAGCCAAATGTACCATATATTTTTGCAGTTAAACTCGCAATTTTCACTATAATTCATATCTTTGCAGTTAAACTTGTCAATTTTCACTGTAATATTTTTGAAAACATTGTAGTGAACTTTTAAATTTTAACATAATTTTTTTTTTGCAAGTTTGTAAAAATTTTAAACAATTTTTTTTTTTGGCAAATTTGCAACTAAATTTGTAAATTTCACTTCAAATTTTGCTTTGAAATTTGTATATTTCACTTCAAATTTGCAATAAAACTTGTAAACTTCAATTAAAGTTCAAATTTTATTTTTTTTAGAGAAATTGGTGTTGCCCAATGAATCTAATAAAGATAAACATAAATGTTGGAAACAATTTGTATCTACAATAAATATAGATATATGTTATGGGCAATTGTTCAAGTTATATGTGCGAGATTCAAGTTATACCGGTGTAAGCTTAAATAGTTTTACACACACTCATAACTTTTTCTTAGATTCATAATTTATCAATTAATTCCACTGTTGTATCATCTAGTTTTGCTGTGTTTATCAAAAAAGCAAAGTTCTACACTAATTAGATATTTGTAACCATTTAATTAGTATGCTTAGTTTACTTAAATTTTATAAAGCTCATAATTTAATACATAACATTATTACAATGAGGGACCTTCTGCAACTCTGATTAATTTATTTTTTTGCATGCATGTTTTATATATAATAATTATTTAATCAAATGGATAGATTGATGAATTATGAATTTGAGAAAATTAAAAGTTTATTGATAGGTATAAAACAACTTGAACATTCCTCGTATGTTATATGTATGTATATTGA
Organism: Lonicera japonica; assembly: GCA_021464415.1. Lineage (NCBI taxonomy): Eukaryota > Viridiplantae > Streptophyta > Magnoliopsida > Dipsacales > Caprifoliaceae > Lonicera > Lonicera japonica. The sequence continues at coordinate 102,201,032 of CM038464.1, forward strand.
TATGTGTACATATGTCAAATCCCATACAATTAATTCTATTTTTGTCCTTGTTATTAGTTATGGTAATAAAAATATATTCTTATTTTAATAAAATATGTCATCTTAGACTTTTTGTAAAAAATTGATCATATAAAAGATTTATCTCTCATTTTCTCATTTAAATCAAATACAAGGGATTTTTCTTTCCTTAAAGTATATATGTTGCAGTTTTGAATTTTTTCTAAAGACTCGAAGCAAAACCTCTCACTTGGTAAGAATGGTCCATTTGGTGGTGATGATCGAGATCCGAGATCCCTCTACCCATGCAAGATCTTGAGCATACCAACTAGCTCCATTATATTAATTAATACAAATAGTTAAAAAATTATTCAATTCAATTATATGTATATATATATAGGATATTAATTGCCTATATAAACTTTGATATCTCACCATAACTTTATTAATTAAAAGTTAATTATTGACCCGTGCATGCATAATTATTACACTACACGTGTTGCATTTCAATATTAATTTTGCGGATCCATTAAATCTCCAATTGCCTTCTCGTGGAGAAAAAAGATTTCTCCCAAATATATATTTTGTGCGTTTTCCAAAAAAAATTAAACAAAAAAATAAAAATAAAAAATAATTTAATCTTCCAAATAGAGACCCGTAGTTTATGTTAAGAATATTTGATTCAAAAACCCCTATTATTTAGCTAACGTTATTTTGTTATACATAAATCTAACAACTTCTCTAAATTCTGAAAAACACAAAAAAAAATAATAATAATTAATAATAATAAAAAAGAACAGATAAGCACTTGATGTATTACCTGACATTAGGCAAAGTTGCTCAAATTCTAGGCAAATGGTTGAGATTTGAACATGATTGTGGAAGTTAAACATTGAGGATGATCCAAAAAAAATTAAAATATAGTGTTTGAGTAGGATAGATTTATGTAAAAACAAACGCTGTAGCTGGGAGGGACTTTATGCAATGGTATTTATAATATGGATGCTGTATGGAAGGTTTTAGATTTTTAGGACTATAATGTGGTTTATGGTTGCTTATTAATTATTAATTGGTGCTTTGCAGTTTTCCAGACTATGCTTATTAATCTTGTATGAGTTGGCCTGAATTTGGGCCCGGAACCTGTATTAAATTACGAGATCGAGTTTGAGTATACAAGGTAAATTTTATTTTAGCCTGAGCTTAAACTTGAGCATGCTTAAGATGATTTGGGCTGAATGTTAATAATCCTAAGCATGACTCATATAGTAATTGGCAGGCCATGCGTTGAGATGCTCTCTTTATTTTTGCTTTTTCCTGGGAAAAAAATTATTTGGGTGGCAACAAATTAAGAAAAAAAAATCACCAAAAATAGAAGAGGATAAATGACATTTATTCATAAAAATAAATGTGATGCTTACGCCATATCACTCAACCTAACCCTTAACATATCAATTCACATAGTTTGTTATCATCTTTCATGTTATCAAACGAAACATATACATTTTCAAGATCTTATATGGTTCATAGTAAACATGAGTAGTGTTAGGACAGAAAAAAAAAACACGAGTAGTGTCCGAAAACTTTACTAAGTTGTAGGAAATGCCTGAATAGAATCACAGTCACAAAATTTGCTTTTGAGAACATTATCAATGCACTAAAATTCACAAAAACATAAATTATTATAACAAGTAATAAATTAAATAAATAACATAAATAAGATTTTAATAAGAGACGGTGGGAGCAATAATTTGTAGATTTAAGTGTGGCTGAGGTACGGTGGAGTAATTTGCAAGTTAGCTATAGATCAAATATAACCTTGTCATTCTCTTATTGGTTGAAAGGTCCTTAATTGGCTCTAAGTTATTGAGAATGTTCGGATCAGTGCAAATTAAAATTTATATATATTGTGATTGCAAAATCTTCCTTTATGTTAATTTATACTTACATTCTATACTTAATTACATACAATTTGTTAAATCGAATAGAACCTTAAAAGTAAATGTATTAATTTTGTTTTTGAGATTCACAGTTTAAACATATATTAGAACTTCACACATCCATAAGAACTACTTAATTAAACGTTATATATATATGTAGTTGGATTCTAGTTCTACTTTGTCTTATTATCAAAATTAATTAATTCAACTCAAATACAATGAATTTACAGCCCTGGAAAGCATACAAATCAAAATAAAAGATATCGTTATTTAGCCTTAAATTAATTAATAAGGGGGTGGTGGAGCAAGTACGTATGAGATGGTAGAGTAAATGACTCGGGAGTTTGAAAAATAAAAATCAAATAAATACAAGTTAGTATAGGGATTAATGTCATTCAAATTCTGGAGTACCTTTTTTTTTTTGAGAAGAAAGTCAGCACACGAGACCAAATGCATTGAATTAAATCTACGGAGCCAAGAGCAATTAATTAAGAGAATTCTTAAATAAACCCATTAAAACTTGCTTAGATAATTTTTTACTCACCTCATTAAAATTTTTCATTTACTTTTAACTCACCCCGCCGTTCTTTTTATTGCCAAACAAAGCTAGCCTTAAGACTTCTTTTAAAGATTTAAAGCTTGCCTTGATTAAATGGTATTGTTGAATTTTGAACTCTAAACCTAATCTATCCCATCATCTCATTTACATTGAGCAAATTAATTTGATTATATTTATTAAGGTTGCTACAATGGAAAAGGATACACAAATGCATCCATGTTATATATATACTTACAATATGCGGTGCAGATATCAATAAATCATGGCTTCCACTTTCCAATAACCATGGTTTTCATTGATGCCCTATACTTAATCTTAGCAATTTTTATTTTTCTTTGACAACAATTATAATCACTGTCAAGAATACCCATTTAAGTCTACACAAAAGTAGGAGATATATATAAAAATTGGAAAAGTTGAATGGGTGAAGATTAGAGAATATCAATTGCAGAGAAAGAGAGAGAGAGAGATTGAGAGCAAGGATGTGGTGAATCGGGCTTATTTTTTTTTTACCACAAAAAGAACATAACTAAAAGAAAAAGAAACCACTTATCAAAGCCACTAACGGACTCGAGGGTGATGAAACCCAATTGATTTGGAGAGAAAGGATACTTCTTTGGCAACTAAATTGCAATACAATTCAAAGATCTAGGGATGAAACACAATCTGACTTGAAATTCATGGACTATATTTCCAGTATCATTAATAATTGCAGCAATTTCCATGACAGTTGAAGATTGGAAGATGCCAACTTGATTACTTAGAATTGGGGTAATTAAAGAGTAGTAAGGTGGCATTTGGTTACAAAATTTTAGATTTTTTAATTAAGTTTTAAAAATCTAATAAGATTAAAAGAATAATTTTATGAGTGTAAACAAAACCACTCTTAATTAATACGAGAACAAAGAGTCTCAGTTTCTCAAAAAGCCACCATCAAAGACGACAAGCTAAATCATGAGCTTCTACGCACAAAAATAAATCTAACATTATTATTAAAAAGAAATATCATGAAGGAAAGTCTCATACTTACTGTGAGAATGTATTCCCTTGAATTGATGAGCTCACTATTAGGGCCGAGTCTCTTTGTTGGCACATGAACACTTCCAATTTTGATTAGAAGTGTTAGTAAAATAACGTGTATAATTAGAATAATAATCTCACAATTAAAGAATTCAGATAGAATAAATCGAGTTTTGTCACACAATGTTTCATTGCACAAGGCTTTCGGGTCGACATTTTTGTCTGCAAGTGGGTGGTGCACACAAGTCTCGCATAATTCATTAATCCATGATTTGCAACTTTCCCGGCGGGCGCTCGCGAGAGCCTTATCTTTCTTAAATACTTAACAAACTTATAAGACATGATTCCTTATAAATCCATCAATATTTCAACAAAGTTCCCATGTTGGATTTCATATTTTCCCATCCTTCTGTTTCATTTTTTCATCTCGAATAACTTATTTTGAGTAACAATTTTTCATTCATCTCATAATCATTTTGAACAAACAAATATACAAATTTGATGTACTCAAGGAGGAAAATACAAATTTATGATAATCTTCCAGAACCAAGTGTAAGGCCACGCTGATAAAATGGTTTTATACCCATTTTTTCCAACAACTCTTATGGATTATTGTTATTTTCTTTTCATTTTGCTTACTAATTAATTGTATTTTATTTGCGAACCCATTAAATTTTCGTTAATTAATTTGGACTAGTATTATTGACTTTTCTCCCTCTATTCGTTTTGTTTTGGAAATATTCCCATGATCAAATATAATTCATACAGCCACAAGCATTAATATATATATAATCATTAATTTGATTAATAAATAAAATAAAAAATTTAATGGAGAGCCTCCACCTAGCTTGGCTTTGCTGTGAAGACAAACTTTATCACACGCTATTCTTCAATAAATTATATATTTCTTATGCTAGTGATCAATTTGTCTGCATTAGATGGATTCAATCTCACATTAGGAATCTCAAAATATATATATATATATATAGAAAAGGCACGCTAGCTCGTGCATTTATCAGAATTAAACGATTGTCGTTAGTAGTTGGTGCGTACAATAACATTAAGGATATGTATATATTACATGTATATTTACAAATAAAACCCTTAATATCTGATGAATTGTATTTTGTATTTTGTATCCATATCCCCTCTTCGCTGTGGTCGGTGTCTATAACCTGCGTGCTACGAAGCTTCCCTTCCGCCCCCACCCCACCCACCCACAATCTTTTTTTAACTTATTAACCAATTAATTATTCATTTCTGTATGCACGTAATTAATTGTTGCATTTTTGGTTAAATGTCACTATTGATGGTATGTATTATATACGCTGTGAATATGATAACGTAAAAGGCTCTTGATAGCTAATTGGTAACATGGCTTTAAAGCCAAGTGCATTCAGCTAGAATTGGAAGGCAAAAATGAGTAACCCCTTACTATATATGAATCCGTTTTTAGTGTCATAAAATATAATGACGAAGGTTTATGTGGTGTCACCAAACATACACAAAGGCATAAATATATATGTGATGATACTAATGAGAATAAATTTACGAAACCAATAATATATATATAGATATAGTTTTTGGTTAATATAGATCAAATTCTACTATCAACATCCGAGTAATTAGATGATGTAACTTCTATCCTCGTAATAAGAACGTTTCATATTTGAAGTTTTAGCTACTATATATCTCCCTCTCAACAAAAAACAAATTAGATTCTATTACTTTCAAAAAGAAAGGTGTGCTCCACTCACTGTGTCGCAATTTATATTTGTGTTTTGTCTTTAGTAAACATGTGGATATATTCACAATTTTATTACTAGGTTATAAATTAACAATTCCTGTTGATTCATCGATTTAAAGAAGTTCTAGAAATAAGGTTTTCTGTTTGCTAGTTAAGTATATAAGTTTTCCTTGTCAATTGCTTAATTATAATATATTAATTTTACTTTAGAAAATCGATCCTATTGGTAAACAGACTAATCAGGCAGACCCGCGATTAAAGGGTTACCAAAAACAATATGATCGATCGATATAAAAGTAGAACTAGCCAGAATTATTTTAGTCTATTGGGAGAAGAGCCGGATGAATGTAGCCTAATTTTTATTGTATTTCCTTTGCCAGCTAGCTAGCCGCATATATATATGGAAAATATTATTAATTAGGTTTTCTTTCTCAAAAATTGGTAAGCAGTTGTCTGAAACACGATCATATTTAACACTGCATTGCAGGTTACTTTTTGTATTGAATCCATTGAAGTAGCGAAAATTTGTGGACCCAATTGAGAATAACCACTAGATCCTATGGAGTTGGTATGTTCTAATGGCTCACTAAATTTTTGTGAGGAACGATTTAGTTAGCGAGAGGTTTTGTACTTGAATTTTTTAAGTACAATTGTTAAAAAAAAATAAAATCAAGAATAACTACTCATATAATTGTGTATGTGTTGTATAAATATATTATTTAACATCACCAAGCAGTTTGAAAAGGGCAATACCGGTAAAACATAAATTGAACATGCATTTGTTATATATATATAGTTAGGAAGGCACATCAATTTTTAATTTCTTGACATCGCATCATATTAACAAAAATAAACTTTAGAAGAAAACTTAAGACGTACAGCTGGACTCTAGCAAATGGGTACGTGCAATAACCTAAGGTTAGGGGAGGCTTAAATTAAGGTCGCTCGCCAAATACTGGCTTGTCAATCAGATTCAGAATCAGTACAATATCTTAACTGTAGTTGTTGAAATGCTTATTTTATTTTTCTAATCTTTAATCTTTATTCTTTTTCATAAAAATTTGCTTCCAACCATACTTGACTTTTAAATATTCAGTAAATTTAATTTAATTTTCAATTTATGTTATATATATATATATATGTGAGTTACACTTGCATCGCATGTGTAAAAATAAATTAGTTATATAAAATATTTATAATTATAAATGTGATATTTGTACAAGACCCTATGTATAACTAAAAACATGTAAATAAGCAAGTCAGTTAATTTAATTGGCCATTTAAAATATCCATTCCGTGCCTAATTATTCGCTAATTTAGGAGAGAACTAAGGGCCCTACATTCACGACGAGTCCACGTTGCCGAGCGGGACCCGCCATATGAAAATAACATGTATATATATATGCAAATTTACTTAATATTGGACCGTTCAGTTAGGGGTGTTAAAGTCAATCCGAAAACCGACCGAACGAACCGAACCGATCCGGACCGATCCGCAAAACCCCGAACCGAAAAAAAACCGAAACCGAAAACAAGAAAACCGAACTGAAACCGAAAAGTTTGGTTCGGGTTTGGGGTAAGCTAGTCTAAAACCGAACTAAACCGAACCGAACCGAATTATGTATAAGAAAAAATAAATGTTAATATATACTTTAATGGCACACGTTAATTATACTATAATACAAAAAAGATGACATTTTTATAGGAATATATTTCTTATTAGTTGCATATTATGATAATCTTAAAAAATAGTCATTAGCGCACGCCTTTATTATTTAATTAACTACATAATGCTAAGATTTTTTTATCACATACATGATAGAAAAATAATTCATCATTTTATTTAATGTGTTTCATTCTTATAAATGTACAAATAAAATTGTAATTAAATAGAAAATATGGTATTTATATGTTGCTCATAGTTTCTAAAAAATAATCACTTTAATTTGAATATAAATCATTATTACATTACTATTAGTATTATATTTTTATGTTAAATTGATTTTAAAAAAATATATGTAAAAACCGAATAAAACCGAACCGAAACCGAACCGAAAAGTTTGGTTCGAGTTTGGGTTTCGAAGATTTAGAAACCGAAACCGAACCGAACCGAAACCGAACTTTTATATTTGGTTTGGGTTTGGGGTGCCTTGCTTTCTACCCCGACCGAAACCGAAAACACCCCTACGTTCAGTTGCGTAAATTATTTAATTTTAGAGTTAATTAATTTTTAGTTTAAGAGTTGTGAATTTGCCCATTTAAGAATAATTTAATTCTAATTCAAGTAGTGTTTGAAAAAGTTAAACGAGAAATTTCGATTGTTATAATAAAAACATGTTATCTATTGTTTTATGTTATTTAAAATTTTATCTAGATATATCAACATCACTGGTAGAAACTAGATCTTTTCGAAAAATAGAGTTGAAATTAATTATTTAATTCTATAATTAGGCAATTTCAAGTTTTACTTAAAATGACTTAATTTGAGTTTTTGTGAATCATCTTGAATTATCAGATTCACGATTGTTCAATTTACACAACCAAACACTAGTAAATGAAAATTTTATAAATTACTTAATTATAAATTATCTAATTCATAATTTGAAGGACAACCAAACGGACCTTTAATCATTGATAAAGACCTATAATTATGATTAATTGCTTACAACAATTTCCAAAACCATATTACTAATTTGGGATCCAAGTGTTTAAGTTATCACATTGGCAGCTGATAATGATGTCAATAACGCTCCATTTAAAAATTCTTCATATATATATATATATATATTTTTTATAATTTTCTTACCATTGTATTCACTCTCTATTGATACTTGCATCCAAGTAATGAACTACTTCAAATCCTATAGGGTGGCCCAGTGGTTCACTAGATCCTTCTAAGGAATTAATCTATTCAGCGGAAGATCTCGTGTTCGAATCTCTCAAAATGCAAGTTGTTCAAAAAAAATGATAATATATCAAGTGATACTTTTAGAAAATTCATATATGATTTGTTATGTTATCAAGTGACATGACATAACCCATTTTTACTCGTTGAGGAGATAAATTTTAGAAAAATGACATAAAAAAACTTTCTAAAAAAATCTACACTAGAAGCAAGATGAATGAAGAATTAAAATTACTAAAAAGAAAAAACATGGATAAATATTCACAAATTGTAAAGTTCTTTTAAACTTTTTAAAAGTATTTAATTTAAAATATTTTTAAAAATATTAAAGAGTCACTTGATTTTCGTAAGATTCAACCCGTAATCAATTTGTTATCATTTTGTATTTAACGGGTGAATCCAATAACCATCCGAATTCATTAAAGGATCCACCCATTAACTTATAATTTTGTGTTGTGCTATCGTATAACGTATAATTTTTCCATATCTAATTTGTACCACATATTTATTTAATGGAGCATTATTTTTTGACCAAAATTAAAAATCTACTATTTATTTTAAGAGTGTTGTGACAAATCCGAAAACAAACGACTATACTGGTATGTTAAAACCAAACCCAAAAAAAAGGAGCCAAAATCGAAACAAAAAATCTAGACCAAAACCGAATATGTTTGATTTTGTTTTAGGGTGTGTCAGTGCAAAACTGAACTGAACCGAACCAAATCCAAACAAAATCATTGCATGTGTGGCTTAAAAATAATATTGCTTCACTATAAAAAAATTATATTTTTAAAATTTACAAGTTTTTGTTCTTGTTTAGATTCGAAAGATTTAAAAACCAAAACTGAATTGAAATTAAACTTTTAAATTTAGTTTAGATTTGGGTTTTGTAATTTGCACCAAAACCGAAAAAATCCTAATTTATTTATGTGATATTCTAACCATCCGGGATGGAGCCGAGTGGAAGCTAAGGTGCAAGTATTAGTATTTTTTCAAAAAAATAAATTAAATTAGTATTACCTGCCTTAATTTATGAAAAAATATTGTACGTTGCCTTCATTGTAAATTATTAATTATAAACTTTTATAACTATGGGTGATGCTTTAAGATTTGTAAAATGATTTTTACGAAATTGTTATATATTTTTTTACCATTTAGTATCATTTTGTTTAAATACTAGATTACTAAAAACTCACATCATAATTATTTTTTTCGCCTTCTTTACCGTTAGGTCCCGGCCTCTGCCGACCGTTGTCCACGTTGAGTTATATTGTCCATTCTAAATGTTTAATTTATTGAGAAGAGTACAAGTACATATAAATATGAATATCATACTTAACTCCATTTTTTATATGTGACTCTATACTTACACATAGAAAGTAGATAGGGAAGTTGAGAATGCTGGGAAGAGAAACTATAAAATATGGATATGATGTTGGGAAGGGAAACCGTAATAGGTATCATGCTTAACACTCTCCCATGTGTGACTCCATCCTCGCACATGTAGGATAGAAGTGCCAAAGTTTAAACCATGTACCTTTGACCCATTATACAACCAACCTCTAATATTTTGTTTAGAACTATCTTTTATAAGGATTACATTTTTACACACATGCGATGCAAGTTCAGTGTAGATATAAGTGATTTAAAGGAAACAAATTAAAAAAATAATAAGGGGCCCAATGGTTCAAGTTACTTATAACAAAAATCCAACCCACGTACCTTATGCTTGGACCCGAACCCGCATTGACCATTCGACTTGTGCCGGCTCAGTGTAATTATAGATTAATACAAGAGTTTAAAAGGTAAAATATACTATATTTAGGACAAGACGAGCTAAATGAATTTATTTTACTTAAATCCGAACTTAAACTCAAACCCGGTCCAACTTGATACAAATTTTAATTTGATAAATTCAAACCCGATCTGGTTGACAAAAATCCCGAAAAGTGATTAAAAGCTCATCGAGTCCCATCCTTAATCTCTTAGATAAGAATTTAAATGGTTGGAGAAAGAACCAAAGTGAATATATAAAATACGCGCATGTATAATAAACGCATGTTATTGTTGTGAACAAATTAGCCAAATTCATTAGAGGCGGCTTAAGCTAGTATTGATAGAAGCAAGGGCACGAATGGAAAATCCAAAGCAGTGGCACTTCATATCAAAAGATAAAAAAAGAAGCAGGGGTTCTTTGGTCATTCCGTATCCCAAAGCCATATTATATTCCGCTCGTATGAGTACGGTTACGGTTGTTCCTATATAACATTCTCTTCTCCCAACACTCCACAATCAAAATTTCAAATCCAAAACATTTCTAGAGAGAGAAAAGAAACCAACTCCTTTCATCTTAATAATGGGAAATAGCTTAAGGTGCTGTTTGGCTTGCGTTCTCCCCTGTGGAGCACTAGACTTGATCCGAATCGTACATTTAAACGGCTACGTCGAAGAAATCACCCGGCCGGTTACCGCCGGCGAAGTCCTTCACAACTACCCCAACCACGTCCTCAGCAAGCCTTGCGCTCAGGGCGTTGTCCGGCGAATCCTCATACTCTCTCCGGAGTCGGAGCTCCGGCGAGGCAGCATATACTTTTTGATCCCGTCGGCAACGTCGCCGGATAAAAAGAAGAGACTTCACAAAAAGTCCTTAAAGAAGTCCATCACCGGCGACGTGGCAGCGGATTCCGATCGGTACTTAATGGAGGTTATGTTGGAGAAGAAGTCGTTCCGGCGAGACCGCCGGGCCGGTCGCGTTGGAGTATGGCGGCCCCATCTTGAGAGTATAGATGAAGATTAAGTGGAGTTTTCTCCGTGCCGGAATCTGACGTGTCATTTCATATTATGTGGAAGGTTGAGACCTTTTTTTACCACGTGTACGTGGGTTAATTGGCTTTGTGTACAAAATCACATTTTTAATTTTTACTTTTTTTTGGTAAAAAAGAAATGTCTGCCAGCAGATTCGGGATATTAGCCTTTTTTTTATTCATTTTTCTCTTATCATGAGATGAGATAATGATATATATGGCCCGATAATTTACATGAACAAGAGTGTTTGTTTGTACGGAAAGATTTTGTACTTTGAACACATCCTCAAGTTGTAAGTAAAACATGTTTCCCCTTGATGCTTATTTGGTGAGCTACCTTTGATATACAATATATATATATATTGTTATTTGTTAATCAATCTCTTATGAGTTCTAACCATATCTTTCCAAATGTGATGGTGATGTTAAAACTTAATTATAAACAATATTGACTAAGAGTAGCTAGTGACAACGGCTAATCAAAATTTGATAGATGGACAATTGAAAATTTATTATTTCACAACATTAAGGGTGTGTTTGAAGCGTTAGATTAGAAAGTCGGATTATATTATTTTATCCTATTTGATAGGATAAAATAATCTCACCTCTTACGTGAGATTCGTTAACCATTCTCTAGGTGTGATAAGAAACTTTAATGGAATAAATAATTTGCCCCGATATCTAATTTTGACGAACACTAAACATATGATAAGATAGATAAAGTTATCATATCCCAACTCTCTTATCCGGCATGTCAAATGTAGCCTAAATGAAATTTTGGGTTGGTATAGAGTCCCAATTGACCCAATGCTAAATCCGCCCTTAAATAGGCATTAAACTCAAAATTATTATGATACACGAAAAGGAATGTGTGATCAAATTATAGGCATTTGACATCTCTTTAGTAATTGAATTGCGTTCTTCCATTGAGAGGAAAAAGGAAATTAGCAACCTTTTGTAGTTTCCTTTTTAAAGAATACTAATTTTTTATATGTATGGGATGTGTGTGCAATATAGATTTAGTTATTTAAAGGTACATAAGTTAAGAATATAGTAAGTGGCCAAGCGGTTAAATGATTTCTTGCAAGTGTAAGGATTTAAATTTTATTGTTATGTTAATATTACAAAAATTGAAACACAAAGGGCAAATTTGAAAAATAAAAACTTGACACAACTTCAAGGCTAATAAAATAATTTGTAACTTTATATAATAATATATTGATGAAGTTTGTAATAATAAGATTCTTGTTATCTATTTTGGAGTATATATTGGAGCCAAACTAATACTTATGTAGATCACAGGTCATATTAATTATTTAAATAAAATTAACATGCATAAACTTGTTACTTTTAGATTTCTTATACTAAATGAAAATATTGTTAAGGAAATTTAAGCTGCTTTCAAGTAATTAATTAACATATTCCTTCATCATGATAACAGCTTCGCACGTATTCTAGGATGATCTGTTCTGGAGAAAGGAGTTATAAAATAATAATAATAATAATAATAAGCATATATTTAGGGGATTAAAAAAATGGAAATGATTCTCCATGTCCACTTGTCCAAACGCGCCCCTAGTTGTTTCTCTAATCTTTTTTATGAGGTTTTGGTGCTTCAATGTCTGCTACTTTCAAGTTTGGATCCATCCTTAATCATTGCCCTAAATATTGTTAAAACTAATTAAGTTCGCATTTTTATTTTCATACTTTTTTAAAAATGTGCAATAATAACCTCCTTCCCCAATGTCAAGTGAGAGACTCAAATTCGAATTAATAACTTTACCAAGTAAACCAGCTGACACTCTTAAATTTTAATATTAGATATTTGCTGCATCTTTTTTTCCCTTTCCATTTCCTACTCCTATTATGTGGTCAACTAATATTTCTTTTAATGAGACGAAATTGACTTATTTTCTTTTTCCAAAATTTGGCGACAAAAAAGAAGAGGAAAACAAGGAAAAATTGAATTTTGCTACCTGAACTATCACTTTGAACAATTAACTTTAAAAATGATCACTTTTGTTGCAATTAACCCCGAATAACTGACGCAGTTAGCTATTTAAACAATATATTTGTTGCCCATGTGAGGGCATAAATGTACATAAACAACCAATTCTACTCATGGACAGAGCATACAAATTTTCATGTCAAAATCTCAATTTCTGAAATCTAAACATAAAAAAATCATACCCATTTTCTTTTTCTCCATTTCTAATTAAACAACCAATTCTACACATCTCATGAAATCAAACAACCCGTTAAATATTATAACACCATCAGCGATTTGGGGTCAATTGTGACAGAAGTGATAGTTTCTAGCAATATTAATTGTTCAAATTGATAGTTCAAGTTACAAACTAAAACATGGGCCATACTTCAGGGGGGGAAGGGGGGGGGGGGGGGGGGGGGGGGGGCAAACTACAATTTACCCAGAAACAAAATAAAGGAGTTTCAATAATTATTCTTATTTGCTTACCATGAAAAGGATATACATGAAAAAGAGGAAATAGAGAAGAAAAAAACTTGAAAATAGAAGAAAACTTGAATAAATAAATTTCACACATTACTTTTAAAAGAAAAAACAAGTAATAATTTCAAGAATGATTAAGGATGATGAAAAATTAATGAACTATATGATTACGATTTGTCTATACAATAATAAGAATGTGTCATATAACTCATTACTTAGAAGTCAATATGCTACATAGGCTGGCGACTTAAGAAACCAATATATTAAACCTAAGCTTAATGATTGTCAATTACAAAGTCGTCTTACTTTTAGCTAATTAAATCAGATGTGAACGTGAAGTTCTAATTAATCTTTTAGTAAGGTAGGATTTAATTTATGATTATATACATATATATCATTAAATGTATATATATATGTTCAAAACTTTGTATCTTTTTTTTAAGGACATGCATTAAATAATTAACTCGAAAAACAATCTGTTGTAGCTGTGTCTATCTTTAGAGAATCGCTTTGACAATGTTTTCATAAAATTGTTTCACACTTATTTACATTTGAGAATCATTCTTTCTCAATTTAGTGAAGTTAATTTCATGTTGACTTGTTAAGTATAATTACAGATGTATCTTCAAATGATTGCGCTTACTATCCCTGTGGCAATTGCAATGATAATAATTGGTTAGTTTAATTGGGGATACAACAAAAAAGATCCAGCAGAAATTTTAGGTTTGAGCCTCATCAAGTGAGTTCGAAGTGGATTTTCATTGTTGGTATTTAAAGAAAGAGTTTAATAACATGGAAAATGAAAATAAAAACAGTTGATTTTTTGTGAGAAGTTGGAAAATAAGTTGAAGCATGTGGTGAGATGTTTTCTTACTTTGTGATTTTTTCTATGGAAAAAATTTCTTTGGGGTTGAGGAAGAAGATTTTTCGGAGAAAAATGGAGAACATTTACTCATAAAAATAAGTATGAGATGGCGATTATTTCATCACATGCCTCAACTTATTTTCCGATTTCTTATACTAATCAATTTTTTTTCGCATCAACTTCAATGTTACTATCAAACGGAGCCTCTTCCTTTTATTTAAAAAGAACAATAAAAAGAAAAAGAGCTCCACTCTTAACCTCAAATTAAGCTTTGGATTGTGTTCCCAAACACACCCATAATATATTCTTCTGAATTAAATCGAAGTGTTATGAAAATGGCACATTGAATAACAAAGTATCTATGTGGAACTGATCGAACCTAACAAAAGGAGCAAGTTGTGCATAATTTACTAAGTTTATTCTTTTTGTTTTTCTTTTCACTGAAGTGGCAAACAATCGAGTTGTACGGTTGGGAACAAAACTGTGTGTCGGGTGGCACGCAAAGGTTAATTTCAACCCTTTTTGTATGTATTATTAATGAGTGTGCCTTACGGACATTTTTAAAAAAATATTATACGGAAAAAAGTCCTAACAAGTATTACTTTTGACAATTGACACTGTTACAATTTTTATTCATAAGAGCAAATTAGGGCCAAGAAGCTCGTGCCTACATAAGGTTATGTATTCATGAGATCGGGTCCTCTTGGGTGGCACGAGTACGAGTCACAAGGGCTCTCCTCAGTGTCACCCTGAGCAATGTAGGAGAAAAAGAATCTTAGCACGAGCAAATTTTATTTGGTAAGTATGCAATACAAAAAACACGAGGGCGCTCAACGCATCACAAATTCTTGAAGGCACAACTGATGTATCCAAAAAACGTAGCTTTTTTTTTTTTTTGTTTCCTAGGGTATCCACCGCTCGACTACGGAGACTAATCCCTTCGCTAATTGTAGGCACCTCAAAGGGTGGAACAGCTGGCCCAGAGATTTAAGGTTGCTCCATGCCCAAGGCAGGGATCGAACCCCTGACACTTGATTAAGGGAGGAGGAGCCCTAAAAACGTAGCTTGAAAATAGAAATTAAATGCAAAATACTAAAAGAAACAGCTAGCGATATGACCACGCTAGCTACATAAGAAAAGGATAAATAAATGCATACAAATTGGCTGGCAAGTGCCCATTAAACATGCATGTTTCTTTCAACTCAGTCCTCTCTTCACATGGATTCCCCCAAACCATCTACTAAAAATATTACCACAACACTCTACCTACACATACCTTTCTCAAGCTCCCCTACTAAAAACTAAAATATTAGTTATAAACATAAATTTGATATTTGTATATTTTCGGATATCACATTTTTATTTCCAGCTATATTAATTAAAATTTTCAATTATTCTGGTACAAACTCAACTTTTCTTAACCAAAACTCAATTTATTTATAGTTGTATACAAATAATAAGTCTCTGTCATTTTAATTCCAGAATGTTTAAACTAAAATAAACACTATGCCATGTTCCGAGAGAAAGTATAATACTACAGTCCATTTTATAATTCATATAAACTGCTAACGAGAGTTAGCGAAATTGGTTAGAATTAAAATATTTTACTTCTAAGGCTCGGGTTCGAAGTGATTTGTAAAAACCAAATGAATGATATGTTAAAACCACTATAAACGCTTGCTAAAGTCTTGTAACATGCTCTGTCTCTGAATTAAAATAACCTCATCTTACTTAAACTTTTGGTTACCATAAAATAGTTGATATAATTAACTCATATTTAGAAACATAATTTTTGTTGGTTTGTGATATTAAATTCTCAACTTGTGTGCGTAGCCCCACAGAAATTATTTGAGCCATACTCCAAATGGTTTTTTAAATAATAAAATGGATACGGGTCCATTCACTAAAATCCCATAAAATTAGTGAGCTTGAAGATCCCAATGAACTTCGCATTGACTAGCCTGGCGCATTCAGTACATCTTGCATTTATGAGAAAATAAAAATGAGCGTATGCGACAACCTATAGTCAAATTAAGTCTTCATTTTACATTCTTACTATTTTATTGTACTTATGTTTGTTTGATACATAGAAAGATATTACAACGTTTTTAATCAAGTAATGTATTCTTAAAATGAAAAGGTAAACAAAGATTATTATTTTTTGAGAGTCGCCAATAGTACTCCAGATTTTGTCAACTCTTTTTTAGAGTGATTCTCGTAATTAATCTAGAGGAGCCCAACGACAATCATTTTATAATAAAAAAAATCTCTAGCTAGACTACTAGTTTAAAAAGTAAATAACTCACATTTTAAGTAATTTCTATTAAACGAGTTCTCGATGAAGGTCGAAACTGTCATTTTCAAACTATTCACTTTTAAACAAAGGGTCACAATTTGCATGTTACTCGATCTATTTCACAGTGATTTCCATCTCTCTAGCTAGAACGGCTAGTTCGTTCGAGGTTAAACCACAAAATTCGAAACTATATTCGCCATAAGTGCACGAATTGTGTAAGATTTTTGTTCACAAAAACTGAGAAAAAAATTTTAGTCCAGCCACAAGAAGTCTACTAATTAAGACCAAAAAATGTTTGATCAGTTTGTCCTAATTAATCACAACCAAATCTTTATTTCCTACATATAGTATTTTACAAGAACGTGGTACATGTACAACGAAATATCAAACGCCTACCAAACCCTAAAAAAGGAACTAGATGTACTCTGAATTCCTGCAAAATAATATGCACCTCTTAACTAACGAATTGGCCAAACTTTTGTCGGTTGCCAAGGTATATTTACAACTGAAGAATCTTCACTAATATACTTGGGACTAGCCATTATTTCTTCATCTACTAGTACTTGTTGTTGCACCACTAACACTGATACCATGCACTTCGAATCTGAAGACACCAACATGTCCCCTATAAACCCTAGCTCCGGGAACTCGTTCCACTCTCTCAGCTCCAACGACCAAGGCGAGTCATTAGCGCGTCTCCTCCCCACCAAAATCAAATCAAAACTATTCTCCACTTCTTGGATCGCATTAACAACCCCAACACTGTCCTCCGCCAATGCCTCTTTGTACTCACAGTTGAGCTCATCCTTCACCATCGCCTCCCTAAATTCTTTGATTATTTCTGAGTCTTGTTCTTGCTCGGTCGAGCGGTGCTGGTGAATGTCGCAGCTCGATTCCATTAGCCGGACCACAGTGAGATTGGCGTTTGGGTGTTTAGCCATTCTATGTGCGTATGCTAATGCTTCACGGTCGTCTTGACCCCCCAAGAAAATGACCCCTATGTTGTATGAGGAAGTGGGTACCATTTTTGAACCACCTTGGCCACTTATTGTGCCCCGGTCCACTAGAATCCCGATTGAACACGGTGCGTTCCTTAGGACATTACGGTTAACTGCGCGTATTGCATTCGCAGAGTCCTCTAGACCATGGACAGTCCAACTTCTGTGAAATGGGAGAATGATAAAGGACACCCATTTATCTAAAGCTAGTGAACATATCTCATCGTGCATTGTTTCGTATGGAGCAATGGCGGTGAAGGGGTAGACCAATATGTGCCGTTGGTTTTGTTTTTCGTATAAACGGAATGCATTTATGATGCGGTCAGACTGAAACGTGTGGGAAGTGGTTCGGTTTATGGAGGGGTGGTGAGAGACAATTACGGGGGCGAGTCTCCCGGTTAGCTCGACGAGGTGGATGACATAAATGCAAATGGGGCTTTTCTGGGTTGGGTTTGAGGATTCGAGGATGTTGATGACCGAAGGGGTCTGGTCTTGGTGGTAAATGCATGAGAGGAAGCGGAGTTCTGTGTTGGGTCTGTTGTGTTGAATGGTCCTTCGTTTGTAGGCCGCATATTTCTGAGATGGGTTGTATAGGGCTTTTATTATAGGGGCGATTACTCCCGTGAACAAAAGGGCGGATAAAACCATTATCGTATATGTTTCTCCATCTATGAGCTGCAGCAGACAGAAAAATAATGTGGCAGTTACTGGATGGTCAAATGGTTGCAAAAGACAGCGAGGAAATTCACGTCAGTTATTGGACTTGTAAAATAGTAAACGATATAAAGTACAGGAAAATGTTACCTACATTGAGTTGTGTTGCCTTTCCCAAAATTAAAACATCAGTGACGCCTTGGCAACTCATTATAAGGCCTAAATAAAGCGCATCATTAACCGGCATTTTGCAGTAAATGGAAGGCAACATAGTCGCGACCACTTTACCAATGTATGCAATAAATGTGAGTAGCTCGACAATTCCAACATCACCAACATGTATCGTCGACAAATCGAAACTCGGACCACTCAGAACGAAAAAAATTGGCATAAAAACATATGACACAAAGCACTCAAGCTTTCCAACCAAAGCCGAGCCTAAGGGCGGTCCATCAGGCACAGCCATGCCCAACATCATCGGCCCAAACAAATAGTGCTGTCCAATAATCTCCCCGAACATAGTGAAACAGAGTACCGTTATAAAGATTATAGACACATGGCTCTCTTTGACCTTTTTACCCTCGATGGTACTTTGGTCGATCATCCACAGCATTATCGGCTTAAGGATGCAAACGATCAAAACCATAATGCAAAAAACAGACAAACAAATCAGCAACGTGGTGTCCTGCATTTTACTCACTGCACTTTCTCTAGCTACGAATACAAACACGGTCCAGTACCAGCTAAATGTGCCGCTAATGGTGGAGGCCGTAATGGCTAGCTTGCCGATCTCGGAGCTGAGGAGCTTCAAGTCAGCTAAGAGGCAGATGGTGACATGGCAAGAGCTTAAAGATTGTAAAGATGCAACCCAATGGAGGGATTTGTGGAGATTAGGGGACATGGGGAGGGAATATTTTAGGAGGAGAGAAAAGAGGAGGGTGAGGATTAAAGGGAGAAAGAAGGTACTAATGCCTATGAGTAGTGCTGTTCTTCCTGCTTTGCTGATAATATGGAGGTCTGTTTTAACACCAACAATAAAGAGAAATAGCATTACTCCATAGAAGGAGAAGGTGTTGCTGATGTAGAAGCTTTGTGGTGCAAAGATTACGTCTTTGAATATTGGGAGTTTTCCGATGAGTGACGGCCCCAGTAATACCCCAACCTGATCGATTGTAACATATGCAAAATATTACATTACACATTCAAACATATATATGTATATAGATACACAGCGCTAGATAATTAATTAAACATACATATGATAGTTAATTTTGAGACTGATCGAGAGAGTTTCAATAATCTAATTTTTTTGATAACCAAATTATGTGATATAATTGATACTATTTTTATACTAGAAGTCAAAAATAAGAGAATTTTTACCCTTCACTCTTAACAATTATATTCTATCTTTATTAATTATATCTCATTTCTTTGTATGTGGGTTCAAACTTTAACTTGCAAGGCCTAATACTCCGTGGGATTTTAGAGTCTCGACACATTTCTCTTTATTGATGAAAAATGTTCTAAATTTCATTTATTACCATCTTTAATGGTATCTGATTGAATAGTTTAACAGGAATCATTTCATTTCTCATGGTAATTCCCTTATTTTCCATTCAAAAGCCAAGGCTTTTATTTTCATGAAAAATCTTCGTTCTGCTGCTGTACACTGAATTTTTATTTTTATTTTTGAATTCGTTTGATTGCAAGAATCAAAACATAGTGAAAAAAAAATTAGGAAAAATTGAAAAGAAGGGAATAGGATTAGGGTTAGGAATGAATGAATGAATGAATTGGAAGAAAAGAAATTAAAAGCTTACAAGAATGTGGGAGACAAAAGCGGTCTCACCAAGAGGAGCGAGAAGGAAACCGACGATAGCAGTGAAAAAAGAACAGAAAGAGAGTTGGGCCAAGAGAAGTGAAGTCGGCGATTTGAAGGGATTTTCACCAAAATATACTCCCCTGTATTTTCCCGACGACACCTTGCACGTTGAATTCCCATTTGCATTTGCGTCTCCCATGGATTTGGAGGAGGAGGAGGATCCTTCGCTTAAATAATTAATTAATTTCACCACCCATAGTCAGATAATTAACCACCACTTTCAACTTTCTTGTTTTACTCCTTTCGTTTGTTGGAAAGTGAGAAAAACAAAGAGAAAGAGAACGAGAGAGATTGTATTGAGAATCTGTTAGGGTCCATGGACAAGAGCAACATTCGGAGTCAGAATTTGTTTGGAACTTATGGAGACCGTACATCGTTGATAAAACTACTGTGATTTTTTTTCCTTCTTATTTTTAAGTGTTTGCTAGTGTTAAGTTCAATCTAAAAATTAATAAAAAATAATAATAAAAGATAAAAATATATTAATGATTTTAATGGAGGATATTTTATTTCTGGACTTAGTTTAAAAGACAAGTTTTTAACAAAAGACAATTTTTGATTTTTCTTAAAACAATTATTGACTATATTAAATAATGTTAGTTTACTTTATTGTCCCTATTTAATATGACGAAATATTTATATTATTATTATGACGTAATATTTTATATTTTTAAGTGTTTAATGGTGTTAAGATTAATTTAAAAATTAATTGAATTGACAGAATCGATCTGAATTAATTTTTAAAATTCCAAATTGAAAAAAATCAAAATAGAAAACGAAAACAAGAAACTCGAACTCACTAGTTTGGTTCGGATTTGGAAGAAACTAGTTCAAAACAGAATTAAATCAAATCGAATTATGTATAAGAAAATAAAAAATATTAATATATACTCTAAGGCCTCATTTGATTTATGTATCAGGGTAAGTGGGATTAATTATACTAGCATTAATAATACTGAACTATTAATCATAGTATTAATTTAATACTAATACGCTGTTTGATTCATGCAGTATTAATGCTTGGATATGTCATACTGATGTTAATACTATATTTGGTTCTGTAACTCGTATATGGAATTGTATATTTTAAAATAATAAAAAGGGATTATATTTTGGAATAACAAAAAAAATAATAATTATTATTATAAACAACAACAACAACAACAACAACAACAACAACAATAATAATAGTGGTGGTGGTGGTGGTGGTAGTGGTAGTGGTGCAAGGGGGTGGCATTTTTTAAAATATATGATTCCTTTTTCTGAATACCAGATAAACAATACCACCTCCCCCTAGTATTAAATTATACGACAAAGAGTGGTATTAAATTTATCCCGGTATTAGTAATCCCATCATATTTGTGCAAACCAAACAACGTATTATAAAAAAAAAGTGGTATTAATAATCATATCTCACTTTTTAATACTCGAATTAAACGAGGCTTAAAATTACATGTTAATGATACTATAATACAAAAAAAAAGAAGGTCTTTTATAAGAATATATTTTTTATTAACACGTACTCTTATTATTGAATTAACTATGTAATATTAATTTTTTTTTTATCAAATACATGATTACAAGACAATTTATCACTTTATTTAATGTGTTTTATTCTTATAAATGTACAAATAAAATAATAACTAAATAGAAAACATGATATCTATATGTTTGCTCCTTATTTCTAAAAAATAATGACTTTAATTTGAATATGAATCAATCTTACATTACTATTAGTATTATTTTATGTTAAATTGCCTTAGAAAAAAAATGTCAAAATCAAATAAAAAAACCGAAAAGTTAATTTGTTTCGAATTTGGGTTTAGAAGATTTAGAAATCGAAACTAAACTGAATTTTTTGTAGCTTGACTAATTTTCACTTGCCATCGTAATTGTCGCCAACAAAGTATTATTTTGACAGTCCCAAGAATCAACATAAATAAATTGAGTCGGCCCCAAGATGAATACGAAGCTAAAGATGGCATTGTTTCATTTCCTGAATTTGAATGTTCAATCCAAAACGTAAACATGAATACGGATTTCGAAAATCTTGTTTGTTTTATTTGTGAATGTCATATTTAAATGTGTTATTTATTTGAATATAATATGTATGGATGCTTAATTAATATTTTTTGGATAATTTTACTATTGTTTTTTTATTTTATAAAAATGACTATATCCATGAACAAAATTTTATAATTAGCAAATAACTAAAAATTAATCTACACAAACTAAATTTATCTACAAAATTATGAATTTTCTTTGATATATTAGTCATGAAACTTTCAATGAAATTTACAAGTTTCACTATAGAATTGCAAGAAAAATCATATGTAAAAAAAATATGTCAAATTTAGAAATTAATTGCAAGTTTGTAAATATTATTGTAGTGAAATTTACGAGTTCAATTAAAATGTTTGCAACAAAATTTGGTGACCGACTTATAAGCTTTCATTACATATTTATAGAATTAATATATCTTATTATACAAAATGTAAGATTTAGAAAAGAATAAACAATTTTTTAAAGTTAATTCAATAGATTATTTGCATAGTTATTCTAAAAATCAATATTGTGGAGTATTTCAAGAAAAAAATTTATTGGGAAGAAGGTAGCAATGAATGTTATCTAATCGGATTTTAAAATTTGAAAACTTAAATAATTTTAAGGGCATTTTTGTCTATATTATTAAAAAAACTTGTGTCATATTCTTCTTGTCTAACTTCATACGTACTAAAGAGGATTTATCATTGAATTACCCAATTCATAAACTTAATTACTTTGTAGAATTGTATAATCCAGGTTTTTTTATATTGTAATGACTTTTAGACTCACTTATAATGGCTATATTTTCTCGAACACTTTAGTTTTATTCTTCCCACATTTGAACTCCTCTCCATTACCCTTTGATCCAATTGTCTAATGGAGTTTAGTTCGAGAATTAAACAGATGATTTTTTCATAAAATTTGGTGGAGATGATTTCTATAATGTGTAAATCATCTCCATTAGGTTTCATCAGTAAATTCAAACCATAAATTTTCATTTCCAATAACTAAAATTTTAAATGATATCTCATGCATATCTAAATTGAATCTTCTGATGAAATTATATAGAGATGATTTACTTATCATAAAAATCATTCTACCAAGTTTCATGAATAAATTTATCCGTGTAGCCTCAAACTCCCATCCCTTTCTCCTTGGAACACAAAGCTGTTTAAAAGAAAAATGCAAATTGCTTTAGTTAAAAAAGAATTTGAAGAAACATTATTGGAATTAAAGGCTAACTTGAGATAATGTTTGACACATAATTTTGTCAATAAACATTTTGTTCACAATCTATATCAACATGCACTATTAGGGGTGTGCAGAAACCGAACTAGATTGAATGAACCGACCGGACCGGACCAGATCGAATCATGGGGCTTTTTTCGGTCTTTATATGTACAACGGTTTGGTTCGGTCTAAAACTCTAAGTTTAAGCGGACCAAATTGAAACAGTCCAGTCTTCGGTCTAAGGAATAAAAGAAGTATAAAAACCGAACCAAACCGGATATATAAATATATGATTTTTTTAATATATATTACTCTTTTTCTTTACTTATATCGCTCTTTTCCTTTATATGTATATGTAATATTGTTCATCAATTGCTTCTTTGTGATTTTTTTTTTGGACAATGCTTCCTCTTGGTTAGAGGAACAGAAAATCAAGTGGAATCCGCTGAATATGGATGCTATGAATATGGATGTAATAGGCGCCATTAGGCCCCGAAAAGCTAGAACATTTTGTAATCTATCTGCCCATATTAAACAATATTAGCTTCCTTTCCCGACAAAAAAAAGGAAAGAAGAAAAAGAAGAAGATATTTGGGTGGATTAAAAGAAAAAGGGAGCTATTTTGAAGTAATAATGGCAATATTTGCCTGTATTAGCACAAGGCCACTTGAATTTTTTATTTTTTTTATCAATACTCAAATTAACAAATAAATATGCATTTTATTTGTTAATTTGAATACTCTTTAATTGTATATAACTGGAAATTTTAATAGTATGTTGCTGCGCATTTTATTTGTTAATCTAAGTACTCTTTATTTATGCATTTTAATAGTATATAGCTGGGCTGTTAATTTGAGTACTCTTTATTTGTGAAAGACTGGGTTGAATAGTGGGCCGACCCAAGCCCAAACAATGAGAGCTGAAAATGGGTTTGACAATGGCCTGAATCATGGGTTCTTGTGTTTAAATTTTTTCTACAAGCCCATTGAAAAAGCCTACACTATTTGGACCGATCCAAACCAGACCGTTAAAAGTGGTCTGGTTTGGTCAGGTCCAAGCTATATTTTCGGTCATGTTTGGTCCCAAAAAATAAAGGACCGAGCAACGGTCCGATCCAAGTTTATGGCCAACGGTTCAGTTAATCGGCTCGTGAACACCCCTATGCATTCTATATTGAATGGCAGCATAAGAAAATCAAGTGCACACTGAAACAAACAAAAGGAAGAAAGAAGAATTTGCACACGGGAAAACTTCCTGAAGTGGGGATTTTGTATACACGTAATAACAATCTTTACACCCTTGTGCATATGTTACAAAATCTAATATTAACAAAAACAAAACAAGCAAAAACAAACCCTACAAACTAATTCTTCTCAAGTGTGTAGACTCCTCAGGGTCATGCAAACCCCACAATTTAGTCTGCTGTTGCACCACCAAAACAGAAGCTCCTCCTTCCAAATCTACACCAGCAAGTATTTCACCTACAGCCCCTAAATCTCCCCTCTCCTCCCACTTACTCAGCTGAAACATTATTTGTGATTCCCCGTGCCGCCTTCCTACCATAACTAGGTCGTAAGCCCGCCCCATTGACCTCGCCACCGTCACCACCCCCATTCCGTTCTCCACCCCCTCCTCCCTGTACAATACCCGCTCGTTACACCCCACTGTCTTGTGTTTAAACTCCCTCAAAATATCCGAATCCAGCATTTTGCTACGCTCTGTTCCCCCCACTATCTCCCCCGTATTCAAGACCTTAAACCGTATTAGGCTCAATGCTACATTGGGATTCTCGGCCATACGTTGCCCGTAAGCTAATGCTTCTCTATCATCGGGTCCACCAAAAAAGAGAACCGCCACTTTTTGTACCATAGGCTCGGTTATCAGGTACCGGGAGTTTTTTTTGTTCCCACGGTCAATGAGAATCCCCACCGAACAAGGAGCTTTCTCGAGGACATTCTTGTTCAAGTTCCTAAACGCGTAAGACGTTTCGACTTTTTCGCCATAAATCCATTGCTTATGAAAAGGGACTATTATGAGGATGGTTCGTTTTTCGAGGGCGAGGTAGCACACATCGTCGTGCATTGTGGGGTAAGGGGAAACGCCTTTGTAGCAATGGAGCATGATTAGGCCGTGGCTTTGTTGTTCCATCTTTCTAAACGCGCTAAAGATTCGTTCAGATTGTGTGGGGTTGGGAGAGGGTTTTTCGCATTGGCGGTGGGATACAAGGATGGAGGAAGCTCGGCCCATGAGCCTGACGAGGTGGAGGACCACTAAGTTAATGGGGCTCTCTTTCTTGGGATTGGAAGCTTGGAGAAGGCTAATGATTGCTCGGACATTGTTGGGGCTGTGAAGGCAAGCGAGTATTCGCAGTTCTTCGTTGGGTCGGGTGTGTAGAATGGTCCTTCTTTTGTAGGCTATGTATTTCTTTGAAGGGTCATACAAGATTTTCACAAGAGGTGATATAATTCCAGTTAAGGCCACTATTGAGATTAGCATAATGGCGTAGCATTCATCGCTCATCAGCTGCAAGAGAAACAAAAGAAAAAAAATGTTAGAATTGGAACTTTTTATGTATTTGTGTACATTTGAGTGAAATTGCCAATTTCTGATTCCAAGAATGGCATAAAAACTCGAAACAAAAGCAATGAAGTAAAAGAGGTAGAAGAAGGAATGGGGCTTACTCCGGTTTTCCAAAAATCATTCAAGAAAGCAAGTTCGACAATGCCTTTGGAGTTCATAATGAGAGCAAGAGAAAGTGCATCTCTAAACGGCACCCTGCCAAAAAGAAGGGGCAACATTGTGGCAATACTCTTCCCAATAAAAGCAACAAGTACAACCAACTGAAGCACGCCCACATTTTTCAATCCATGTATGGAAAAAACATCCATCTGTTGTCCACACATTCCAAAATAAAGTGGCATTAACAAAACCGAAACAAAGCAATCGAGCCTCTCAACAAATGCAGCTCCTAATGGCGGACCGTCTGGTATAACCAGCCCAACAGCCAAAGAAGCAATAATGGCACCTATCCCAATCATTTCACCTATAAACCCAGCCCCCATTACAACAACCATCGCCATAAATGTGTATATCTCCTTCACCGGCCTTCCTTCTGGGGTATGCTTAATTGCCCATAAAGCCGCAGGTCTGATCCCAAATACAATAGCACTAATAAAGAGAGCGCACGATAGAGAGGACACTGCTGTAATTTTAAGGGATGTGGTCGTAGCTAAGGTTGAGATGAACCTAAGTGCCATAATAAACCAGTGACAAACATCACAGATAAACGAAGATGAAGAGGCTAACCGTCCGATCTCGGAATTAAGGATTTTGATGTCATCGAGTAAACAAGAAATGACAGGGAAGGCCGTCATAGAGAGCATTTCGACTATCTTTGGTAGGAGTATAGAAATGTTGTTGTCTAATGACAAGAACTCGTTGAGGAGGAAAGCAACAAAACTGGCTAGCCCATAAGGTACAAAGAAACCTAATATCCCTATCAGTAATGCTTTTTTGCCTGATTTTAACACCATGCTTGGATCAACTTTTACTCCTATTAGGAAGATGAAGAGCATGAAGCCGAAAAGTGAGAGTGTGTCGAATATTACTTTACTTCTAGCTGGAAATACTTTGTTCAAGAAAGCTGAATTCTGCCCCATAACCGAAGGACCTAGAACTACACCGCCCTGGTCAGTTGAACAAACATAATGAGCAATGTAATGCTAGCAATCTCCCAATTCATATGCCATATTTTAAAAAAATAAATACATACATGTTTGTTTTAATTAGATAGAAATCAAGTAAATCATTACAGCTTGAGCTATAACGCAATGGCGCGAACAAAGTTCAAATTTGTTGATTCTAACCAACGACCATTGCATTAAGACGTGAGGGTCTCATGGTGTTAGGTTGAGGATCAAGAAATTTGAGTTTTACATGGATATTCATGTAAACCACCCAAGCTACTCTGTTTGTCTCAAATTAAATGTCCAACTATTTTTATATTTTTGGATATAATTCAAATTAAGAATCTCGTACCTTTTAGGGACGGAATCAATCTCACTGTATAGGAAATAAGTTTTATTATTGATCAGTGATGATGTTAAATTGTAATTTTTATGAAAGTGCAAAAGTCGTCTAAGTGGTACTCTTGAGGTAACTTTTGCATTAAAATCACTATTCATCAAGGTAGTTATTCCGAGCCACTGGACTTGAATTTGTTACTTTAAGTGGTTCAATCAATGGATATTTCTTTACCGGTAACCTGTGACAAAAACCCTATGGGTCCATCTAATTTATCATTTATGTATATTTCATCTCAACTCTAAAAATTATCTTTCATGTAAGACCTTTACCCCTCTTACACTTATAGAATTCAAAAATCATTAGCCGTTATTGCATGTAAGTGAGTGTGTATGTACAAACTGATATGTTGAAGGCAACTTTTAATGACACAACCTTGAAGGGGAAACAAAATTGGGTTTTTGTATTAGATCGACGAATGAGGATGATGATGATTTATATATACATGTATGTTTGTGTGTAAGATGTGAAAAATGTAGGTAAGGCCAAGAACATATAATGCTATTGAAAATATTATCCAAGCCTCTTGGTCTACTAGCACAAGGCTGCTGCAACCTTGAGGTCGACTTTGTGCTCCTAAGGTCATTTTCGAGCGTTGTCAAAATAATGCTTAGCCGGCGGCAATCACACACCGCGAGTGGGGATTAGTCAAGGTGCGTGAAAGTTGGCTCGGACATCCCGTGGGGTAATTCTCGAACCAAAAAAAAGAAGCAAATATATATATATAGGTTTAGAGAGAGAGAGAGAGAGGGAGGGAGGGAGAGGAGCTTACGAGAATTTGAGAAACAATGATGGGTTGTCCGAAAGGCTTGAGGAAGAAGTGAATGAGACGGGTGATGATGGTGATAAGGGTGAGCTGCAACATGAGAGAAGGAACAGAGTAGACAAGAGGATTATCTCCAAAATATATACCCCTTGAGCTGATCTGGTTCATGCTATGACACACAAACGGGTTCGCCTTCGAGCCCGGGTCCATGGCTGACATATGAAGAACCAATCTTCTCCTCCTCCTCCTCCTCCTCCCTGATCCTCTTCTTCTTCTATCATTACCTACGGGGAATTGATAGAATGGGATCACTTCTTCTATGTTTGGCTCTGCAGGTTCTGGCTACGGAAAAGATTAATGACACGAGAGAGAGAGAGAGAGAGCTGGTTGGGCTAGACTAAGATAGACCCCATTTGAAAGGATGGAGAGATGGACGGAGGTGCTTTAGAATTGGAATAAGTTGGATACCAGAGAGAGAGAGAGAGAGAGAGAGAGAGAGTGAGTGGCAAACATAGGTTCTAGTTTTGAACAAACAACTTGAGAGGGACATTTGTCTCTCTCCATAATCCACCACCACCAAATGCCAAACGGGTACGTAAATAAGGGCACCAGAATAATTATGAAATTCTCCGTCAAGTTATTTTGGCTGAGAACTTGAGTGAATTAATAATGAACCAACAAAAAAACTTAAGTGAATTTATCTCTAATAGTTGAGATTTAAAATTTTAAAGATTAGTTTATTTTTTGAGAACCAATATCGACCATATATGTTTTTATTAAATTATTTGATTTTTCCTTAGTTTCAAATTAAAAAATTTTAATTTCTTTAAACGTCTCATGTACCCCCATTTTCTAACTTATAAGTTTTAAATTTCTTTTTAAAACAATGTTTCATCTAATTTTTAATGTACCATTTCTCTACCAGTTTTATTATTCACCATGACTTAATCAAAATTAGAGTTTTTTTTTTAATACTGCAAAAATTAAATCAGAAGTCTTAATTTATAATGGAGGAAGTAATAATAATTTCCTAAAAATACGGAATATTAAAAAATGGGTTTATTTAAGAAAGTTTTCTTCAAAACAATCGGGGCATAATATTTTTATAAATTAAGGCTCCGTTTGATTGCAAAGATGGAAAAGGAAAATAATTTTAGTTAGTTTGTGTGAAAAGATAAAAAACAAGGTGAGACATGTTACTCATTTTATGAGTATATATCATCCATCCTTCAATATTTTTGGTGAAAAATTTTTACTCACCACCAAGCAAAGAAAATTTCTTCATGGAAAAACTTAAAAATCAAGGGAATATCACATCTATCACTCAACTTATTTTCCATCTTTTCACCAAAACTAACTCAATTTATTTTCCTTTTCCACCTTGCAATCAAACAGAACCTAAGGGTCTATATTTGACCAGATTCAAAAATGAGTACAACATTAACTTTGCAATAGATTTTTGGATTTTAATTTTTTTATGGTATCGCACAAAATTAAGTCTACACTACATGTTTTTTTTAGCATATTACTATTTCTGCATATTTAATTTATAGTGGTTTTGAGTTATTTCAACAAATTACAAGTTTAAACCTATTTATTGATAAAAACAACATGATAATTTTTTTGGGTTATGCAAAGTTAAGTTTGCGGTCTTTATTTTTTAATACATTATTTTGTATTTGGGTTTATTTGGCATCTCTTTATAATCACACGAACAAAAATATACTTGTTAAAAAATAAAATACATCATACAAAATAAATTTGTATTAATTTTTTGGATTGCAAAGTTATGTTTGCACAAAACTTGATTTTGGTCAAAACCCTCATTTTAAAACGCAATTGATAAACAAGGAGTTTACACTAATAAAATTATAAAATAAGTCCTTATTTCATAAAAATATTATTCCTTGGATTTTTCTCAAAAACATTATCATGGAGAGGGATTTTACTCATTTCCAGAAATATCCTGCAATTTTTTTTAAAAAAATTTAAACTGAAAAATTAAATACACAATACGTACATACATGTTCAAACAAATATTAGCTAGGGTTGGGGCAAAGGCGTGGCTTCATATATATACTTTTGCAGGATCTATTAACCTTACTTAATCTTCAAAATATTCACTTGAATATGTACATTTTAGATATGCTAATGGTTAATGTGTATAATTGACACCACAGAAATATTCACTTGAATATGTAGATTTTACATATACCAATGATTAATGTGTATAATTGTCACCACTAATTAGAAAAAATAGCTAATAGTGGGTCAGTCCAAGAAATATCCTAAAATTGTGTCACAGTCCCTTTAGGCTACATATGTAAAATGAAAAAGAAAAGACAGATAGAAATGCACTCATATTTGCTATTAGGTTTTTTTTTTTTTTTTTTTATCCGGGTAGCATTTGCTTATTTCTAGTTTTTTCGATTGACAATTTAGTAATTGCAATATATTATAAAATGACCCCACTAACTAAATTTTAGGCTAGCTCACCGTTTATGGGAGAAATTGAAAGGATTAATTGCTGTCATGATAGGTTTTCACAGACAATTATAAACTTCTTAGTGAAGATAATATATATATATATATATAATATCCCCATTATTTTCATATATATATATATGTACATATATTAATTTATCTCAAGAAAGGGAAGGACAGACCACGGTAAATTAATTTATCTCATAAAGCCCAATAGATATAGGAAGGAAATTGGTTTGGAGGATGAAAAATCTAGATGCCGTCGGTTCCTCAAAAAAAATTTAGAAAATTAGTAATTAGTCCCATAATTTTAATCACGATTGACTGAAGGATACATATTTTTGAGTGATTGTTTTAGATCCATACTTTTTAACAAAGGACATTATTTTGTCTATAGTCCCTTTCATTATCTAACATTTTTAGTTTTATTGTTTTCTTTATTTATAGGTGTATTCCCTAATTTACCATTTTTCCTACCAATAAAAATTTGATAAGTTTGAATTGTAGAGATAGGAAGGATATATATGATATATATAGCTAGGGAGGGGATCTCATATATATATATATATATACATATATGTAATATAGAGATACTCTTAGAGAAAACGAAAATGGCTCTTCCTTTTTAGCTCTTTTAACCCGTCTCTAACTACATTTCTTTATCATTTCCGTTCCTCCCTCATCTTGTTCCTTCCTCTTTCTCTCTCCTAATCTAATCCCCCCCCCCTCCCTCCCTCCCCTCTTCCCATTTAATGAATGAGAAATGCTTCACCCACCGATTTATTTTACCTCATTATTGTAGCGCCCGATTTGGCAATATTATGTGGATATTTGGATCTTAATTTTTACTTTAATTACTTTAAAGTGAAAAAGGAATGTGGAAAGTTTTCAATGAACATAAAATAGAAGAAAAGCAATAAAATATTCTAGAAATTAAGTAGAAGGTCTTACTACACATTGATTTTTACCAAAACTTCAATGAATAATATTTTTTTGAATGAAGGGCCTATTTTTAATTGGTAATTAGTGTAAGAGGCCTATTTTATTTTATATTTTAAATGAATGTATTTGAATAAATTTAAATATCATTTAATTAATAAAAATATGTTATATATTACCTAAATTACCCCCTCTTTATGAAATTTGCACAAAAAATATGAATATTGCAGTGCAATATAGACTGCAATATGAACTTTGCACTAGAAATATGGACTGCAAAGTTCACATTGCAGTAAAATATGGACTACAATATGAACTTTGCACCAAAAATATGGACTGCAAAGTTCATATTGCAGTAAAATATAGACTGCAAAGTTCATATTATAGTAAAATATGAACTGCAAAGTTCATATTGCAGTAAAATATGGACTGTAAAGTTCATATTGTAATTCATATTTTAATGCATATTGATATTTTTTAGTTTATTTTAAGGGTTGGGATGTCATTTTATAATGAAAAAAAAAAAACACATGTCATATTATTAATAAAATAAAAAATATGCCCTTTATTTACAAAAAAATTATTCATTGGCTTTAGTGTGAAAATCTTTCTCTAATAAGATCTTTTTTTTAATTGTCCCTAAAATATTTATCCTGCCTCTCAATGACCATCTAATTCTCCTCTTCCTTTTTTCATTCCTTTGTGGTGAACAGTAAGTTTGGCTTCATTTCTTCTTTCTTTTTCTTTTCTTTTTTTTTTCTTTCTAATTCATCGAATTATATATATATATATATATATATTTATATATTATATATCCCAAATTCCGAACTCAATATTTATTTTCTTTTGGTCTTTAGTTCAATGGAGCAACACTAGTGCATCTTTTATTTCAAAGAGACCATAGCCACAGGCTTATTATGCAAAGGAGATGGAGCTTTGAAGTAGGTTTTGTTTGTGTATAACTTAATATGTCATGTTATCTAGCATTCTAGCTACATATATACATGTAAAATTTAATATGTTTCTGTAACTTAATATTTCTGATATTAATACATGTTATTCAATATGACTATGTAACTTAATACACTTGATATTCATAAATGTAATTCAATATGCCTCTGTAATTTAATATGTCTGATATCCATACACGTAATTTAATACGCCTCATATTCCTATATGTAATTTAGTATGCCTATATAACTTAATGCATACAAAAAAATATTTTCATTTATTATATTAGGTTTGATGTAATATATGATTGTAATGGTATAAACCTTAATATCCATGAAGTATATGTATTTATTGTTTGTATTATCGATATATTTATCAAGAGTTAAACACATGTTGTGGTGCCTATTATGTTTACGCGGATTCATAGATATGCCTAATATCTTAGTTAAATTGCAAATGTAATTTTAGGATGTATATTTGTTAATTTCCATAATCAAATTTCAAATTTATTTTCGGTGTTTGATTTTTTATATGTGAAATTTGAATTTTGATAATTTTATAGATATGTTTTAGATTTTTAATAATTGAATTAATGTTAGAATTAAATTGTAGTTAGATTTCAAATTTATGAAATATTTTGACTTTTATCTTGTTAAGTTGAATTCCAATTTTGTTATAAATAGTTTCTTGATTTTAGGGAATTTAATTTCTAGTGGGAGTTGGGAACTTTCAAATTCTTTTTTATTGTTTTTTAATGGCTTAAATTTAATTAATATATTTGTCATTCATGTTAAAATATGTCCTTTTTAGAAATGATTGTCCTTGAAACAATTAGATGAAAATATGTGTCCTTAATTAGTAGATAGAGAAAACTATTTTTGTCCTTTAAACCAAAAGCCCCTAATATTTTTTTGAATTTAAGCCTTCTCTTTTTCCTTTTTCCCTTTCACTAAAATGTAACTATCTAAGGGTGCATTCGTTTTTTTTGACCTTTGATTGCTAAATGCTGATTACTAATTGCTGAGTACTAAATGTTAAATCAAGGTTCTAAAAATGTTGTTTGTTTTTTATTCTGAATGAGGTTTTGAATTTTATGTTTTTGTATATAACAATGGCTTAAATTCAACATTAAGCATTCAGCGTGACTAATGCCTCTAAATGCTGAATGCTTAATCATTAAAAAAAATAACTGTTAACCTATGAGTTTAAAAAATAAACATCATATTACACCTCTGAATGCTTAATGTTCTTTCATGAAGCATTCAAAGGTAAAAACAAACACCCCCTAAATATATATAAATAATTAATTAAGCCAAAGAAAGAGAAAACTTTTAACCTTTTTTGTGTTTCTTTTTAACTTTTAGATTAGACTCCATTTGATAGAAAGATGCAAAATGATAGGAAAAATAATTAATTTGTGTAAGAAGTTGAATTTCTTTTACTTCTTTTTTTCCATAGAAAAAAATTCTTTGGGTAATGGGGAATTTTTTTCCCCACAAAACAATAAAGAAGGATGAAACGAGCATCACTCAACTTGTTTTTTTTTTTGTCTTTTTTTTTTATCTTCTTACACAAATTAATTATTTCTCTTATCATTTTTCATTTTATTATCAAATGGAACTGTGGGTGAAAAAAATCTAACCAAGCCCAAAAGAGATAAAATCAGCCCAAATCGTTAGAACCAGTAACCGATGTATAAAAGGTGGTGAGGATGAACAATAAATTTGCAATAATGGAGATGAGATTTTGTTTGTGGGGTAGGTTCCTCCGATAGCTGTTATGCCCATTCTGGCAGTATGTAATCCTTGGTGTGTGATTGTGTTCTTCACTTAGCTCAAATGACTTGGCTGAAAGTAATTACAGTAATGGTGGTTGTTCTTTTAGAGATAGAAGGTATGGGAGTGAATGTTATGTAATAAAGGTTAAAAAATCCCCTAACTGTGTGTTTTTCCCCTATTTATATGTATATGATAGGGTTACATTAGAGTTTGGTGTGCTAATAAAATACTATAAAGGGCAAGCTTGATCAGTACTTTAAGATCACAGGTGTCCCTAACCTTTAAGATCACAGGCCCTAACCCTGTCCACATTAACCGACGTGGTTATTTCCCATTGTCTATCCTCCAGCTTAGCTATTTCGCATTAATAATCCGTCGACCGATGAACAGTTACAACTCAATAGTCCGAGTAATACATCAAAGGGCATTGATCAGCCTAAAGATAGCTCTCATGGTATCATGGACCTCGCCCTTAAACAGTTAAACTGGCTTGTTACCCGTATAATAGGTTTGGGCCTCAATTAAATCCCATGTCCAAAATTCACCTCCCACAATTGCCCTTAAACATCTGAGTTCGACTTAAAGGCTGAAATCAAGTGCTTAGTCTCGAAAAGAATTTATGTTTAGCAAGCTTGCTTGACTCTTTCGTTTCGTTGGTTTTCATTCGATAACCTTCTAAACCAAAAGAATGGGTCGTATATCCTCTATGGGAAGTATTATGGCTCACAGTAGTAACTGCTTATCAAGCCAAAGGAAAATTCAAAATTTCGACGATTCCTTAAAAGATCTCATCCTCATTATAAATTTGCGCTCGCAACTCTGGCGATCAAGTACAGAAAACAACAATCTCTGTCAACGTGGCTGAGTTAACTCAAATATCAACTGAATAATGGAATAAAAGAGATACGAGATAAAAAAAACACGATCTAAATCCAAAGTAACATATAAACACTCCAATTCAAAAAGGGAAACATCATATGTTGATTAATAATGTTGAATATCTTTTTTACCTTAGAGGTAAAATGCCTGTTTGATTTATAATGCCTTTTTATTTTTTAATGTCATGTTCAATAAGCATATTAGATCATTGTATGCATTATATGATTCTGGTATCCATTCTAAAATGTCTGCTTATTTTATGTTTCTTAATTTACGTGAATCACGTCTGGTAATAGAATTTGAATTTTTTTTAAAATTTAAGTTAGATTTCTAGATTCCAAATTTACTAGTAGCATGCATGATTTTAGGTTGGTTTGTTCTAATCAAAAGATTTTTATATCAAGGTTTTTTTTTACCACGATATTTTGGGTTTAAAACACCTAGATTTCACCATCCATGTGATAATGTTGGTTCGTTTTATGGTATCTTTTATCTTTTGAATTTCAAATTTAAGTTACTTAAGTTAGACTTCATTCTTTAATCTCATTAATATATTTAATTTAGCCATTTTATTTTAAATCGTTTATAAATAAGTTAAGGGCATTTATAGAATTGCATATTTTTAATTTCATTTTCTTTTTTGTAAAATGGTTTTTAAGTGTTTGTGCTTGGTACAAAAGTTTGTCCTTAAATAAAGAGTTTGGATTCAAAACAATGTGAACAAAAGTTGTGTCCTTGAATAGATAGAGAATATAACTTTTATCCTTTAAAGTAATTGCCCCCAAAAAAAATTAATCACAAAAGACAGATAATTGATTAGAAAATAATCTCGGAAATCGTGTCCTTCGAAAAATATAATTGATTAGAAAATTTTCAATCACAACTCCTAGTATATCTTTGTTGAAATTTCTATTTCTTCCATTATTTATTCGTTCCCTCCCTGTTTAATCATTCTTCATTTCATAGCTTAACTCGTTCCCAACTTACAAACTACCTAAAAAATAGTTATAATAAGAGTGAGCTTCACAAGCCGTGTGACAAAAATTCTTATTTTCTATTCCAAAAGTTAGCAAAATATCATTAAGTCATAAAATGTTTAATGTAATTGTAGAAATAATATTGCAGAATATATTTTCATAATGTAAAATTTAGAAGGTATTACAAAATAAGCTTTCACATGAACATTAGAAATAATGCCTAATTAATATTCCTCTTCTAAAGTCAACTAATAGCTCCCGTTGACTAGGGCTCAATATTTCACTTTTCAATCAAATGATTGGTCAATAATGAACTAGTTCTAAACGATACCGGTGTTTGTCACACCACCAAATTATTCTTGGGGTGGTACAAATCAATTCATAGAAGTGGCTTTCCTATAATATCAATACATCATTATCAACGTATCCATATCTTAGCGGTTGGTAAAAACAAATAATTGCATTGTAATAGTACACAATAATATTTTACATAAGCCTTAAAATATGGAATAAATACTACTAACCTTAATTAGTTTGATTAAGTATTTACTCTTGTGTATTCGGGTCCTAATTTACACATTATAAAATATTTAATATATTAAAAGATTCATATGGGTCCTACCCCAATACTTTACTAGCAACTACAAAAGTCTCTATTCATGCATATATTTTATTTGTAAATAGTATGGTAGGCATATATATATATATATATATATATGTACGGTTGTATCAAAAGTGAAGAATTCATTTTCTTTTAATAATATTATTATTATATACATGAGTTTGACAATGAAAGACCTTTTACCTTCCTTCTTTCTTTCATTTTTTTGATGGGCAGTATACTCCTCACGTGAATGATTCCCCGCTCTCTTTACTCCTATGTCCCATTTTCTCACTTTGTTTGGTGTGCGCCTAATATAATATGAAGACTTTTTATAGCCTTAATTTCACCCATGTAATTATTACTTACCAGATCTTTTACATTTAAGTGCCATCTTTTCACTACCCCTTTCATTTCTACCCTCCACGTAGTGATTTTCTTTGACAGATAGGTAAGACACATGGCATCTCCCCTTTCCATCCTTATCTTCATTTTTTTTAGTGCGACTAAAAAATTTTAACGATGTGGGTTTCTAAATTAATTTTTATCTACTACTAATTTTGTATACTCGAAATTATTTTCATGTGTATTTTGGAATGGGTATTAAAAAAGGGCCCATTAAATCGGCCACGTTGCATCAGACTCCGCGTTAATATAAAGGTCCAACCCCACCCCCAAGAAGGCTTCGTTTGGTTCACAGAAGGGAAATCAATTATCTTGTCTTTCCCATCAGGGTAGGAAACTAAAGTTCATGTCGGGTTTCATTTCCTATAGTTGGTAA
Organism: Lonicera japonica; assembly: GCA_021464415.1. Classification (NCBI taxonomy): domain Eukaryota; kingdom Viridiplantae; phylum Streptophyta; class Magnoliopsida; order Dipsacales; family Caprifoliaceae; genus Lonicera; species Lonicera japonica. The sequence continues at coordinate 102,238,681 of CM038464.1, forward strand.
AGTATAGAAAGTATTCAAGAAATATCATTTGATTTCTCTTCCGGTGTTTGATTAGTACAAGAAATGAAAGTAAAATTATATCAATATTTCAATAATACCCTTGTATTTTAAAATAAAAACAAAGGAAAGTGTTTCAATGGGTAAATTTGGCAATAACATATTTAGGTAAGAATATTGTTGTCCAAAACTTTCGTAATAACTGAAAAATCAGAAGGAAAAATCAATCCCATGAGATCTGAGTGGAATGAATTTCCCCTCTACTTTCTTCTCCGTTAGGAAAGTATTTTCGGAATTTGTAGTTACCAAACAAGAAGGAAAATAAAGACTTTTCTTTCCCAAATCCTCAAATCCGAGAACCAAACGAGACTTAAGGGTGTTAGATAATCTCATAATAGACAAAATATACACACAAGAGAGTGTGACCAATATTTCTTGTAACTCTTAATATTTGGTTAATGAGCAATAAATTTCATTAAAAAGGATAACAAGAATCAAAAAAATATTCTTTGGAGTTCTTCAGAAATTACAATAAAATACATCATTATATTTATCGTTCCTAATTAAATTTATAAATCTTTTAGCATTCAGTTCCCGTCCAAAAAAGTATTTTAGACGTGGTCTATTAATTTTTTTTGTAAAGTTTGTGATCCCTTGAGCAACTCGAAGAGACTCACCTTTTGGAGAATTCTCTATTAAATAAAGAGTGATCTACTCAAAAAAAACATCTAAAAGAATTTGTATTTTGGCAAAAAAATATACTGAGAAACTTTACGCTCGCCAAATCTGGTAAGTCTTTGAAGCTCTCTCTACCTCTATTTCTTAGATTGAAAATTCAAAAATGTAACTGAAATTATCCTCTCTTTTTTTTCCAGATATTATCCTTTTTTCCTTTGAAAATACAACTAATTTATATTTTGTTTGTGATAAATACTAATCACTTGTCAGATACTAAAAATAGTAATAATAAATATAAATTATCAATTAATAACTATTCCATGAAATTTTTTATATATACTTAATTGATGGCTATATTTTTTTTTCACAAAAAAAAAATGGAGTTTCAAGGTGAAGAAATTTTTTATCATCCTTCCAACCGAAGTCCTCAGTTTCTATTTTCATAGTTGACGTCAATTTTTTTTTATTTTAATCTTTAATTTTAAATTTTATTTTTAATATTTATTAATTTAATTATCTTATTAAATTTGATTATATGGTTGAAATTAGAGTTACTAACAGATTAATATAACAAAAGAAAAATGAAATTACAATTACTAGTTAGTAAAAATAATGAAAAAACAATAATAAAAATAAAAAAATAGCAATAAAATAATGGCAATAGATAGTTGTTGGAGTTATTTTTAATTCCAGCTCTTTACTTCAAAAGACACTCTATTTTAAAGAAAATGATTTCTAAAATAAAGAGCATTGTTAAAGATACTCTTAGGTACAGTATATATCTCAGGGGGAACTAAAATACACAAATACGGTATATAGGTATCAGTGATTTCTCGATCACATGTACAATATATGTAACCGAAAACTCTCGGTTTGATGGTAATAAGTATAGTACTTCTCGATTCATAGATACTGTACATGTGACCCAGAAATCATAGATACCAAATTTGATGAACTGTGTCTAGCAGAGACCGCATTATTTAAAAAAGTAGGGATGATCACAAGCTTTAAAAAATATAATAAGGACCACAATCAAAAAAAATGTTAGAGAACAAAGACCAGAACCTAATTATTATGTATGTCGCCTTATCAATATTACATTATTCCCCGATAATAATTATTGTTATTTACATCAAACACCCCACCCCTCACTAACTATACCACCGTTCTACTCTTAAAAATCGGTAAGAATTAATTCAAATTCAACGATGACATAGTTTGATCCAAAATCGTTATATTTAATAGCTTTTTTCAACTCTATGAAACTAGAAATTAAAGATGATTATTGGATTTGTTCATATGGCCTTTCCTACTTGTGTAGCTAAACTGTTGAAGATGGTGGTACATCTATCAATGGAACACATGTAATTGCTTGTGTGTATATATTTATAGCCGTACCTTTAGGAGTAGGTAGTTGAATCATCAACTGCTTCCTTAGATTGCTGCAAATTGTCGAACTCGAACATCAACAAAATTTCTCTTCTAGCGAGCACGCAATACAACAATGTCTAGAAGCAATTTGTCGAGCAGGAGGTGGACAGTACCATAAGTCCAGATTTATAAAAATAGTATAGTGAAAGTACTTGTAATTGCTTACCACCAATTGATAGTATAAATCCTACGTCAGAAAATCGAATCCTCCCAAAACTATATACCAAAGTAAGGGCTACTCCACTTAAAATTAATTATGTTCAGGGATGGATACTCCAAACTATAAAAGGCTACTTCAACCACAGCCAACCCCACTCAATTTTAGATCGAATGCTCTGAACTCTAATGGTGCGTTTAATTACAAACATGGAACTTATATGAAAAGAAAATAAATTCTAGGCAATTCAATTGTCTAGAATTGAGTTGCATGAAAAATGCCAATTAAATATGTTTGATTGTCTTAATTTTCTATCTAGAAAATGTTGTACTTTTTCATGTTTTGGTGTTTCATAGTCATTATTTTCCATGAAAATTGTAACTTTTTTCAACTTTTGTTGTTTAATAACTATTATTTTTCATGAAACTTGTACATTTTTCCATGTAACTTGTACCTTTTTTTACATGGAATTTGAAATATGTTAAAAAAATAAAATTATACCATAATAATAAGAAATATAATATATAACAGTAATAAATAAATATGTTCTCTAAGTTAAATATAGGAGTGTAAATGGATATTCAAAAATCCAAATCCAAATCCGTTTCGAATTCGAATCTGTATTTTGTGGATATTTATCGAGGATTTGGATAGTGTTTATAAATATCCGAGAAAATAGATATAGATATGGATAATGATAATATTCGACCTGGATAATCTGTATCTGAGGTGGATTATCTATATTTGCAGATATCCAATTTATCGAATATTCGTATCCCCTATAATTTAGTATATATTGTATGTTTCTCTCCCCATTTCAAAAAAAAATTAGTCAAAATTTAATTTAGTGTGCACAATCTAGCCCAATTTATTAAAACAAAAATTAACTAAACCAAAAAAGAAAAAAAAACCTATAAAAAGGAAAAGAAAGAGAAATACTATTTACAACATATGTGATTTGTTAACATGAAAGGTTTGAGACCGTACCAAATTTAAAATTGTAATGAGATATTGAAAAATGGGGCTTATTTTAAAGAGTTTTCTGCCAAAAAAACTAATGAATAATATTTTTGTAAATCAAAGGCCTATATTTGACCAAACTCCAAAATGTGTGCAAAGTTAACTTTGCAGTAAATTTTTCAATTATATTTTTTTATGGAGTCATGCAGAATTAAGTTTGCACTGCATGTTTTTGTAGCATATCTTTATAAATAAGTGATTTAATTGACAGTGCTTTAGAATAATCTCAATAAATTACGTATTTAAAACTCATTTATTAATAAAATACACACGATAATAGTTTCGGGGTTTTGCAAAGTTAAGTTTACACTCCTTGTTTTCTAAAACATTGTTATATATTTGGGTTTGTTTGATGTTGTTTTAGAGTTTTATGAGTGAAACATAAGAATATACTTGTTAAAAAAATATAAAGGCATCATGCAAAACAAATTTGCATTAAATGTTTTGGATTGCAAAGTTAAGTTTGCACAAAACACAATTGTGTACAAAGTAAAGTTTTGCTCAAAATATAATTTTGGTCAAAACCCTCATTTTAAAACAAAATTAATAAATAGGCCATTATTTTAGAAAAAAATACCTTATTTTCAAAAAATAGTATTCGCCTTATTTTGTGTCACACAACACCTTTTACCTCATTTTTAGAAATCATAATGATTTTTAACTTTGATTTGTCATCTTGATCTGTGTGGTTATCTTATAATTTTAACATAAATCTTATTGGATCATACAAAAGAAATAAAAGAATTTCATTATTTGAGTTAAAAGTTTTATATAAAATGTTAGTAATTATTTTAATAGTTTTTGCAATGTTTTGATATAATTATTGAGTTACAACTTGTATAATGTGTCATTTTAATTGAAAATTTATTTAGTCAAATATATTTTTAAATTGAGCTATATATATTCAAGATATCCGATGGGATAAGGATAATAATAGTTTAATATACTATCCGAATGATACGAATAAAGATTTAGATAGTAAATTTAAAAAGATACAGATAATGGATAGTGTAGTATCCAATCCATTTACACCCGTAATTAAATATCATAAAACCTCATCCCGTTAAAAAATATAATATATAAAAGGGGTAAAGTCGTAAAGTTGAATTTGTCTTGGAATGCGTGTTATTACCTAGAAAATGAAACCTCCTCCTTCTTAAGAAAATATTTTCTATCTTTTAAAGGAAAATAATATCACGTCACCTAAAAGTGAAAATTTGACTGCCTATAAAATAATTCAAATCAAACACACTAAAAATGAAAACTTAGATGAAAAAACCTCATTTTCTAAAAAAAATAATGCCAATCAAATACACCATAATATTTACTCCCTCCCACTTTAGCTCTAAGACAATTCGCTCACTCTTTCTCCGGCCGACAAGCTGTGGAAGAAGAGATTACGGAGAGGGTGTTAATTGTGGACCGGATAGAGGAGAGGCCGGAGTTGGTCTCAGTCTCCTCATTTTAAGACTTTTGTCTTGGACAATTACCCAAAAGTATGACTTTTAGTCTTGTCGATCCCCAAGTTACAAGTACTTTTGTCTTTGAACCTGCAGCAAGCATATAAGGTGTTATTTATTTTGTTTTTTAACAAAGGTAAGCACAGATTGCCATCTCACATAAATATGATGATATGATGAGGTGTTATTTATTTTTGTTTTTTTAACAATACTAGATAGCTTTTAAAAATCTCAAAGTACAAAAGTAACTTTATGTAGTATCACTCATCACTACTAATTATATCACTTACTTACTCTAATATAAATCTGCGACTCAAATTTATTTTAAATGCAACTTTTAAAACATTTCCAATATTGATGTTTTCCTCCTTTTCCATCATTTTCTTTTTATGTGTTTTGCCCTTTCTATTCAATTGCACCATGTTTCATTGGATATTTCCTACTATGTGAAAATTCATTTATCTCAGTTTTGAAAAAACAATCGAGTCTCTCGATCAATGGTATAAGGCTACTATTGAAACAAGGCCGGAGTCGATTGGATTTGCTATCCAGGTTGATTTATGTGAGTGTTAAAATAATGCTTGGACAACGGCAATTATGAACTATGAGCGGGACTGAATCGAAATGCGTAAAAGTTGGTACATACACCCGGCTAATAGGTAAGACCCAAAAATAAAAATAAAAGGTTTGAAGAAATGATGGGTTTCTTCCAAACAATCCAGGGATATCTTTTGGGCGCGCAATAGCCTAGCAATCAAGTTGGGTTTGGTCACTCTTCCCAAAAATCAGTGAGAGGAAAAGGGTGGTGGAGCGTCACCAGGAGCGGAGGGAATGTGGAGACCTAAACTCCCACTTGAATTTATATATATATATATATATATAAACGTATCGTTATACAAAAACTTTTATGTATATAAATCTGTTTAAGGTTGAATTTGTAAGGTTTTAAAATTTTAGAGATATTATTATATTTAGTAAGAAAAAACAAAGAACTTTCTTATATGGGAATTAGTATTTTAGTAAGCACACAACAAACATGACATTCAACGTTTTTAAAAAATGAAAGCCGAATTTTTTTTTTAATTTCTATTTTTTCTAGACATCTTATTTTGTAATACATGTTTTTCTTAAACATTTCTTTGTCTAATAAATATTTAATATTTTAATATATATATATATATATAATATTTTTTATCTTATTATTTTTTATTGTTAATTAAGTTCCCACTAAATTAAAATTCCCACTCAATTAGGCTCACTGCATCCTCTCACCAGCGTGCTTCTCTTTACAAAATACTCCTTAAGTTTATTTGGAAGGCCATTGTCAAAGTCGGTTCTACAGCAGCAATTTGGTTAAATGTAACGTGCTCTAACCCGTGATATTAGGGGTGTTAAAGTCAATCCAAAAATCGACCGAACGGACCGAATCGATCAAGACCGATTTGTAAAACCTTAAACCAAAAAACAATCGAAACCGAAAACGACGAATCCAAACAAAAACTAAGTACTTTGGTTCGGGTTCGGGACTAGTTAATACAAAACCAAACCAAATCGAATTATGTATATAAAAATGAAAGATGTTAAAATATATTCTTAGGACACACGTTAAATATACTATAATACAAAAAAGATGGACTTTTATAAGAATATGTTCCTTATTAATTGCATGTTGTTATCCTCTGTAGACACCCCGATCCGTGACCCCCGCAAGAACCCTAATGACCTACGAGAACTACTGTTTTTCTTGGAGTCCGGGACCCACCCGAGCACCCGAAACTACCCCGGGGGGGTTTGTTGCGCGACAAACCTATTTTTATCAAGGATTGTCGCGCGACAATCCCACCATGTCGCGCGACAATCCCTCTCTGTACCCGACCAACCACTTTCTGACACATCACAGTGTCAGGACCCATCACTTCAGCCGTTTGTCGCACGACATACAGGAATGTCGCGCGACAAACAGATATGTCGCGCGACACTTGACCTTTTTGGGGAAATGTCGCGCGACAAGCTTCCCCGAGCAGTATAAATAGGCCAACACCCCCAAGGGTTCAGAGGAAGGAGGAAGAAGGTGGAAAATCTGGAGCTTTAGTCTGATTTTATTTCCAAGCATTGTATGTTATCATCTTATCTCTGAAGAATTATCGAATCTATTCCCGACACTCGACGTGTCCCGTCTCTGGAATCGAATTCTCGAAAATATCTGAAGAAGGAGAAGATTGTTATCACCGGAGATCTCTCTGCCGTATTATATTCTCTTTCTTATTATTATTCTCGTCGGGAAGGTAAATAAAATTTCTTCTGATAAATAAAACGGGTCTATCTGTGTACTTGTTTTATTTCTGTTGTTTTGTCCACATTTTATTTGAATAAACTTATTGCCAAGTTATAAATAGTCTACCATTTTCAAAACAAAAGACCCTGATAAAACTATTTTCAAAACCAGAAGAGTAAGTACGTTATCGTCCGGATAAAATTCTGTTTTCAGAACCCGAACTGATAAGACTTATCTAGGAATTAAAAATCAACATATCCTGTCTTCTCTATAGACTGCGATGTGTCTGATAATTCTCCTCTCAAGAGTCATGATTTCATATTAAATTAGTCCCGATATTAGATCCGAACTTTCACAAAAGTAATCACAACCCGAGAAAACCGTCATTATCTGAGAAATAATACGGGATACTCTCTTTAAAAATAAATATAACTTTTGTCATTTGTATTTTACATCTTTCAAAACAAAGACATCGGATCTCGGAACACAAAGGCTTTTCATACAACTTTCCCGTTTTTCCTCCGAAATTAGGGTTTTCATTGGAAAAGTAGTAGACTGTCAGTAAAAGCATCCAAGTTTTTCAACATAAAATAAACATATAAGTCCACTAGAGACCGAAAGGGAGGAATGGGTGCTTAACACCTTCCCAAACCGTAATATAGTTCCCGAACCTTATAGAATCCTGGTTTCGCAGACAAACGTGTAAAGAAAGGCTTATCTGTAGCCTTTCCCCTTACACACCCCCTTTTTGTCCGTTTTCTCGTAAAACGTACTGGCGACTCTGAACAAACCCCTTTGCATCTAGAATAGACGTAGGGACACCCGATATGAATCATCAAACAACTCCAAGCAAATGGAGCGACGGAATCCCTTCTGACGCTTCAGACGCCCAACGAACGGGGACGAGACCCGGGGGTCGCATTTGCGGATTCTCACAGTGGCGACTCTGCTGGGGACTGCTAGAAAACTAGACTCTTATATGTGGACTTTTGTTTATCTATTGAATACTTTCTTTTTCTGCTTTCCCTACTTATGTTAATTGATTGAGAAGAAACATTTTTCTGAAAAAGGAAATTTTTCAAAAAATACGTAATCAAGATAATGATATTTGTAAACCCAACCTTTTTTCGCACGCACTATCACAAATCATGCATTGGTTCTACGAGTGTGAATTTACCCCAAACCCTCGGAAGTATTATAAGTGAGTAGGGAGTTGGCTTGCTTGGGCCAACATAAACCGAAAGCATTTACTTCCACTCTCCTTGGCCAAGTACGCCCCCGAGGTATATCGAGTGACGAGAACACTCACATACCTGGGAAGTATATCAAAAGATTCTTGCACGTACCCGCCCCTGGGGTATATCGCAAGGTCTTGCCAAATAGGAGGGAGCCTGAAGCCTTAACCGTTCGTACACCTGCGCTGCATATAAGATCGAGTCAAGTTAAAACACTTGTCAAACAGCCGTAGGGGATGTACCACCTTACGGCTTACTTTTGGACGCCCTTTTAAAATCCGAGGCTCTTCTCGGCAAATTTTTAATGGTTCTTTTGGCAAAAATCGAGTCGCAACACAGTCTTCCTTCATCTTCGCCACGTGGTTTCGTCTACAGTCGTGAAGCAACAAACAGACTGGAAGGTTGGGCCGGCCGTGATCACACCGGAAGACTAGTAAGACCAAACACACCTGAAATGGCCGATAAACGCGAGAATCGAGAGACAGATCAGAGCCTAGCCGAGGCATCATCAGCTCAGCCAACCCTAGCCGAAATGAACCGTTTATTTATGACCGTCAGCAGGGATCTGGCGAACCTCACGAACGAGCAACAGGGTACCCGGATCCGAATAGAAGAATTATCAGCCGAACGAACTGCACCACCGGGGTTTGATCGACTACCACCGAATCGAGATCCGAACCAAGGACAGTCTTCACAAGTACTCCCCCCAGTTCAAGGAACCAATCCACCCCAAACGGGCCCTATCGTAGTTGGTCCCGTTCAAACCGACCCCAACAATCAGAACCAATGGGCCCCGGATTCAGGCCCCACTTACCAACAGCAAGAGCCACCCATAGTCTGGCCGCAACCCCAAGTACAACCCGGTTTTGACCCCCAATACCAACCATGGCCACAAGTTCCCGCAAGACCCATTCCACCACCGGCCCCAGCAGCCCTCCCTAATGAATACCCAGACATCAACCGACTTCGGGCAGTATATGCAGAATCGGTAATAGCACGGGAACAGCCCGACGAGGTGTCAAGAGAGAGTGAGGAAATGAAGAAGCTGAAAGAGCAGATGAGGGTCCTACAGAAGGGTGTGTCCCTAATAAAAGGTGCAGACGAGATCACGGATATGAATGCCTTCTCCCTCTACCCAGAAGCAAGATTACCTCAGGGATTCAAACTCCCTTCCATCACCAAGTTCACTGGAACCACGCCCCCTAAAACCCACATACAGTCCTACATCAGATCCATGCAAGTGTCCAGTTGTGGAGAGCCGGAATTAGCACAAGCCTTTCACATGACTCTCACGGGAGCCGCCCTGAGATGGTTCTTTGGTCTAGAAAGGCATCACACGCAGACTTGGGGAGATATCGTCAAAGAATTTATAACCAAATACGGGTCCAACGAGGATTTGGAAATTACCCGTAAACACCTGGAAATGGCCAAACAGGGCGAGAAAGAAAGCTTCAGCGACTTTGTCACCCGCTGGAGGGAGATGGCCTCCCAAATGTCCAAACGACCCGATGAAGAAGAACAGCTGGAAATCATTCAGAAGAACTTCACTCCAGCCATACTGAATTGCATGGAAAAGCACGTATTCCCACACTTCAGGGCCCTGTTGAGTATGGGGTCACAAGTAGAGGAAGAATTGGCCAAGAAAGTTGAAACCGATACCAAGAAAGCCGCATACACTGGGAGAAAGACAGCCACTACAGCCTTGAATTAAATAAGCTCATACCCCTATCAACAGAACCCCTTTCAACAACCACAACAGCCACCTCCGATGAGTTGGCCCACACAAGGAGGCCCTTCGAACACCGAGGACAAGAAAAGGAGAAACTTCTGCACCCTCCCCACTACACTGGTAAAAAGTCTGGAGCTGCTCCGAAAGGCTGGACTAATCACTCCACTCAATCCACGCCCCCCACCAAACCCTATTCCAAATACCTGGAGAATGAATGAGAATTGTGCGTATCATCAAGCTGCAGGACACGACACGGAGCGTTGTTTGGCCCTTCGTCATCGTATTCAAGACCTCATTGAAGCCGGAACCATCTCCGCACCCGGCGGGCCCAATGTTACTAACAATCCACTTCTTAACCATGCTCCACCTGCAGGGATTAATGCTTTGACCACTGATGAAGAAGGCTTCGATCCCGTGGGGCTCATTCGAGATGACCCAACCTACAGGGCACCCATTGTACTGCCAGCAAAGGCTCAAGTTACCCCAGGCCTCAATCCAATAATCGACCAATGGATGGCCAAAATGAACTTCCTACCCGGACAGGGTTTAGGAAAAACAAATCAGGGGATCTCACAACCACTCATAATCAAGACCAATCCCGGAAAAGCTGGGATAGGATGGACCCAGGACAAGAAGAAACAACCATGGAAGCCCCGAGGCCTTCCCAAGGAGATAATCTGTATGACAGAAACCTCCCCTAAAGCCTTCAGTTGGTCGACAGAACCAGAATCACCGGAAGTCTCAGAGGAATCAGACCCGGCATCCCTTTGGATCCAACAAATCACCCGTTCAGGAAGGGTATACCAACCACCACCGGATGCTGAGAAAACACCGCCACCTAAGGAAATAGGAGAAGATAGAGTGCTTGAGCAGTTGAAGAAGACCCAGGCACACATCACCATTTGGGGCCTCTTGGTTGCCTCCAAACCCCACAGGACCGCTTTCATCAAACTTCTGGACGAAGCCATGATATCACCGGACTCCACACCCGAACAACTGCCAAACATGATCGGGTCACTTACAGTCCAAAGACGTCTGTTATTTTCAGATGAGGATCTGTCTCCATTGGGGAGAAAACACAGCCTGGCTCTCCATATCACCGTCCGAACCCGAGGGAAGATTTTGCCACAAGTCCTTATCGACAACGGGTCAACCATAAACGTCTGCCCCTTGAAGACCGCTAGATGCCTGGGTATCTTGGATTCAGAACTTTCTCCATCCGCCGTGACTGTCAGGGCCTACGACAATACCAGAAGGGACGTTCTGGGTTCTCTAAAGCTAGATCTCAGGGTCGGTCCCGGAAATTTTCCGGCCGATTTCCAAATCATAGACATTCCCTCCAGTTTTAACCTCCTGCTGGGAAGAGCGTGGCTACACGACATAGGAGCACTCCCCTCCTCCTTGCACCAAAAGATCAAGATACCGTTTGAAGGGAACATAATTACCATCCAAGGAGATCCTGAAAGGACCTTGGCAGATCTAGAGTTACCTGTTTTGGGAATCGAAAGCCAGAGCATACAATTAGGAGGCTTTTCTTACGAGCCTCAAGTACAAACTCTCAGTACCCAGAAAATCGAATATCTTCCCCCTGACAATATCCCCGGTCTCAGCACCAAGATTACAAATATGTTGAGAATGATGAAATACTTGCCTGGAGCCGGTCTGGGAATGGGACAACCAGGACTACTTCAAGCCTTGGAACCAGTAACGAGGTACGAAAGGGAAGGTTTGGGGTACCGACACACTGAAGAAGACGATCAGCAAAAAAGGGGCCGAGGGCATCAGTATCCGAGTTTCAGCTCCTTGAACGGGTTTTTCGTCAAAGAAGGAGAGTACTTTCCCTTTTGCGGTTTTCAGGAACCTTAGAGAAACAGCGACAGAGAGAACCTACCGGGATGGGAAATCTTCTATGAAGAGGACCTATATGTCAAAGAAAGCATCGAACACAGTTTCTCCACCAAATTAACAATCAGGTTGAAAGAAGAAAATGAAGACAAGACAGATGAGGAGGAATAAATGATCGGAGATCTCTTCGACATCATGGCTCTAGGGGATGACGAGCCAAGGGATGACCCCGTACACCTGATATACGCTGATCCAGACTACCAAAGAGAAGGGGAAAAGAGTGAAATTGTAAGGGTGAGAGGTGAGAGTGAAAGTAAGGCTAGGAAAAAGCCACTCCTAGATTTACTTTTTAAACTTGTACCTATAAACACTATTATCAATGAAGAAAACTCCGTTTTGCGTTATCCTGTTATTTGTAATTCTGTAATAGCTTATAAAGAGTTAGAAAGACTGAACGAACACCCTGAACGGGAGGAACAGCGTATACAGAGTGAGGAAGGAGACACTCTCGAAATTAATCTCGAAACAGGAGAGGAAAGAAAGGAGGTCCGAATTGGGACAAGTCTGAGTGAAACAGAAAAAGAGGAATTCACACAAACTCTGAAAGAGTACGTGGATGTCTTCGCCTGGTCTTATGTTGATATGCCAGGATTGAACAGTCAGATAGTCATGCACGAGATACATACCAAGCCGGAGTTCAGACCTGTCAAGCAAAAGTTAAGGAAACTTACGCCAGAATGGTCCCTGAAAGTAAAGGAAGAAGTGATGAAACAACTGAGTGTAGGGTTTCTGCGGGTGATCGATTACCTTTCATGGTTAGCCAACATTGTGCCCGTTCCAAAGGCAAATGGGAAGGTCCGCATGTGCGTGGATTACCGGGATCTTAACAAGGCTTGTCCGAAAGACGATTTCTCATTGCCCAACATCGATTTGATAATCGATAACACTGCCAACCACGCCCTAAAGTCATTTGTAGATGGTTTTGCCGGGTATAACCAGATTAAAATGCACCCGGATCACCAGGAGAAAACGGCATTCATCACACCATGGGGAACATACTGCTACACCGTTATGCCATTTGGGCTGAAGAACGCCGGGGCAACCTACCAGAGAGCAGCCACCGCTATTTTCCACGATATGGTCCATAAAGAAGTAGAGGTGTATGTGGAGGACATGATAATCAAATCAAAGGAGAGGGAAGGTCACATACCAGCCCTGCGAACCTTCTTCGACCGGCTCCGCCAGTACCAGATGAAACTTAATCCGCAGAAATGTGTGTTCGGGGTGACCAAGGGAAAACTCCTAGGTTATGTTGTCAGTAAGAGAGGGATCAAGGTAGACCCTGCCAAGGTTCAAGCTATCCAAGAAATGCCTAAACCTCGTACTGAGAAAGAAGTCCGGAGATTTTTGGGTAATCTGCAGTACATCAGTAGGTTCATCTCTCAGCTCACTCAGACTTGCGAGCCCATCTTCAAACTCCTGAGGAAATCTTTACCGGGAGAGTGGAACGATCAGTGCCAGGAAGCTTTTGATAGGATCAAAGAATATCTCTCCAACCCCCCAGTATTAGCCCCACCACAAACCGGACTACCTTTAATTTTATACCTAACCGTCACTGATTCAGCCGCAGGAGCAATGCTAGCCCAGCACCTGACTGATGCCCGGAAAGAGCAGGCCATCTATTTCCTCAGCAAGAAACTGTCCCCGTTTGAAATGAACTACACACCATTGGAGAAATCATGCACCGCTCTCATCTGGGTAACACAGAAACTACGGCACTACATGCTAATTTTCTCAGTCATCCTGGCATCACGGATTGATCAGTTGAAATACCTCTTCGAGAAACCGGCTCTCTCGAACCGAATGGCAAAATGGCTATTTCTACTCTCCGATTTCGACATCACCTATATGACCCAGAAGGCAGTCAAAGGCAAGATCATAGCTGATTACCTGGCCCACAATCCAATATTGGGAGACGTACTAGAAAAAGCCGAGTTCCCAGACGAAACCATCATGAATGTCGAGATCGATAAAGACTGGAAGTTGTACTTTGACGGGGCCGCCAATCGGAATGGAAACGGGATAGGTATCCTGTTAGTCTCTCCAGACCAAACTCACTCTCCGGTATCATATCGTCTGGACTTCTTCTGCACCAACAACATGGATGAATATGAAGCCTGCATACTCGGGTTAGAGATAGCTCTTCAAAGGGGTATAAAGAGGATACAGGTATACGGAGATTCAGCACTAGTGGTTCACCAGGTCCTGAAAGAATGGAAGATCAGAGATGAGAAATTGGTCCCTTACCTCGCCCGACTGGAGGATATCGCGGAAAAGTTCAAGCATACGGAATTTTACTATCTCCCCAGGTCTCAGAACAGTTTTGCTGACGCACTGGCAACCCTGGCATCTATGATCGATATCCCGGAAGGAATGAAAGAAATAACTCTTACGGTGCAAAAGAAATCAGAACCAGCACATTGCACAGCCTTGGTGGTAGAGAATGAAGGGGAAGGGGATTCAACCACTTGGTTTTACGATATCTGGAACCTGCTGAAGAACCATCAGTATCCTGAGAAAACAGACAAGAAAACACGGGTCACGCTCAGAAGATTAGCATCAGGGTTCATACTTTGTGCCGGAAGATTGTATAAAAGAAACTACGACGGGACTCATCTTCAATGCCTCACCGAAGAAGAATCAGTCAGAGTAATGGATCAGATACATGGGGGCGATTGCGGACCTCATATGAGCGGACATACACTTGCCCGCAAAATCATCAGACAAGGTTATTTTTGGTCTACTCTGCAAACCGACTGCGCTAATCACGTACGCCGTTGTCACAAGTGCCAAATTTATGCTAAATCCCAGAAGCTTCCTCCAAAAGAGTTGTACACCATGACTGCTCCCTGGCCTTTCGCAACCTGGGGAATCGACGTCATTGGAAAGATCTCGCCTAAAGCCAGCAACGGCCATGAATTCATACTAGTGGCCATCGACTATTTCACCAAATGGGTAGAAGCCGAGTCTTACCAAACCCTGGATGCCAAAAAAGTAGCCCGATTCATCAAAAGGAATATTGTTTGCCGATATGGGGTCCCACACGAGATCATCTCAGATAACGGCACCCACTTCGAAGGAGAAGCTAATACCATCATGGAAGAATACGGTATTACCAGACACAGGTCTTCGCCATACAGGCCACAAACCAATGGGGCAGTTGAAGCCGCCAACAAAAATCTGAAGAATATCCTAAGCAAGATGACCGACACCTGTCGAGACTGGCCAGAAAAATTACCTTATGCATTGTGGGGATATCGCACCACCGAGAGGGTCTCCACCGGGGCAACCCCGTTCTCTCTTACTTACGGGATGGAAGCAGTCCTCCCTGTTGAGTTAGAAGTACCTTCCCTCAGGGTAATACTAGAAAATCAAGTCAATGAACTGGAATGGGTCCAGGCACGTTATAACGAGCTAGCCCTACTAGATGAAAAGAGATTGAAAGCCACATACCACCACCAGGGGTATCAGAAGAGAATCGCTCGAGCATTTAACCAGAAAGTGAGGACTCGGGGTATCAATGAGAACGATATTGTATTAAAAGAAATTCGAGAACCAGCCAGAGATCCGAGGGGTAAGGTCGGGCAAAAGTGGACAGGACCGTACATCGTCAAAAAAATCGATACAGGAGGTGCCGCTATACTCACTGATTTGGATGGGCAGTTACTACATTCACCAGTCAACATGGATCGACTGAAGAAGTATTATCAATAGGTGTGGCATATAACAAGAACTACGTATACCTGAGCCCCAACTCAAAACTTTTTGTTCTTTGTAAAAATCAAAAAAAAGGGGAACGTAGGCAACCTGAGAAGTGACTTCGGGCCCGGTTTAAACTTTGTAAATGAATTTATTTCCCACAAGCAGTCCCTCATATATTATTGAAAGGTGGTTCAGAACACCGAAGGTTACAAGGGAGACATAACAAATACGAAAGAAACTAATCCCTAGGGGTTGGCCACACTGGGTCCTCGATAGCCAAGTCGATCCGAGCTTCGTCCAAGATCTGATATGCAAAAACAATATTATCATCAGTAGCCTCCGTATCCATGAACCGGAACCACTCCATTTGATAGGGGTCGTCGATCAGTTCTCCTTCCAGAGATTGCCAGCAAGAGCGGATGATATCAGCCCGGAGGGGCCGGGTAATACCAAAACGGGCATAGTTGAACTGACGAGTCAGTCGAGCACGCCACATCCTCTCTACCGATAAAGAAACATATGGGGTCACAAATTTAGAATCAGAAGAGAAGTTGTTCAGACCAAGGGGAACCTCCTGAGGAATGTTAAACTGCCGAAGAAGACACCCAGGGAGATAAAAGGAAGTAAACCAGAGCCCGCGGAGCCGAACATAGTTCTGACCCCCAGTGCTAAGTACCATCGCCCTCAGCTTCCACCAAGGAATGTTCCACCGGATAGCCCGAAAGTTCTCCGAAAACCACACCGTCCAATCAGAGGAAGACATGGTCAAAGCACCAAAGAGAGGCCGATGGAAGAAATGAGTCGGATTGTCGAGCCGAACTCCGTTGAAACCCACCGATCGAAAGCGCTCTAGCAGCCACATGTATAGCAGACACGGACTCCCCTGGAAGAAGGGCGAGGCCCCCCGTTGAACATCATCAAGACCATTCAGGGTCTCTGCAAGAATGATCGGCACTATAGACTCCCTATTTCTAGCCTGGTAAATCAGACTCAGGATAGTCGGATCAACATGGGAAGAACCCGTCACCAGCAGCATATCAGAAATCAGGCAAATCAGGGCCGCTGCAGTACGCCCCACGCCATAAGAGGCCCTATCTTCATAACGATGAAAGAACCTCACCATTTTATGAAGGTCAAGAAGACCGTCGGCAATGAAACCATCACAGGCCGTCTGGGGAATAGCTAACAGAGCAATTAGCATGTCGCGGGGACCGATTTCTTCTATGGGAACTGCCATCGGGAGACGAACGTCAGAACGTAATAGCCAGGAGAACTCCTCATAGGTCGGGCAGAGCTCATCTAGTCCAAAGCAGAAGAGATGGTCCGCAGGACTCCAGAAATACAAGGCACCTAACATAAAGGAAAAATCGACGGGACGATGGCACCAACCCGCTAAAGGACTGAAGGCACCAAAGTTCAGACCATTTTCGGAAGATATCAAAGCATCTCGAGCATTGACATAAGAAAAATCAGATTTTGTGCGATAAGAAGACGTTTTTTTTGGAGAGTGTGGGGATGAATGAAGGAAGATGGGTGTATTTATAGCAAAAAAGAGGGACCTGTACCTGTTTGTCGCGCGACAAACCCATATCCAGGAGGGATTGTCGCGCGACAAAGCCCTTTGGGGTCACCCTAATTTGGTTTTTTCTTACACATAGCAGTCATTTTTGCCAAAAGAATCATTTTTTTTCTTGTTCTCACTTTGCTCTTTGTTTACAGGAAAAATATCACTACACTACAAGGTATGGCTTCTAAATCACTGACTCTTATATATATATATATATATCTTTCACACACAAAAAGAATAAAAGTATAATCAAACACAGATAAAGATATTTTATAAATCCTATAAAAGAACAGTTTTTTAAATATCTGTCTAAACATGTCTAAAATAAATATATATCTGTCCAAAACTAACACTAAATGCAGAAAGGGAAAACTAATCTACTTGGGCGCGTTTTGACACGCTCCCACTATCGCCCGAGCCCTCCTCGGGAGTAAGATCAACAACTGGGACGCCGGGAACAGGAGGAACTGCCGCCTGAGAAGGCCCCGTAGATTGGACCGGTGCCGTAGGACGGATCACCGACGATCGGGAACGCCTGAAAGTCCGACTACTGCTCCTCCGAGAATCCGTCCGGGGCATGAGAGGAAGTCAGGGGGTCGTCCGGCCGTAAAGAGATGTCAATAGCCCTCTGATAATCGCGCATGTAGGCTGGAGGGTCTCGACCGACATACTGGAGCAGGTTCCAGCTGTAGAGGTACTGGGCGTGCAAAGCCCGTAGATCTGCCACCCGAACACTCACCCGCTGTAAAAATACATAAGATAAAAGAATCAGCACAGTCAAAATAGATAGGTATAAATGTAAAGGTACCAAGAGAATATTGAAGAAAGTACCTCGTCATCAGGGCGACCACCCAGATAGTCAAAAGTATCCTCAGGAAGAGGGTACTCCGGGACGGGATATCGACGTAATCCAGCGCCAACGTAAGAGATGTCCCTGGGGAGTGGGGGTAGATCTACCCACGGAATAGATGACCCCGCCGGAACACCAGCAGAAGTGGACCCACCCTCCTCATAGATCGGGAACAGGGGAGGCCGGGATGAAGAACCCCCGAAACCTAGAGATCGGGCGGGAGGACCCATGACAGTCGCCGGGAGAGGAGTCAACGTGGCGTAGGTACGGACCCCCGGAGGATCCACTATGGCCGTCACCCCCAAAGGAGGTACCCCACTAGAAGGAGTAGCCACCGCGCTGGAGGAGTCCGCCCGAACTGCTCGTAGTCTGCCCCAAGGTCCGCAGGCTCCCAGGACCTCTCAGACAATCCCGCTCTCCCCTCAGCAGCCTCAGCAGCAGCAAAAAGGACCCCCGGAGACACAAAAGGGCCGGGGGGAAACTCGAAACCCTCAGTGCGCTGCTCCCTCACAGGTGTCGCCTGAGGCGACGACTCCGGAACCGCTGTCGCATCACCTCCCTCGCCCTCTGGTCGACCACCGCCCTCGGCCACAGCAGGAACATCCCTCTCTCCCTCAGGATCCTCGTCCTCAGAATCCGGAATGTTGTCCCTCTGATCGGGGACAGGTGGCAAGTGACCCGGAACCGCCCTAGCTAAATGGGTCTGTCCCCGTATGTAGTGGGGATCACCTCCCAATGCCCGGTACCTCTCATAGAAGACCCGTCCCCGAGTCCCTTTCGGCTCCCTCATCAGGTAACGGGCAGCAAAAACAGCATAGTCTCCCTCCTCGACGAACGTCTGGAAGCCGAGTCCGTCGACCAAGGCCTGCACCGTCACCGGATCGATCTCACCCGTCCGCCTCATCAGAACAGGAGGGAATAATGGAACACGAGGCCACTGGGACGGCGTGTGCTGGCGAATGACCCTCTCACCCAAGTAGAAGAGAAGGCCATACTCATCCCGGATAAGCTGCCTAGTCCTCGAGGCGGTCAGGGCACGGCCATACCCATGATGGGGACTCAGATCACCCCAAGGGGCCCACTCAACCTGAAAAGAAAACAAGTTCTTTTATTCAATAATTCATTTTTTGTCTAACTATTTAAAGAGCAAGAAAACTAAAAAAAAATTTACCTGCTCCTCTCGCAGATCGTGAACAGCAGCAGCTCCGGTCTCCCGAGTCCGGTATACGTAGGGAGCCCTGTAGTTCCCCGCAATGAATCGGCGGAGAAAAGGAAACTGGTCCTCGTTCTCAACGAGGAGATCCACCTGGGCACGACCCAGGCGGGTATAAGCAACAAACCAGCTCTGAAAAGGAAAGATAAAAGAAATCAGCAATGATCAATAGGTAATATGTAAAGAACTGAAGCAAGGACAAAAAGACTAAAGTATGTACCTCCCACAGCAGAGAAAAGCCCTTGAGGTTCAGGGCTAAATGGCGAGAGACCTGGTCCATGGCATCATAGAGGACTGCAAGAATGAAGCCTCCCCAGTCATAGTCAAACATGAGGCTGAAGTCCCGAAGATAGGGCAACCACCAAAGGTGAGCCGTGTCCCCACCACGCGCCTCAAATAAATCATGGAGTGTCAACAGAAGAAGGACGCGGGCATACTGGCGCGCCTCCTGACGGGTCATAGGAACCCCTGAAGCAACTAGCCGAGCTCTCTCTGTGGCTAGCCGCGTAACCAAGACACCCCGAGGAATCGTATCGCCGGAACTCCGCCGCTCCGGGAACCATCCAAGCGCACTAACAATACCCTCTGCCGTCAGACACAAAGGGACATCGATCTGAATGGGGACCCCCCCTGAAGGAATCCCGGTCAGAGCAAAAAAATCGAGGGGTGTCATCGTCATCTCACCCCAGCTCCAATGGAAGGTATGAGTAGTATCCCACCAATGGCAAGCCAGGGCCGACACCAAAACTGCCGCCCTAGAAACCCGCTCCGGGAGGGCGTCGAAGAGGGAGCCAAAAGGAGTCGCCAGAATCAACTCCTGGACAGGGGCCGGTGCCCGTCGCCACTCCGAAGATATAGTGTTGGGAGAACCCCAACCCCGGCCAACCCACTGCAGTCAAGAGAACGAGTATAGGGTTATAAGGGTAAAATATGTAATTTTCCAAAACCTGAGGGTACTTTGGTGTAATTATGAGAGTTATAGGGCTATAAGGGTAAATTATGTAATTTTCCAAAAAACCTGAGGGTACTTTGGTGTAATTATGAGAGTTATAGGGCTATAAGGGGTAAATTATGTAATTTTCCAAACCTGAGGGTACTTTGGTGTAATTATGAGAGGTACAGGGCTATAAGGATAAATTATGTAATTTTCCGAACCTGAGGGTACTTTGGTGTAATTATGAGAGTTATAGGGCTATAAGGGTAAATTATGTAATTTTCCAAAACCTGAGGGTACTTTGGTGTAATTATGAGAGTTATAGGGCTATAAGGGGTAAATTATGTAATTTTCCAAACCTGAGGGTACTTTGGTGTAATTATGAGAGCTATAGGGCTATAAGGGTAAATTATGTAATTTTCCAAAACCTGAGGGTACTTTGGTGTAATTATGAGAGTTATAGGGCTATAAGGGTAAATTATGTAAATTTCCAAAACCTGAGGGTACTTTGGTATAAATTATGAGAGTTATAGGGCTATAAGGGTAAATTATGTAATTTTCCGAACCTGAGGGTACTTTGGTGTAATTATGAGAGTTATAGGGCTATAAGGGTAAATTATGTAAATTTCCAAAACCTGAGGGTACTTTGGTGTAAATTATGAGAGTTATAGGGCTATAAGGGTAAATTATGTAATTTTCCGAACCTGAGGGTACTTTGGTGTAATTATGAGAGTTATAAGGCTATAAGGGTAAATTATGTAAATTTTCCAAAACCTGAGGGTACTTTGGTGTAATTATGAGAGTTATAGGGCTATAAGGGTAAATTATGTAATTTTCCAAAACCTGAGGGTACTTTGGTGTAATTATGAGAGTTATAGGGCTATAAGGGTAAATTATGTAATTTTCCAAAACCTGAGGGTACTTTGGTGTAATTATGAGAGTTATAGGGCTATAAGGGTAAATTATGTAATTTTCCGAACCTGAGGGTACTTTGGTGTAATTATGAGATATAGGGTTATAAGGGTAAATTATGTAATTTTCCGAACCTGAGGGTACTTTGGTGTAATTAAGAGAGTTATAGAGTTATAGGGGTAGATTATGTTTTTTCCTAAAAACTAAGAGGTATCACCGGTAAAAGTATGTGTTCGCTAAAAATCGGGCGTTATTCCAAGGCAGACATGCATACTAACATTATTAAAAATGAAATACAGGAAACGACAAAAAACAGAACAGATAAAGAAGACATACCAGAGATCGACGGCGAATCTCGTGAGAGACAGGCTCCATCAAGAGCCACGGACATCCGGGACTGGAGCAACTCGGATAGCATCTCGATAGACCACCGCTCGACCGCGGTCTATCCCATCCTCATCGTACCAATCCAAGTCCGCCCAGTCGTCATGATGAGGGCTGCAGCGGAGAACGCCCTGAGCATCAGTGAAGGTGACCTCCTCCTGGTCACCCTCCAGTCTGTCGGGATGAGTAGGGTCCATCGGTATAGGTAGAATATGTGAAAAGGTCGAAAAAGTCGGAAACACGGCAGAGCTTCCGCGCTAGAAAGAAGAGAGAAAAAGAGCTAGAGAAAGAAAGAGAAGTGAGAGAATGAAGTGGAATGAGCTCAACAGGAGGCTTATATAGTGGGTCAGTTTGTCGCGCGACAAATGGCCACATTGTCGCGCGACAAAAAGCTCCCCACCGAAGTGTCGCGCGACAATCTCCCATCTCCCCTGATTTTTTGACCTCTTTCTCATTTTTATCTCCTGCAGGAGGATTTCCGAGGAGCAGTTTTTGAAAAAATTGCTAAAAACTGCACACCCATGATAAAGTTTTCAAAGAGAAAACTTCCAAATCATCTCTCCGAAAAATGCGAGAACAGAATGCCACGATTAAAAGTAGTCTCTGATTTCACAGAAGGACCGAGGCCATCAAAAAAAGAAAAAGCAGAATAGCGAGATAAGACGGGAATAGAAAAAATTGAAAAAGTAGAAAAGAAAAGAAACCCGCATGAGCGCCCAAAGCAAGCGAAAGAAACAGAAGTGTAGAGTGACAGGGAGAGCCACACCAAAAGTGATAGCTAGGCCAAAATCGGCTCAGGGCTTCGTTTTAGGGTGAGTAAGGCTCCTGATCACGACGAAAGGGATGAAAAGACTCCTGGTCAAAAACAGAGAGGGCCAGGAAAAGTCTTTCCCAAAAGAGGGAGAAATAAGGGCATCAAAAAACAGAAAACGATGTTGGGCCTACCAAAAAGAGAAACTGAGAAAAGAACAGAGATCAGAGATTGGACTTTCAGACAAATTTTCTTTTCAGCACGATACAGAAGAGATGGTTTGGAAAATCCTCGCGCTGCGGAAAGCAAAGAAAATCGAAGACTACCTCCTGAGAAAGTACCCTCACTCGAGGAAACACATGAGAACAAAATTCAAGAAAGATACAGGAAAGCGGACATTCGGATAAGATTAGACCTCGAGGAGCTCTTTTCACCCTCACGAAAACTTCCCTCTCTCACTCTAGCAGCCCAAAGAGAGACAAATTAAATTCTATAAAATCACAAACACAAGCCCTCTTTAGAGGCAAAATCACAAGCCTTCTCCAGAGGCAAGAGTTACTCATGAAAGTCCTCTCAGAGGCATTTTTCCTTCTTCTTTCAGGTCTAGAAGCCCTCCCAGAGAGGCACAGCGGTAGTCCTCCCACCTGAGGCGAAGCCCTCCCAGAGAGGCACAGCGGTAGTCCTCCCACCTGAGGCGAAGCCCTCCCAGAGAAGCACAACGGTAGTCCTCCCACCTGAGGCGAAGCCCTCCCAGAGAGGCACAACGGTAGTCCTCCCATCTGAGGCACAATGGTAGTCCTCCCATCTGAGGCGCAAAGAAGATCAATGGTAGTCCTCCCATCTGAGGCAAGTGGAGCAAGTCAAAGCCCTCGAGAGAGGCAATGAGGTAACAAAAGCCCTCTCCGGAGGCAAAACCAAACACGAAGCCCTTCCCGGAGGCACTCACAAGCACTTTTTACATAAACACTTCTTTAGAGTTCATGCGGGAGCCATAGATCATGGTCTCTTTCAGTCGTCTCAAATCCTTGCAAGCAAGGAGCTTGAGTCGAGAGGGTCTGTAGACACCCCGATCCGTGACCCCCACAAAAACCCTAACGACCTACGAGAACTACTATTTTTCTTAGAGTCCGGGACCCACCCGAGCACCCGAAACTACCCCGGGGGGGTTTGTTGCGCGACAAACCTATTTTTATCAAGGATTGTCGCCCGACAATCCCACCATGTCCCGCGACAATCCCTCTCTGCACCCGACCAACCACTTTCTGACACATCACAGTGTCAGGACCCATCACTTCAGCCGTTTGTCGCACGACATATAGGAATGTCGCGCGACAAACATATATGTCGCGCGAAACTTGACCTTTTTGGGGAAATGTCGCGCGACAAGCTTCCCCGAGCAGTATAAATAGGCCAACACCCCCAAGGGTTCAGAGGAAGGAGGAAGAAGGAGGAAAATTTGGAGCTTTAGTCTGATTTTATTTCCAAGCATTGTATGTTATCATCTTATCTCTGAAGAATTATCGAATCTATTCCCGACACTCGACGTGTCCCGTCTCTGGAATCGAATTCTCAAAAATATTTGAAGAAGGAGAAGATTGTTATCACCGGAGATCTCTCTGCCGTATTATATTCTCTTTCTTATTATTATTCTCGTCGGGAAGGTAAATAAAATTTCTTCTGATAAATAAAACGGGTCTATCTGTGTACTTGTTTTATTTCTGTTGTTTTGTCCACATTTTATTTGAATAAACTTATTGCCAAGTTATAAATAGTCTACCATTTTCAAAACAAAAGACCCTGATAAAACTATTTTCAAAACCAGAAGAGTAAGTACGTTATCGTCCGGATAAAATTCTGTTTTCAGAACCTGGACTGATAAGACTTATCTAGGAATTAAAAATCAACATATCCTGTCTTCTCTATAGACTGCGATGTGTGATAATTCTCCTCTCAAGAGTCATGATTCCATATTAAATTAGTCCCGATATTAGATCCGAACTTTCACAAAAGTAATCACAACCCGAGAAAACCGTCATTATCTGAGAAATAATACGTGATACTCTCTTTAAAAATAAATATAACTTTTTTCATTTGTATTTTACATCTTTCAAAACAAAGACATCGGATCTCGGAACACAAAGGCTTTCCATACCCCTTTCCCGTTTTTCCTCCAAAATTAGGGTTTTCATTGGAAAAGTAGTAGACTGTCAGTAAAAGCATCCAAGTTTTTTAACATAAAATAAACATATAAGTCCACTAGAGACCGAAAGGGAGGAATGGGTGTTTAACACCTTCCCAAACCGTAATATAGTTCGCGAACCTTATAGAATCCTGATTTCGCAGACAAACGTGTAAGGAAAGGCTTATCTGTAGCCTTTCCCCTTACACACCCCCTTTTTGTCTGTTTTCTCGTAAAACGTACTGGCGACTCTGAACAAACCCCTTTGCATCTAGAATAGACGTAGGGACACCCGATATGAATCATCAAACAACTCCAAGCAAATGGAGCGACGGAATCCCTTCCGACGCTTCAGACGCCCAACGAACGGGGACGAGACCCGGGGGTCGCATTTGCGGATTCTCACATCCTCCTAAAAAAAATTCATTAATGCTTGCCCTTACAACTATATGATGCTAAGATTTTTTTTTTCACATAAACACCGGTAAGATAATTCATATTTTTTAATGCATTTTATTCTTGTAAATGTATAAATAAAATAGTAACTAAATAGTTAACATGGTTTCTATATAGAATCTCAACCAATCTTACATTATTATTAGGATTCCATTGTTATGTTAAATTGATTTAGAAAAATAGAAAACACATGTCAAAATCGAATAAAACCGAATCGAACCCAAACCGAAAAGTTTGGTTCAAGTTTGGGTTTAGAAGATTTAGAAACTGAAACCGAATTGTACCAAAATCAAACTTTTACATTTGGTTTAAGTTTGGGGTACCTTAATTTTTAATCCGACCGAAACCAAAAATACCCCTTCGTAATATTTCATTCCATTGGCCATTATAAAAGTTGAAGTCAAATTTACTGGATTGCTTTTTCAGGGTACCAAGAAATTTGGGTATCTCCCCTGATCATTTGAACTAAGCACAACTTAGTTATAATGAGAGAAATGGTGAGTAAATGAGATTGAGATTTAGTTTATAGGTTGGTTCTTTCGGTAGCGCATCTGCTATTTTGGTATTACATTATTTGTTTGTGTGTGCTTGTATATTTAACTCAATGATAGTAATGTAGAGGAAAATACAAGTAAATTACTATTTTTTTTTGTGATTTAGACTTTGGGTGACATTTGTTCTTACATATCAAAAGTTGGGTGCCAAAGTTTTGCATAATAAGTGTTTGGACGCCATTTTTGACGGAATCCTTTAGTCAATGTGGTCAACCGTTAGCTCCGTTAATTTTTAACCATTTTACCCCTAAGCAAGAGCAATAGGTTTTGTCTTTTTCTAGGGGTAAAATGGGAAATTTTGGTCAAAAATTAACGGAACTGGCGGTTGACCAAGTTGAATAATGGATTCAGTCCAAAATGGTACCCAGACACCTATTATGCAAAACTTTGACGCCCAACGTCTGATATACTAAAGCAAACGGCATCCAAAGTCTAAATCACCCTTCTTTTTTTATTTTGAATTACTTACTTAAAATTGAAGACCATTTTCTCGTTCTATTTATATACATAGAATTAAAGTTACAATTGCTATATTATAATAAACAATAAAAAACCAAAAACCAAAAAAGAGCAAAACATGAACATTACTCTAATACTTTACATGTGGTTATATTATTATCTTAAATACAAAAAATTCATTTCTATGTCATTATGACCATCTCGGTTAAGATGCCTTGTCATCACGATAATCTCAGCTAGGGGTGGGGAAATTTACCAAAAATACCATACCAATCCGTACCAAACTGAACCAATACCAAAATATACCGAAATTTGGTAATGGTACGATACCAATCGGTATTGTACCATTACCAATATCCTCTTTCATTCTTTGACCCATTAAAACTGTTACAGAACTCTAAAGTAGAACTCTTATCATAAAATTATAGTATTATATTAAAGGTGTATAAATTCTTAATTCCTTTCCAATATGAGAATCACTTATAATGAACAAATTAAAGACCAATTTATGCACAATCTAATAAAAACATTTGCTGCTTCTACGAACAAATGCTATACAAAACCAAACCCCTATAAAAAAAAGTAAATCAAAACAAACAAAAACATCCCGGTAGAACCTTGCAAAAATACTAAAGCGATTCAACTTAGCAAAGACTCGAGTAAACAAGGCAGCCCTAAGCTCTTCAGTGAAATAGTAATTCATTCATTTAAGAAGATCCCATTGAATTTCCAAACCAGAAAATCCGAAATTCCCAGCATTCTGTAGCATCTCCAGTATGAATGGCTCTTTGGTGGCCTTCATTTGGCAATGCCCTAATTATACCATGAATCGGGTTTGTCATGTGGTGGGGTGTCGTGGTGGATGGCCTTATTGGCATGGCTGGACCGGTGGTTCCACTTCCCAAAAAGGCTTGAGTGAGTGGTTACCACTGCGACTGGAACTTGGTGGTTGTACTTGCTCTCGTAGGAGCATCTCCAGTATGAATGGCTCTTTGGTGGCCTTTATTTGGCAATGCCCTAATTATACCATGAATCGGGTTGGTCATGTGGTGGGGTGTCGTGGTGGATGGCCTTATTGGCATGGCTGGACCGGTGGTTCCACTTCCCAGAAAGGCTTGAGTGAATGGTTACCACTGCGACTGGAACTTGGTGGTTGTACTTGCTCCCGTAGGTGGTTATTACGTCTCTTAGATCACGAGATGCTCACTCAACGTGTTTTCTCACTGGACATCCTGGATTTATGCAATTGTACTAGCTCCTATGAGTAATAAAGAAAACTACAAGATTATATGAGTTGCTAACAGTTGAATAGAATGGAGTTTGAGAGTTTAAATTGATGGAGTTGGTTGCATGGAAACTGTTTATAAAGTATTTTTGATGCAAATCATGAAATGGTTTTCATAGTTTGGTTGGTTTCAGAAACAATGCAAATCAATTAATTGTACTACTTTTTGGAGAGTATTTGCGTTAAAATGTGGAAGAATATGCGAAAGTAAAAGTCCTTTCATTTATGACGCAAACCAAAACACTTACATTTATCTTAAAAACAAGACTATTAATTTGTAGCAATTTCATGTAACGAAATAAATACTTGATTGATACAATGACAAGGTCAAGTATCTTGGTTAAAGTGTTGGTTATCGTAGCTTTTAGGCAAGAAATGTTTCTAAAAGATGGACAATTAATGGACATAAAATCAGTTTCCTAAGCATTTGAATTAAAACCTTTCTTATCAAATGAGCATTTAGGAAGGAAATGTTTCTAAAAGACATTCCAATTAACATATAATTTTCTTTCCAGGCTTGACAGGTTTACATATCCTCAAGCTCTATTTGTTTCTGTTGACTTGGAAGTCACTAATCTTATTTTGATAATAACAATAAAGTTAATCATGTGTAATTTAACTTAGTTGATGTTTTGAGTTATAGCCACAATAAATTGATCATACATGGACTTAATCGAATAGCCGGAATCAAGATCATTCACCTACAAAGTATTGCACAATCAATGTCTTACACCTCACACAACTACTTGATCAATACATCCTCAATAGCATTTCTATGAAGCACAATGAGCCAAGGAAGAATAGAAACGAAGATACAAACAAAGCCCTCGAAGACTCGTTATTGTATATTTGAGTGAGTGCTTTAGTTTTAATTGTAAATATTCATATTTGATCATCATAAAAGCTCATACTATGTTCTAACATAATTAGATTGATCAAATCAAAGGTTGAATCAGAATCCTTTCAAAAACCTTTTTTTGTAGAAAAACCGTTTTTGAAATAAATTTATTTTAAATTCTAATGACCTCATTTCCGAGCTCTTTACATTATAGAAGTCTTAGAAACTCATATTTAAGTATCCCCAAACTTCAAAATTGATTTTTGAGCTAATTTGCAAAAGTGTGAAAAATGGGATTTTTGATCATTCTGGCAGCAGACCAGTGGGGACCATCAATCGACTGATGGGCTTTGCTCAGTCGACTGATGGCCAATCATTCGACTAATGGCCCAGAAACTAGTCGTTGGATTTCAGATTTTTTACCATTTTTGGTACCAAATTTCCACCAACTCCCTCCAAACGGCCATATGGTATCCTAGACTATATGTACACCATCTAAGACTTATTTAAATACTCTTGAATCATTCCTACACTATTATCTTCATCTATATTCAATATTCAAATATTCAAGAACATTTGTTTTAATCAATCATCCTTATTTTGAGCTAGAAATTGTTGATCAAATTTGATATCTCTTAATGTGAGCTTCATTTGTATTTCTTCATACACTTAAGAGCTATTATACATTGGTGTTAGCCACCAAAACTTATTCAAATCATATTTGTGAGAGGTGTATCTCATAGAATAGCAAGAGTAAAATCTTGTGTGAGTATTGAGAGAGATTCAATACTTGTAAGAGTGTGTGAGAAGAATACACTTGTAAAGGTTTGATCTTCACCCAGAAGAAGATCGGTTATAGTGAAAATTCTCAGGGTACTAACCGAGCGCAGAAGTAGGGGCTAACAAGCCGAACCATGTGGACAAAAAGTCTTCGACTTCTATCGATTTAATCTTTCTATCTCTTGATCTTTTATATTGTGTAATTTATATCTTGTGATTGGAATTAACTTTGTTTCTTGATTTCTTGATTGATATAGACATTAAACATTTTTAAATCAATTTTAAAAATTCGATTAAGTTTTAAAAACCCTATTCACCCCCCCCCCTCTAGGGTATTTTCCGACCTAAAATTGGTATCAGAGGTTGTACTCTTGTTTTGATTTTATAATCTTAGAGATTACGATCATGTCTATCTATCAAGGAACCGGACTTAATGAAGGTTCTTCCACCACTAGGCCACCTCTATTTGATGGCAAAAATTATAGTTATTGAAAAAATCGCATGTGTACTTTCCTTCAAGCTAGTGATTTTGAACAATAGAGGGTTACACTCGTTGAACCCTATGAGATTACCAAAATCGATGAAAGGGGTAATGTTACTCCTAAACCTATCTCCGAATATGATGAGAATGACATTAAGAAAAATCCAATTTAATGCTAAAGCCATGAATTCTTTACATTGTGCATTAATTATGGACGAATACAACAAAATTTCTAGTTGTAAAACCGCCAAAGAAATATGAGACGAACTAGAGGTTGCTCATGAAGGAACCTCACAAGTCAAGGATGACAATATTGATATGCTTGTTCATGATTATGAACTTTTTAAAATAGAGCCTAATGAATCATTTGCCTCTATGTATAGTAGGTTCTCTATTATCACTAATGCTTTAGATCTCCTTGGAAAGGTTTACTCTAATGAAGACAAGATTCGAAAGATTCTTAGAACTCTTCCCAAGAAGTGGAGACCCAAAGTAACGACTAT
The DNA here is from genome assembly GCA_021464415.1 of Lonicera japonica. Classification (NCBI taxonomy): domain Eukaryota; kingdom Viridiplantae; phylum Streptophyta; class Magnoliopsida; order Dipsacales; family Caprifoliaceae; genus Lonicera; species Lonicera japonica. The sequence continues at coordinate 102,268,416 of CM038464.1, forward strand.
TCAAGAAGCCAAGAACCTCAAGAAGCTAAGCATGGATGAACTCTTGGGTTCACTTAAAACCCATGAGAAGGAATTGGAGAGAGAAGAAGAAGTTAATTCAAAAGCCAAGAAGACTCTTGCTCTCAAAGCAAGTCGACGAGAGGATGATGAAGAGTCAATGGGCGGTGATGAAGACATGGCTCTTCTCTCTAGAAATTTCATGAAATTTCTAGCCAAGAAGAAGAAGTTTCAAGGAAAAGGAAACAACATTGGTTCTTCATCAAAGAGGAACAATAATCGAACAATTCAACCAAGAGTTGAAAACGAAGAAGTCAATAAATGTTTCCATTGTCATGAACCAGGACATTTCAAAACCAATTGCCCGGTTAGAAGAAATGAGAGAAGAGATAAAAGAGACAAAGCCTTCAAACAAGTAAGACATGCCCTCAAAGGCACTTGAAGTGATTCCGAAGAGGGCGAGTCTGATGCCGACTCTAGCGACGAGGAGACGGCAAATATTTGCCTTATGGCAAGAGACGATGAGGTAGACTCTATTTATGATTCATTTAGTGATGATAATGTATCTATTAATGATGATGTTCATGATGAGAATTACTACGACGAATTATATGAAATGTTTGAGGAATTGCATAGCAAGTTTAAAAATCTATCTAAAAAGTATGCAAGCCTCAAAAAGGAAAATTTGATAGTTTCTAGCAAGTGTGAAACTTTTGAGAAAGAAAATGTGATTTTGAAAAATGAAATCAAAACTTTGAAGAAAGGAAAAGGAAATTCCAAACACACTTATAGTAGAAAATGTCAAATTAAAAGATCAAGTGGATGATCTAACTAATAGCTTAGCCAAATTCACCAATGGAAGGGACAATTTGGATAAACTATTAGGAATGCAAAGGTGTGTATTTGACAAAGCTGATTTGGGCTACAACCAAATTGACAACCAAAAAGATTATAAAAACTTTTTTAAAACATACACACCTCATGATATCACTCATCTTTGCTCATATTGTGGTAGAAATACTCATTATGTGGATCATTGTTACTATAGGAATGAAAGTTTTCCTAAGAGGAAGCTTGTTTGGGTTCCAAAAGGAACCATTATGTTTGCTAACCCAAAGGGACCCAACACATTTTGGGTACCAAAGGAGAAGTTACTCAAAGTTATGGTGTAGGTGTGCTTGAAAGCCAAAGATAGCAAAACCAAGTGGTTCTTGGATAATGGTTGCTCAAAGCACATGACGGGAGACAAAAACAACTTCTTAAGTCTTATTCTCAAGCAAGGAGGGAATGTGACTTTCGGGGACAACGCCAAAGGCAAAATCATCAGTATAGGTAAGGTTGGTAAGCATTCTACATGTATTGATAATGTTCTATTAGTTGATGGTTTGAAGCATAATTTATTTAGCATTAGTCAATTATGTGATAAAGGTTATGAAGTTATCTTTAAATCCGATCGTTGCATTGTTAAGAATGTTAACGATGATTTCATTTTACTTGTTGCATATAGAACCAATAATGTGTATACTCTTGAGCTTGATGATTTATCTCAACAAGATGTTAAGTGTCTTTCCGCTATTAATGATGTTTCTTGGTTATGGCATAGGAGATTAGGACATACTAACATGGACTTAATTCATAGTTTGTCTAAGAAAGAATTAGTTAAAGGATTGCCTAAAACCAAATTTGTTAAAGATAAAATTTCTGATGCATGTCAACTTGGTAAACAACATAAATCCTCATTTAAGTCTAAGAAGGATATTACTACAACTAGACCTCTCGATATGCTACATCTTGATTTGTTTGGTCCTAATTTGGTTGCTAGTTTGGGTGGAAAATTGTATGCTTTTGTTATTATTGATGATTATACTAGACTCACTTGGGTGTTCTTTCTCACCCACAAAAGTGAAACTCCACATGTTTTTGCAAAATTTTGTAGAATAGTTCAAAATGAAAAAGGTGTTTCTATTATGCATGTTAGGAGTGATAGAGGTAGGGAATTTGATAATATTGATATTAAAAATTTTTGTGATGAGCATGGTATTGATCATAATTTTTCGGCACCTAGAACCCTTCAACAAAATGGTGTTGTTGAGAGGAAAAATAGATCTCTTCAATAGATGTTTAGGACTATGCTTAATGAACATTCTTTGCCGAAGTATTTGTGGGCGGAAGCCGTTAACATCGCATGCTATGTGATTAATCGTACTATCATTCGTAAAAAGTTAGATAAGACACCCTATGAGTTATGGAATAACAAGAAACCAAATATTACATATTTTAAAGTTTTTGGTTGTAAATGCTTTATTTTGAATGATCGTGATCACTTGAAAAAATTTGATGCTAAATCCGATGAAAGATTTTTTCTTGAGTATGCCACTAATAGTAAAGCATATAGAGTTTATAACAAGAAAAGTTTGGTTGTCCAAGAGTCTATGCATGTTGTGTTTGATGAATCAAATCCTTTCTCACCCATAGTACGTTCCGATGAAGATGCTGAAATTATCCAAAAGGTTTCGGATATTCAAATTAATGATACATCTAGGAAGAAACTTCGAGTGCTCAAGCTCCTCCTAAGGAGTTAGAAAATACAACCGAGCAAAACTCGAATGATTTGCCTAGGAATTGAAAATTTGTGTCCAACCACCCTATTGATCAAATTCTTGGAGAGCCATATAGTAGGGTTATGACTAGATCATCCTTAAGAAATGTATGTAATAATGTGGCATTTGTTTCTCAACATGAGCCCAAAAACATAAATGAAACCGGACAAGATGAATCTTGGATGATGGCTATGCAAGAAGAGCTCAATCAATTTGAGAGAAATAAAGTGTGGACACTTGTTCCCAAACCTAATGATCACACTATTATAGGTACTAAATGGGTATTTCGTAACAAAAAGGATGAAAGTGGTGTAATTGTTAGAAATAAGCTAGACTTGTTGCCCAAGGATACAATTAAGAGAAGTGCATTGATTATGAAGAAACATATGCACCCGTAGCTCGTTTAGAAGCCATTCGCATGTTACTTGATTATTCATGCTTTAAGAATTTTAAATTGTATCAAATGGATGTGAAAAGTGCTTTCTTGAATAGTTTTATTGAAGAGGAAGTTTATGTGAAACAACCTCCCGGTTTTGAAAATCATATTTATCCTGATTATGTGTTTAAATTGTCTAAAACTTTATATGGTTTAAAACAAGCACCTAGAGCATGGTATGATAGATTAAGCTCATTTTTTATTAACAATGGCTTTGTTAGAGGAAAATTTGATACTACCTTATTTATCAAAAATCATGACAATGACATGCTACTTGTATAAATCTATGTTGATGATATTATATTTGGTTCTACTAACGAAAGTCTTTGCAAGGATTTTTTTCACATGTATGCAAAAGGAATTCGAAATGAGCATGATGGGAGAGATGAATTACTTCCTTGGATTACAAGTGAAGCAATGCAAAGAAGAAATTTTCATCAATCAAGAGAAGTACGTGAAGGGGCTCTTGAAGAAATTTAACATGGAAGGCGCAAAATCAATGAGCTCAACATTGAAGCTCAACAAATATGAGATAGGTAAAAGTGTAGACATCAAGAAATATCGAGATATGATCGGTAGTTTGTTATATTTGATGGCCTCTAGGCCGGATATTATGTTTAGTGTATGTCTTTATGCACGATTCCAAGCGGATCCTAAAGAGTCACATTTACTTGTCGTTAAACGTATATTCCTTTATCTTTTCGGTACTAGTTCCTTAGATTTGTGGTACCCAAGAGAGAACTCATTTGACTTGATTAGTTATTCCAATGCGGATTTTGCTAGTTGTAAAATCGATAGGAAAAGCACTAGCGGCACTTGTCATTTCCTATGACACGCACTAGTATCTTGGTCAAACAAGAAACAAAATTTGGTGGCCCTTTCAACGGCCAAAGCCGAATATGTGGCGGCCAGAAGTTATTGTGCACAAACTTTATACATTAAACAACAACTAGAAGACTTTGGATTAAGTCTTAGCCACATTCCCATTAAATGTGACAACACAAGTGCTATTAGCTTGACCAAGAACCCTATACAACATTCACGTACTAAGCACATTGAGATAAGATATTATTTTATTCGTGATCATGTACAAAAATGTGATGTTGATATTGAATTCGTTGGCACCGAATCATAACTTACGGATATTTTTACTAAACTACTTCTCGATGATCGCTTTAGCACTATTCGACGTGAATTTGGTATGACTAGAGCATGTGATATCTAGTTGACCAAAATTTTCATGAATATTGATCATTATTGCTTATCTCTAAAGCATACAAAATTGCGTATTTATTTGGTTAATTATGAAATAATTATTTATGTAGATAGTGATTCCCTTACATATTATTTGATGTATTAATATCATTTTTGTAGCACAAAAGTTGTAAGCTTGTTCATTCTAGGTTGTTATGGCTCAAAAAGATCAAACAAAGAAAATTCTGGCAGAATGGGTGATCAGTCGACTAAGGGTCACTAGTCAGTCGACTAAGCCTTCCTCAGTCGACTGAAGGGCATTCATCAGTCGACTGAGCAGTGGCTGAGAGCAGTTATTTTCAACCCTATTTATTTCTCCCGTTTTCTCTTCATTTCTCCCCTCTCTATTTCGAGAAAACACATACATAAACCTTCCCAAACCTTCACAAACATCATCTACCCCTAATCTTCTCCACCAAAACTCCATTTAAACCAAAAATCTTCCACACCTTATATCAAATCAACCACAAATCTCACTTATTTCACACCAAATCTCTCAAACCTATCTCATTTTCTCTCTAACCCTAACCCTAGCCACCATTATCAATTTTCCACTCAAAACTTTGTCTTATACCAAACTTCTTTACAAAATTCATCTTACTACATCCATCTAACCAATTGCTTGCATATTCCTTTCATCCACACAAATTTTCACCCTAAAATTTTTAAATCTTCTAAAACCCTAACTTTTCAAAACCTACATCTCTCACCCAATCTCTATAGATATGTCTCAACCATCTCGCTCTCGACGCCCTCGCAAAAGTGTACCACAAGTGGGTACATCATCGGCAAACCCACCGCAAGGTCCATTACCGCCATTGTTCATCTCCGATGAGGCACAAGAGAATTTCAACAATGACTACTCCACTCGGACAATCGTTGAAGGTAAATAATTTAACTTTCAATTGTTCGCTTCAAATGGTTTGAATGTTGCTGGCTTGTTTCAAAATTAAGGAATTATAGATTTCTTGAGTATTCGTGAAAATGTGTATCCACGGTTTATCCATCTATTTTACGCAAACTTGCACCATCCGGTTCTTGATAATGGCTGTCCTAACAAGGCCCGCCTTGTTACACTATTAAACGGTCAACGGATTAGCTTCAACAAAGTCGAACTAGCCGAAATTTTTGGGTTCCCCATTGACGATGTAACGGAAGTAACATCCAACTTTGGAAATCTTCTTAGTTTTGATAAGAATGCTGCCAAAGGAATCCTACTCAAGCGTAGATTTCGTAATACGGGTGGTAAGATTAAGGCCTCAATGCTCAAACTCGATGCCCGACTTATACATTCAATTCTTGGATATTCAATCATTCCAAGGCGTGGTAGTCGTACTTCGCTCAATGCTTTGGAACTATTCTTGGTATGGGCTATTGTAATGGGACACAAATTGAATTTTGCTAGCCTAATGTTTCATCATCTCCTTAAGATCACCAATCGAAAAAGACAAGGGTTGGTATATGGAATGACCCTCACTCAATTGTTCAAATTCTACAATATCCGTCTTGAAGATGAGGTCGATGTTATCATACCCATAAGTGAGGAGACCTATAGCACCAAGGTGATTCGTTTGATGAAATATAGTTTGGTATATGGTCAATGGACTCTAAATGATCCTCGAGATATAGATAATAGTGGCGATGAGGGCGATGATTCATCCCCGTCTGAAGAAATGGGCGAAGAAGAAGAAGAATGAGAAGGTTTCGAGCTCCCTCAATAAGCCACTACATCACAATGCCGTAGCCAATCATCTAATGCTGCCTTGCTTCATGCCATTCAAGGGTTATCAGGTCAATTTCAAGCTCTATCAACCAATATGACCAATCGATTCAATCGTATTGAGGATCGACAAAGAGCTCATGAAGAAGCCTTTCTTCGCTACCATCCGGAGCATGTCTTTTTGGTTTGGTATCCTTATCAAGTTAATCAAGGATGGGGGCAATGGCCACAAGACCCTCAAGACCCGCAAGAGTAAGCCTTGGGTTCTCTCCTTTTTGTTGATAATAAAGGGGGAGAAGTATGTGTGTTAGAGTGTTTAGTACACACTCTCTCTAAGTTTCATGTTTGGTTGTTCTATGAACTTCTAAGTTTTACTGTTTTTTAACTTCTAAGTATTATGTTTTTATCGTTGGCTATCATATGATCTTAACTCTAGTATTTGGTTTGAACTTAGTTAAAGTTTGAAGTTTTTTTTTAATAATCTTGCAATAGTTTAAAATCTCTTATGCATGCTTGCTATATTCTTTTTGATGCATAGTTTGAGGGGGAGTTTTCCTGTTAGAAAACTCAACTAATGATCTTAAACGCAAACACACATTAATTTATTATCATCATAAAAAAGGGGGAGATTGTTGACTTGAAAGTCACTAATCTTGTTTTGATAATAACAATAAAGTTAATCATGTGTAATTTAACTTAGTTGATGTTTTGAGTTATAACCACAATAAATTGATCATACGTGGACTTAACCGAATAGCCGGAATCAAGATCATTCACCTACAAAGTATTGCACGATCAATGTCTTACACCTCACACAACTACTTGATCAAAACATCCTCAATAGCATTTCTATGAAGCACAATGAGCCAAGGAAGAATAGAAACGAAGATACAAACAAAGCCCTCGAAGACTCGTTATTGTATATTTGAGTGAGTGCTTTAGTTTCTGTTGTAAAGATTCATATTTGATCATCATAAAAGCTCATACTATGTTCTAACATAATTAGATTGATCAAACAAAGGTTGAATCAGAATCCTTTCAAAAACCTTCTTTTGTAGAAAAAAAAAATTTGAAATAAATTCATTTTAAATTCTAACGACCACATTTCCGAGCTCTTTACATTATAGAAGTCTTAGAAACTCATATTTAAGCATCCCTAAACTTCAAAATTAATTTTTAAGCTAATTTGCAAAAGTGTGAAAAATGAGATTTTTGGTCATTCTGGCAGCAGACTAGTGGGGACTATCAGTCGACTGATGGGCTTTGCTCAGTTGACTGATGAGCCTTGCTCAGTCAACTGATGGCCCAGAAACTAACCGTTGGATTTCAATTTTTTTACTATTTTTGGTACCAAACTTCCACCAACTCCCTCCAAACGGCCATATGGTGTCCTAGACTATATATACACCATCTAAGACTTATTTAAATACTCTTGAATCATTCCTACACTATTCTCTTCATCTATATTCAATATTCAAAGATTCAAGAACATTTGTTTTGATCAATCATCCTTATTTTGAACTAGAAATTGTTTATCAAATTTGATATCTCTTAGTGTGAGCTTCATTTGTACTTCTTCATACACTTAAGAGCTATTGTACATTGTTGTTAGCAACCAAAACTTATTCAAATCATATTTATGAGAGGTGTATCTCATAGAATAGTTAGAGTGAAATCTTGTGTGAGTATTGAGAGAGATTCCATACTTGTAAGGGTGTGCGAGAAGAATACATTTGTAGAGGTTTAATCTTCACCCGTAAGAAAATCGGTTATAGTAAAAATTCTCGGGGTACTAACCGAGCGCGGAAGTAGGGGCTAACAAGCCGAACCGTGTGGACAAAAAGTCTTCGACTTCTATTGGTTTAATCTTTCTATCTTTTGATCTCTTATATTGTGTAATTTATACCTTGTGATTGGAATTAACTTTGTTTCTTGATTGCTTGATTGATATAGACATTAAACATTTTTAAATCGATTTTAAAAATTTGATTAAGTTTTAAAAACCCTATTCACCCCCCTCCCCCCCCCCCCCTTTAGGGTATTTTCCGACCTACAGTTTCTAATGTAAGGATTTAACTCTAAAATTTTCTTATCAAAAGTTAACCTACTACGCTCAAGTTTTATATAAATGCGCCTTATTTGATACTCCCTCAAAGCTCATAATTTTATATATTTTTTTTAATGATATGTTAGAGAGTGAATTAATCAATTTAGTCAGATAAGCTAAGTACATTTATCGGCATTATGTAAACTAGAACTTCCAAAGAATAAAAATCTTTCCAAAGCAAAAAAAAAGGGTGAGACTATTTACAACCTCCATTTATCTCACTAACACCCCCATTTAATTTTGAATAGATCTCCTTTTAAACACCCCCCCTTATATCTCACAAACACCCCCCTCAATTAACATATTTACTCTAAGGTAAAAAAATTAATCTATCAATTTATCCATGGATAATAAATTAAGCACACACTTTAAAACACCCCCCTTATATCTCACTATCTCCCCACTTTGGCCGAATTTATTCCATTTACTCTCCCCACATCAGGAGAGTAAATAGCATATGTTCTTCCCACATGAGGAGAGTTTAACTTTAAAATTTTCCAGTGGGTTTAAAAGCCAGTCTCCCCACTTCAATCGAATTTATTCCATTTACTCTCCCCACATTATGAGAGTAAATATCATATGTTCTCCCCACATTAAGAGAGTTTAAGATTAATTTATTACCCATGAATAAATTGATAGATTAATTTTTTAGTTAAAGTTAATTATATTTTTAAAGTGTGTGATTAATTTTAGTTAAGGTTAATTATATTTTTAATTACATACTTTATATAAATTACTTAAGGTAAATAGAAGAAATAAATAGGGGATGTTAGTGATCAAAAAATTACATTCAGGAGGTGTTTGTGAGATGAGCGGTGTTAGTGAGATAAATGGAAGTCGTAAATAATCTCACAAAAAAAAAAAAAAAAAAAAAAAAAACCTGAAGTAGTAAAAACTAATTTTTTATCTTTTTCCTTTACCTTGGATTAGGATTTCCCTTCACCGCTTTCTGCCCATACTTCCTCCACCAATAACCATCATCAAGAACATCAATATCACTTGTTGTTTGAATTACCACTCTACCTTCTCTTACATTCCTCCTTCCTCCTCCTACTAATATACCTTCACCTTCCCTTCCCCTGAAAATTCAATTTAAACGCATAAACGTTCAAAAAATATTCCCAATGATCAAACAAATAAAACCCATTTCTTGAACAAAAACTCACCATCTTTTGGCCACAGGTTCATCGTCATCTAATTCATTTCCCCCCAATTTACTCACCTGGGAATCAAAATCATTATCCCCGATTGAGATACAAGAATTCTCTGGTGTTGCATTGTCATGCAAACAACACGAATTTTCGGGTTCAATGGTTATCAGATTGTAAACTTGCAAAGAAGCTGGTAATAGTGATGATCTAGTGGAGTGTGGCTTTGGGTGATTGTGATTTCCTTTACAAACAATCTCAGTGTAACTCCACGGATTTTCGCTCCCTTTCACTTGTTTCTGCCCATATTTCCTCCAGTTGTACCCATCATCCTCTGATCTTTTATGTTCTCTAATTGACAACAAACCTTGACCGTAGTTATTTTCGGGATTCACCATAGTACAATCGGATGAGAGACAATCTGCTTTGTGGATTCTTGATAACTCCATTGTTGTTGTTCCTGAAATTTTTTCACCTGAACTTTAGAACTCAACATTTAAAAAAGAAAAGAAAGAGTACTCTGTTTTGAATTTAATTGAATTGGCTGAAACTGGAAACATACGTTTGAAATTGTGGAGGTTTGAGATTCGAAAGTTGTTGTGGATGACGTGGAAGACCTTGTTTGGGGTTGGAAATAGAAAACATAGTGGGGTTTTTGTTCATGTTTGATCCCCAACAAGTGTTTGTCAAAATGACTGTTCAAGTTCAAAGCATTAAATGATAAACTCCCACTAGTAGGAGATGGTAGAATCTGCATATATGTTCCAAACAAACAGTAAGAAACTTTAATGTCAGTTACCCAAAAAAAAATTGGGCAACACAAAAATTCAATCAGACGAACAATCAACAGTCAACACTTATATACAATAACAAGGTAAAAAAAACAGTAAAGATAAAAAGTTAAACAGTTCACAGCATAAAACTGATGGTCGGTAGGAAACAGAATGAAAATGTAATCAATTGGGTAAAAATCTCAATTCCGATTTTCATTTTTCTCAGCAAGTTTCTTAGCATCCAAATAGAGGTTGCTATGCGTGACTGTATAATTTTTATCACAGGCACAATTATTTAGTTAATCCTAGATGGCGAATTGAAACAAACAAAATTTTCAATTTACTATCGCTTAAAATTTTAGGGTGTTGCTAAAAAGCACCTTTTTACTTGGTTCCATTGTATGCAGAGAATGAATAGTTACGTATTCGCTGCATATGCCGCACCGAGCTAGTATTTTGTTTTGATACTCAACAATGGCTTGACACATATGCAGCAAGTACATGCCTATTCATTCATTGCTTATAAGCCAATGGCGTAAAAACAAGTAAAGAGTTGTGTATAGTTAGCATCACCCAGAGTTTAAGGGCTAGAGATTTCTTAAAAGAAAAAAGGGGGAAAACATAAAGCATGAATTGAAAGTTGTGTGTTTGAGCGAGCTTGACAGAGAGACAGACACAGAGATTAAACCATTACATACATCTTGTAATGGTCCGATTATCCCTACTCTTGCTTTTGCTGATGATTGTATTATTTTCTCTTTAGCTGATCATACTTATGTTTCTACTATTAAAGACCTTATTCAAAAAATTTGTTTTGCTTCGGGGTAGTCTCTCAATAATGTTAAATCGGAAATTTATTTTTTGCCTTGCACTTCTAAATTTCATAGGAGACAGGCAAAAATTATTCCTGCTATTAGAAAAGCTAAATCTGGAGAGAAATTTTTGGCTCTACCTTTGATTATTGGTCGTGCCACTAAATCTCTGTTTAGGTTTATTGTGTCAAAAATGAACTATAAACTTAATATTTGGTATGAAAAATACTTATCTTATGCAGGCCGAACTACCCTAATTTCTTCTACTCTTTAGCCATGACCCTACTATAGTATGGCTTCATATCCCTTGCCGAAAACTATTATATTTGAGATGGAACGAACTGTGAGTTTTGGCTCACATTTTGGTGAAATGGAAAAAGTTGGGCAGTGGACTCCATGATCGATCATGGGTTGCCCATGATCGATCATGGTCCAAGGCAATTTTCTCTTTATATGTTGTTTTGGCTCATTTGTGCACACATGCTTGTTTTTTGCTTAGAAAAGAGTTGAGAGCTAAATTTTGAGAGAAAATTTTTCTTGTGTGCTTGTAATCACTCTTTGTTCCAATTATCAATAGAAGCTATCGTCTGTGTGGATTAGTGGCTTTTACGCCGACACCACGGTAAAACCTTGTTTTGTGCGATTGTTGCTTTATTTCCTATTTCTCTATTGTGGGTGTGCTTTTTTGTGTCGGTTCTTCTTTCGGGTATACCAAGTGAGCTTGTGAGATCCCTCCCCGTTGCGTCGTGCTCGGTTGTGAGCGGTTTGGCGCATTAAATTGGTATCAGAGGCTAAAACGAGAAAGGTGGGATTTGTGTCGCACGCCAAGTGTTTGATAAAATTCCAAGGTGAGATTTTTTCAATCTTTGACTCGTTGTTGGTTGTCAAGTTCTTTGGTGATTGAAGATGACTACTTCTAAGACCTCAAAGGTGTCAGCGATAAAGTTTGACGTAGAGAAATTCGACGGAAAGTTGATCAATTTCGGCATGTGGCAATGCCAAATGCGCGATGTCTTGATCCAACAGGAGTTGCATAAGGCATTGTTGGGTGTGGCAGCTAAGCCCACGACGATGACAGATATTGAATGGGAAGAGTATGATTTGAAGGCTTGTAGCACTATCCGGTTGTATCTAGCTCAAAATGTGATATACTACGTTATGCGTGAGAAATCCGCGGCTAGCATATGGAGGATACTGGAAGAGAAGTACATGATGAAGAGTATAGATAATCGTCTCTATCTCAAGAAGAAGCTGTTCCGGTTTGAATATGCTAGAGGTACATCAATGAGTGAGCATGTCGATGAGTTTAACAAGATGATTTCTGATTTGTTAAACTTGAACGAGGACATGAAAGATGAGGATAAGGCTATCTTGTTGCTCAATTCACTTCCGGAATCCTATGACCATTTGAGCACCACTTTGTTATATGGCAAGGATTCAGTGAAATATGAGGACGTTTCTTCGGCACTGCTGGGTAATGAGCAGAGACAGAGGGAGAAATGTAGTACATCGTCCGATGCATTGGTGACGCGGGGAATGACAGATGATCGGAAACAAGCAAAGCACAACTCTCGATCCAAGTCACGTACTAAGTACTTGGATAACATGGAATGTTACAAGTGCAAAAGGAAAGGGCATATGAAGAAGAATTGTCCTAACGCTTGGGTAGACAAAGGGAAGAAGAAGAATGCGGATCATACTGCGAATTCTGTTACTTCAGGGGATGGTGACTTTGAGAGTATCTTAGTGGTTACTCCTAGGGAAAGCTCAACGGACGAGTGGATTTTAGACTCGGGTTGTTCGTACCACATGTGTCCAAACAAGGACCTTTTCCATACCTTGACGAAGGTGAATGGAGGAACGGTTTTGATGGGCAATGATCACGTTTGTAGGACGGAGGGTATTGGAACGATCAAGTTGAAGCTACATGATGGAGCAATCAGAACTTTGAATGAAGTTAGGTACATCCCGGATCTGAAGAAGAATTTGATTTCTTTGGGTTCTTTAGATTCCAACGGGTGCAAGATTGTGCTCGAGAATGGAATGCTAAAGGTTACTTCCGGTGCCTTAGTGTTGATGAAGGGAAAGAAAGAGGGTAATCTCTATTTCCTTCAAGGTAGTACGGTGACGGGCAGCGTTTCAGTTTCTACAGAAGTTGGTGGAGCAAGTACAAGTTCGGATTCGACAAGATTATGGCATATGAGACTGGGACATGACGGGGAGAAGGCGATGACGGTGTTATGTAAGCAAGGTTTGCTCAAGGGTGCGAAGAGCTGCAAGCTGGAGTTTTGTGAGCATTGTGTGCTCGGGAAACAAACACGAGTAAAGTTTGGGACGGCTATTCATTGCACAAAGGGGTTGCTTGACTACATACACACGGATGTCTGGGGACCTTCCAAGACGAAATCCTTAGGCGGTAATCATTACTTTGTTACATTTGTAGATGATTTTTCTAGGAGGATTTGGGTATATCTCATGAAGCACAAAGACGAGGTCTTTGAGGTGTTTCTAAGGTGGAAGAAAATGGTCGAAAATCAGCTTGGCAGGAAGATCAAGGTGCTTAGATCCGATAACGACGGAGAGTACACTAGTGATCCGTTTAAGGAGTACTGTCAAGATGAGGGAATTGTTCGCCATTTCAGGGTTAGAGGTACACCACAGCAAAACGGAGTAGCTGAGAGGATGAACCGTACCTTACTTGAAAAAGTGAGGTGTATGCTGTCAAATGCAAATTTGGGAAAACAGTATTGGGCGGAGGCCTTATCCTATGCGAGCTACATTGTTAACATGTTGCCATCTTCAGGGGTCGATTACAAAACCCCTATGGAGGTTTGGACAGGATCTCATGCAAGTTACGATTCATTGCACATATTTGGGTATCCTGCTTATTATCACGTCCGTGAAGATAAGATTGATCCAAGAGCCCGAAAGGCGATCTTTATGGGTTCAAGAATTGGAGTCAAGGGATACAAGTTATGGTGTCTTCAAGACAAGAAAATGATCGTTAGCAGAGATGTTACATTTGATGAGGCGTCTTTGCTCAAGATGCCTACGGGAGAAAATGTGAAGACTCTCGATGAGAGTGAGAAGAGTGGAGTGGTGCAAACGGAAGTTACTACGCTGGTGGTGACTATTCCGGTGCAATCGGAAGTGACTAATCCGGTTGATTCTTCCGATAGTGATTCGGAGAATGGGGGGATTCCTATTGAGGGGTCTAGTCAACAACAACGAGAGGTACCGTCTTTGGCGAGCGGAAGGGAGCCGAGAGCTCGACGAGCACCGCAACGATTTGGCTATGAAGATAGTGTGGCATATGCATTGGTGGTTTATGGCGATGAACCGACTTCTTATCGGGAGGCAGTGGCTGATAGTCATTGTGATGAATGGAAGGCGGCCATGGGTGAGGAGATGAATTCTCTTCACAAGAATGAAACCTGGGATCTTTGCAAGTTGCCAAAGGGAAAAAAGTTAATTGGGTGCAAATGGGTGTTTGCCAAGAAAGATGGGGTTCTAGATTCGGATGTTCGGTATAAAGCAAGATTGGTAGCTAAGGGATTTGCACAGAGGGAAGGGGTGGATTATAATGAAGTCTTCTCTCCGGTAGTAAAACACACTTCCATTAGAGTGCTATTAGCTATGGTATCGCAGTTTGACTTAGAGCTTGAACAACTCGACGTCAAGACGGCGTTCTTGCATGGGGATCTAGAGGAGGAGATTTATATATCTCAACCGGAGGGGTTCAAGGTTGTTGGCAAGGAAGATTGTGTTTGTAAACTGAAGAAGTCCTTGTATGGGTTGAAGCAATCGCCTAGACAATGGTACAAGAAGTTTGACACATTCATGATTGCTCAGAAATTCAAGCGGAGTGATTTTGATCATTGCGTTTATTTCAAGAAACTCAAGGGGGATTCGTTTATTTACTTACTCTTATATGTTGATGATATGCTTATTTGTTCATCGAGTATGTCTGATATCAACACGGTGAAGGCTCAGTTGAGTCTCGAGTTTGAGATGAAGGACTTGGGTGGAGCTAAGAAGATTCTGGGAATGGAGATAGTAAGGGAGAGAAAGAAGGGAAGATTGTGCCTCACTCAGAGGCAATATCTAGAGAAAATGGTAGTCCGGTTTGGGATGCAGGACTCAAAGCCTGTGAGTGTCCCATTGGCTCCTCACTTCAAGCTCTCGGCAACTATGGCTCCAGAAACAGATGAAGAGGTGGAGTATATGGCTCAAGTTCCGTATGCTAGTGCAGTAGGAAGCTTGATGTATGCCATGGTGTGTACTCGACCGGATATTGCTCAGGCAGTGAGCATTGTTAGTAGATTTATGGCAAATCCGGGAAAACAGCATTGGAATGCCGTTAAGTGGATTTTGCGGTATCTACAAGGGACGAAGAATAAAGGGTTGGTGTACCAGAGAACCGAGGGGTCTATTATTTGCGGGTATGTTGATTCGGACTATGCTGGGGATCTTGACAAGCGACGATCGACCACGGGGTATGTTTTCACATTTAGTGGTGGTCCGATTAGCTGGAGGTCGATGTTGCAAGGTGTAGTGGCGTTGTCTACTACGGAAGCAGAGTATATTGCAGCAACAGAGGCGGTCAAGGAAGCATTGTGGCTTCGGGGTTTGATAGGTGATTTGGGGATGGTTCAGGAAAATGTCGATGTACATTGTGATAGCCAGAGCGCTATTCATTTGGCCAAGAACCAAGTTCATCACGGACGGACGAAGCACATCGATGTCCGATTTCATTTCATACGGGAGATTATCGAGAGTGGTGAAGTGATTTTGAAGAAAATTGGCACCAAGGATAATCCTGCAGATATGATGACGAAGGTGGTACCGACGACCAAGTTTGAGCATTGCTCGACTTTGGTTAACATTCTTCGGTGTTGAGGCCCCATTCGGGGGTGGAGGCTCTTTGGGGTCAGGTGTGATGCTATAGCAGTATTGATGGAGGAACAAGGGGAGTGAGGTGTGCAATTTGCTGGACGGGATCGCTACATGATTCGCCAAGGTGGAGATTTGTGAGTTTTGGCTCACATTTTGGTGAAATGGAAAAAGTTGGGCAGTGGACTCCATGATCGATCATGGGTTGCCCATGATCGATCATGGTCCAAGGCAATTTTCTCTTTATATGTTGTTTTGGCTCATTTGTGCACACATGCTTGTTTTTTGCTTAAAAAAGAGTTGAGAGCTAAATTTTGAGAGAAAATTTTTCTTGTGTGCTTGTAATCACTCTTTGTTTCAATTATCAATAGAAGCTATCGTCTGTGTGGATTAGTGGCTTTTACGCCGACATCACGGTAAAACCTTGTTTTGTGCGATTGTTGCTTTATTTCCTATTTCTCTATTGTGGGTGTGCTTTTTTGTGTCGGTTCTTCTTTCGGGTATACCAAATGAGCTTGTGAGATCCCTCCCCGTTGCGTCGTGCTCGGTTGTGAGCGGTTTGGCGTAACACGAACCACAATTTTTTTTTCTAGAATGCTTATGCATTTTCCAAAGAAAAAGAACAGAGATAAGGATAAAGAAGAGTGTTTATATTATTGATTTAAAAGTAATTACAGAGGGAGAATTGCAAAGAGAGAGAGAACAAAACAAAAGGAAGGAAAAGAAAAGATGCATTAACAGGATGCATCTGTCCTATATATATATGCTAGACATAAAATCGGATTAAACAAACCTATAAAATCCAAACTATTACAAACAGTAACTTTAATAATTAAAGTTTACACAGTGAACTCAATTATACAAACTAAACAGTGACTTATTTGTTTGGATGCGTCGGCTGCTGCTAAGCTTTCTTTTTCTTGTCTTCCATTATATGAGTGGGCGACAAAGACTCGGCCCCACCTGTGGCTTTATTCTCTTTTTTGATTTTATCCATGGCCTCAACTTGGTCGGCCCATGACATACCCATATACTTCTCCATATCTTCATTTTCATCAAAATCAATATTTTCTTCTAAATTTTCCGAATTAACGGAATGAGCTTTAAAGGAAGGAGCTTTAGAAGAGACAAACATATTATCATCGTCAAGAAATCACAACTAAGATATAAAGGCTTTTACCATTTTTCTCTTTATTTCTTCCGGCGAAGCATCAGGATACTTCTTTTTTATAGAGGCAACGGATGGAGTCTTGAACTCTTGATTCATAAAAGCCTCGATTTTTCTCATTTTCTCTTCTTATTGGACATACAAATTATATTCCTTATAAGCATTGAGATCTAAGATCATTTTAAGGATGAGTTCATCAAACTCATATTTAGGCCACCACTTATAGAACAAGTCTCGAGCAAGAATAAAAAGATTTTGGTTATTTCCAATGGCGTAAGACCACTGAAAAATCCAGGGAATAGAATAATGACCCAAGAATCGCAACAAAATTGCATTCTTTATGGGTTGAGATTCATCAAAGTGTTTAGGGTGGATGGCTTTGTACTCTTTAAAGATAGGTTGAATTTTTTCATGAAGGAAATTTTCCTCAGGCCCAAACTTAATGAACCAATTATAAAACCAGTGGGGAAGGTTCTTTAAAACCACTGAGGGCTCTTGGAGTGCTTCAAAACGAAACCACCAAGTGTGAGTATTATAAGAGTTTTGGTATAAAAATGCTTTTGACCAAGCATCTATATAATCCCAATAAGTATAATCTTCTCCGTATATAGGCAGCCTGTTAATGTTGTTGGGATTAACTCCTCAATCGTTAAAATCAAGAACTCCCGCTATAAAACATTTTGAAAACTGTATCTCAGTTTCTTTACCACGTATACCAAGATTTTTATTCACGTGGGTAATTCTTACAGAATGAGTTTCTACAAGAATGGCTTCATAGTAAGCCCTTTTTTTCTATTTAAAATGGGAAACTCCTAGTCATGCTTGAAATATTGTTTAGCCAGGTGTATAGGATTAGAGAACAATTTTTTGTCACTCTCTTTTAAAAATATAACAAAATCTTGGATGGATTTTTTAAAAGGAGGAGGTGCTAGAGTGTTCAGCACATTTGCAAAAGATCCAATCTGGGAAGCTGGAGATTTAGAGCCAGAAGTAGAACTTCGAGAAGAAGAACCTTGATTAAAATTGGCCTATTTAAATGAAGGTGAAAAATTTATTGTGGTCTGTTTATAAGTGCTAGTGCCACGACCCCGGCCTCTTCCCCCTTGTTGAGAGGAAGTCATTTTTTAGATCCTGTCAAAAATTCACGAGTTAGAAAGTCTGGTAGAGAATTAGACTCTCCTTTTATAAACTCAATTTTAAAATCAAAGACAGATAATATAGCCTGCCATCTGGCAAAGATTTGCTTGGAAGCGATGTTCTTGACATCTTTTTCAAGTACATCTTTGGCAGCTTTACAATCAATTCTCAAGAGAAACTCTTGATTTAAGAGATCATCTTAAAATTTAGAAATATAAAAAACTATAGAGAGAATTTCTTTCTTTATAGTAGAATAGTTTAATTGTGCTGAATTCCATTTTCCAGATGTAAATCTAGAAAGGATTTTTTTATAATCAGCTTTAAATTTTTGCTTTAGAATTCCTCCATACCCTATATCGAAGGCATCAGTTTCGACAACTTTAAAACTATAAGGAGAAACAAGTGCCAAGCAAGGCAACTGTTTAACTTTGGATTTTATAATTCGAACATCTTTAGTATGCCTATCTCCCCAAGGAAGAGGGTTTTTACAAAGGCGTTCATATAAAGGAGCACAATATATAGCAAGGTTTTTATAGTAATCAACAATATAATTAACACTTCCCAAAAACCTTTGTAATTGGGTTTTATCAGTAATTATATCCGGAAATTTATCCACAAAATCTATAGATCGATTTATAGGTATAATTTCACTATTAGATATATCATGACCAAGAAATTTAATTTTTGTTTGGAACAAAACCATTTTCTTGGCTGAGAGAACTAAACCTGCCTTTTTTATAACATTTATTAAGATATTCAAGTGTTTAAAATGTTGATCTATATCTTGAGAGAAAACTATAATATCATCAATATATAATATAGTGAAAGTAGTATAAGGGGTAAATATATCATTCATTATATTCTGGAATTCATTAGGGGCATTTTTTAGACCAAATGGCATAACATTCCATTCGTAATGTCCAAAAGGAACTGTAAAAGTAGTTTTATATTTATCTTTTTCTACAATTTGAATTTGCCAATATCCTGATTTTAAATCAAATTTAGAAAATACTTTAGTAGCTTGAACTCTAGCTAAGAGGTCTTTTTTATTAGGTAAGGGATACCTTATCTATTGAAGAGCTTTATTTAAAGGCTTATAATTTATAACAAGACGTGGAGCACCACGCTCAATTTCAGAAGCTTTATTAACATAAAAAGCAGTACACCTCCAAGGATAATAGCTTTTACGAATAAGTCTTTTATCAAGTAATGATTGTATTTCATTTTTACAATATTCTAATAGTTCAGCATTCATTTGGGCTGAATGGGCTTTAGTAGGGATTTTATTTTTTAGAAAATTCTTTTTCGTAAGGAAGAGAGACTATATGTTGTTTCATATCCCAAAATGCATTAGGATGTTCATTAAATAACTCATCAGTAATAACTTTAGAAATTTGTTCAATATTATTTTTAACTATAGAAGAATTTAGTTGAGATAAAATAGTTAAAATCTTAACATTTTTTCTTAAATAATTTATTTGTTTCTCTTTGAAAAAAAAATGTTCTTTAACTTCATTAATTTCTTTAGTTTGAGGAGGGGTTATAAATTCAAACAAAATTTCAGTATCTTCATATTTTGTAATAATTCCTTTTTCAGTTTTAGTAAAAGGTTCTATTAAACTAAGAAAAGTAGTTCCTAATATAATTCTTTGAGAAAGATTCTTTACTAACATAAAAGTAGTAGGGACACATAATCCTTGATTGCAAATATAAGCATTAGACAATTTAAATTTTATTTTTAATTTAGACTTATTTGCCGCAGTAAATGATTCAGTAGTTTTATCAAAATATTGTGTAGGTACTAAACCTTCACGAATACAATTTATATCTGCACCACTATCTACAAGAGCTATATCTTTTAGAACAAAATTTTTATTTACAACAATCGTAATCGCTATATACCATTTTTGAAAGGTTATTCTATCAATAAGTTGTAAAAAAAATTGTTTTTGTTTTCGTCAGGAGTTGAAGAAGTTGAAGTTAAAGCAAAAAAGGATTTATTATAACCTTCAAGGTTTGTAAGCCGAACTTTTATTTCTTGAATTTCCTTTTTTAAAATATTTATTTCAAATTTTAAATCAAGGAGAGAAGACTCTCTTTCAGAAATATTACTTTATTTCATATCATCAAGAACCCTTTTTAGAGAATATGGTTCTTCTGAAGGAAGAAGATTATTTTCCTGTTTAAAAGTAGAAAGATAATATTCTGTCATTTTTCTTTTTATAGAAAGGTCTTCAATACCATCAATACTGTCTAATATATTTTGTTCTTTTTTAGAAAGCACATTAATACTTAAGCCATTAGCTTCAAGAATTGCTTTATAATAATCTGTTTGAGCATTACAATTACATTCAGATTTAGAACTATCAGATTCAGCAGATGATTCTATATCATCTATTTCAAGATCACCACTTTCTTCTTTAGAATCTTCTTCCTCATTATCAGAAAGATTTAACAGGACATTTATAAGTTGTTTACGTAAGCCTTCATCATCAATTTCATTTATTTTCTTTTTAGTCCAACACTTATTAGCATAGTGACCTGTTTTGCCACATTTTTTACAAACAACATTGCTAGAATTAGATGATTTTTTAGGAGGACGTTTGCTTGATTTTTTAGAAGTAGAGGATTTATTTTTAGAAGTAGACGCATCTTTCTTTTTAGATTTTCTTTTAGTATACTTCTTTTTCTGTTTAGAAGGACGACGACTAGGTCTCCCAGGGACTTTAATATCAAGACCGAATTGGTCATAAAATTCACCAATTTCTTTACGACCATTGAAGTTTTGAGCTTTTAATTGAGCTTTTAATTTAATATCATTACATAAGGCTAAGCCTTCTAAAATACATTCACTTATAAGCATACCATACATATATTGTGAATAAGGTATAGAAGTACCACCATGTTTACGAATAATTCTATTTTTAACCTTTTGAGCAAATAATACTGGCAGACCAGTTATAAGTTTTTCTTTCCAAAAATCTGCATTAACACCAGCTCTAATCATAACTTTAGATAAGAAAGTATCTTTATACCATCTAAAGTGAGTTAAAGTAGGGCATTTCAAGTTTATAAGTAGATCTCTACTTTTATCAAATATTTCAAGATGAGCACCAATAAAAGCTATAATTATAGAATTTAGCAGAGAATACACAGCATTTTGCTGTGTAGTAGGTTCTTGTTTAATTTCACTTGTACCATCGGGGTTTTTAGTGGTAATAACAGTTTGAACTATTTTAACATAATTTGGAATTTCATTTCTTTGAGAATCATTTAAAACATTATCCCCCCAACCATGAAGTTGGCCACCAAAACCCGCAATTATAAATTCAGCAATTTTTTTATCAGTATTGCCAACAGCTTTACACACAGTAGAATACATAGTCATACGATGTAATTGAGTTAAAATAGCATATTCATATAAGCCATCTATAGTCCATTCATATATAGTTTTAGCACTAAAATTAGAAGCAGTAATATTGGCTTCTTCTTCAAACAATATATCTTGAGGTGTAGGCCTAGGGTAATAAAATTTTCCTGAAGGCATAATAACTTCTTTAGTAGACCTAAAAGGATAATTTACTTCTTTTATATTCATAAATTCATTTTGAATTTTAGAAACATCTGAAAACTCAGTTTCAGCATCAGAAATTTCTTTACTACGTGTTATATGCAAAATTTGTTTTCCAATATTCATAGAATCGAGTTTATCTTTTAAAGCATATATAATCTCTTGACTTAAGGTTGATTTACCAAGAGAAAATCCTTTATAAAGTTCAATTATAGGCTTTAAAAGTGAAGGAGAAACTTTTGTTTTCTTAGTTATAACTTCTTGTTGTTTAGCTTTAAAAGTATCATGTATTTCATCAATATTTTGTTCAAGTCGAATAAGTTGACTTCCTATAGTTTGCAAATGAATATTTATATAATTACTTTGATATATCATACGTTCTATAGTAACTATAGAATTAGCACCAGGTTGCGCAAATGAAGTAGCCTCAATATAACTATCTTTTCCTATTTTAAAACCTTGATGTTCTGGAGGTGGATGTATAGCTCTTACCACCCCGGAATCGACTTTCCAATCTTTATAAAAGATTTCTAAAACATTTATTTGAGAAAAATCGATTTTAGTTTTTATAATATGTTCATAGAACCAAAGAGCAAAAGGGACAACTTGCTCATGTTTATCAATATAAGCATAAAATAAGTCTTTAGACATGTATTGTTGATCATCAGTATAATAATCAAAAAACCAATTTCTAAATCCATTATATTTTTCTTGGAAAAATTCTTTATTTATTTCATTTCTGTCATATACAAATGATTCGAAAATTGTAACAACATTTATTGATTTAATATTTATACCTAAATCTGCTATATTCACTCCAAGTTCTGATATAGTATCTGGTTCATTTTTTACAGGTTGTTCTTCACTAAAACTAACTGGATGGTACACACCATGAGGTATATTTTGTTTAGAATTTATAATTCCTTCAAAAACAAGATTATTGGCCTTAGTAGCAGAATTTATCACTGATGAAGCAGGAGTATAAAATTATCCTTGCCTAGAAGACTGTGCAAATGAGTTTGCTAAAGTATTAGCAGGAGTATAAAACTTTTCTGAAGAAGTTTTAAAAGAATGTCTAGAACTTGTTGATAATTTAGTTGTTTTATTATTATCAAATTTTATAATAACATCACCATCTTGAAATTGAACTATTTCTTGAACTCTCCTACTTTTTACAGGCTCAGGGAGAGTAGCAGCTTCAAGTAACCAAGTAGAATGGGGAGTTATATCTTTCCACATAATAGTTCGGGGAATAGCCACATCAGAATTTAAGATGTTAGTTTCTAGTAGAATTGTTTTATCTTTACAGTCATATAAATGAGAACGAGGACTCGACGTGTTCATAACCCTGTAATATACTCGATATGTAAGATTTAAAGGTTCCGATCCAGGTTTCATATCATAGCCATTGAGCTAAAGATTAACAGTAAGTACATCAAGTATATTTCTGTCTGTAAATGATATAGAAAGATTTGGGTAAGCATCAAAGTATACAGGCCCATTATAAAGGCTAGATTGAATCATTCCTATAAGAGAGTCATCAAATTTTAGGTGACAATAGTCACAAAGAGCAATTAAAAACGAGGTATTTAATCCCTTCATAGTTAAGGGTTTTAAAGCCACTTGGACTAAACCAATATGTAAATATTTGTAACAATCCTTATATCTATCTATTTCTTGTTATGTTAACAACTGTATAGAATCAAAAGAATTTCCAACTGGAATTGTTTGTTCGATTGTTTTTATAGACATGGTTGAAAATAAATTGAACATACCAGTTTGATATATTTTATCAGGACTTACTTTAGGAATATTCCAGTTTAAGAGCAATTTTTCAATATCGTGAAATTATATATCTTCCCTATTTTTAATTAATGGTTTAGATTTAAAACGGTTTATCATAACAGAGTTTCACAATTAATAATAAAGGATTTCTAACTCAACTGTCAACGAATTACGAAAAGAAAGGCTTTAAAACGCCTTACCT
This sequence comes from Lonicera japonica, assembly GCA_021464415.1. NCBI lineage: Eukaryota > Viridiplantae > Streptophyta > Magnoliopsida > Dipsacales > Caprifoliaceae > Lonicera > Lonicera japonica. Next base: position 102,292,019 of record CM038464.1, read on the forward strand.
TGGCTTAATTCGGCTAAAACTCCAACGCGACTTAGGTGTTGATCGATTAGAAACTGTATCTCAGCTTCTTTACCACGTATACCAGGATTTTTATTCACGTGGGTAATTCTTACAGAATGAGTTTCTACAAGAATGGCTTCATAGTAAGCCCTTTTTTTCTGTTTAAAACGGGAAACTCCTGGTCATGCTCGAAATATTGTTTAGCCAGGTGTATAAGATTAGAGAACAATTTTTTGTCACTCTCTTTTAAGAATATAACAAAATCTTGGATGGATTTTTTAAAAGTAGGAGGTGCTAGAGTGTTCAGCACATTTGCAAAAGATCCAGTCTGGGAAGCTGGAGATTTAGAGCCAGAAGCAGGACTTCGAGAAGAAGAACCTTGATTAAAATTGGCCTGTTTAAATGAAGGTGAAAAATTTATTGTGGTCAACTCATATTTCAAGGGCTTAACCTAAAGAGGTTTTGCCCTTACGAATAAAGCTTTTTTAATGAAACATTTATGGCGTTTACTTACGGATAGTTCTTCCCTTTAGGCCAAAAGATACAAAGCTAAATATTTTCCGAATATAAATATTCTTCTTGCCAAAAGGAAAGCTTTTGCCTCATGGGCATGGCAAGGTCTAATGAAGTTGCTGCCTGATTTCATTACAGGTATCAAATGGCTAATTGGAGACGATGACAAATTATTTTGGCATGATGTCTGGGTAGGGGACGCAACTCTCATTCGGCAACTTCCTCCTAATGGGTATATTGATAATAGTACTGTCCAAAATAAAGATTTTATTAATCCTGTTTCTAAAAACTGGAATATTGACAAATTAGCCCATACGGTTCCAAACTAGTTACTTCACCTCATCCAGGGTATTCCAATACCCTTTACTCAAGGTTCAAATACTCCTCTTTGGGTTCCTAATCTAGCTGGAACATATACGATCAAATACTCTTATCATTGGCTTTAAAAAAAATTATAACCTTCCATTCCCTTAACTTCCTTGGAGAAAACTTTGGAAAATGTATTGTCCTCCCAAAATAAAAAATAAAAAATATTGGCAAATAGTAAATGGTTCATTACCCATAACTGATCATCTTTTCAAAAAATTTATTCTCCATTCCTCAAGTCGTTCTCTCTGTGATGAATTGATAAGATTACACATTGCTTTTTGAAATGGCCTCTCCTTTAACATATTCAGAACCATGTTAACTAGGTGGATTGGGACCAATTCAATTTTATCCAATTCTTTGCCCATGGAAATGCACACATGCATGGGAATATATATATATATATATCATAACTCTTTTTCTTTTCTGGTCTATGTGGTAGGCTCGAAATAATGTTATCTTTCGCAATGATGTGATAACATTCTACGAATGACAAACGACAACTATACTCAATACTCTTCTGCTCACTTTCTCTTTTGGGATGCGAAGAGCAATCACAAAACTCTTCTTCAATTAGCATGGTGTCCTTCCTCACACATTATATATAAACTTAATACTTATGGGGCATCCTCTAGTAATACGAGCATGGCTGGCATTGGGGCGATGCGATTATTCAAGACCAATATGGACAATTGATTATGGCGCTAGCTGTAAATATTGGCATTACTTCTAATGTGCTAGCTGAGCTTTGCGCTATTAAAGATGGATTAATTATGGCCAAGCATCATAATATTACAAAAATACATATTGAGACTGACTTTCATTCTATTTTACAAATGCTTTGTAGAGACCCAAAGATGATTCAAACGCATCACGACATGATGAAAGATATTTGGGCTCTAATTCGGGAATTTGAAAATGTATGGATAAGTTTTTGCTACTAAGAAGCTAATAGGATGGCAGATGAATTAGCTTATCTAAAAAAATAACTCTTTTTTGTATGAATATTATGACCATGTTCCTTCCTCTCTTTTGCATGTTGCGAATAATGATATGTATGGAAAAACTTTAAACCGCATAGGAGGGTTGTGTAATATAATATTGATACTTTTATGCTATAAAATTTTCCTTTTTTGTTAAAAAAAAGAAAAGAAAAAGAAATGGGGGTGGTGAGTTGTTTATTGAGGTATCAAAGCTTCCTCATGAAGTCATCGACATAGGAGAGAGATATGTTAAAGAAAGGGAGTTATAAATAAAGCATATAAAACTAAAAAGGGTGGTTAGAGTAAGATGTGAAAGTGTAAACGTGGAGTGGAAAAGATTTAATCATGTTGATTGATGTAATCCAGTTTTTTTGGATTTATGAATCAATTGAATACATTTTTTGAAAACTGAAAATTATTGAATCGGTTTTGAATTTGGGTCAGTGTAAATCGATTCAAACATTTATTTAATATAAATATTTTTACTTAAAGTGCACATATCTTTGTGCCATTGGTGATGATGATAATATATTTATAATGCTACTCTTTCTTTGTAATTTGACTACAAGTTATTTTATTTAATTTTGTCAATTTTTCATATTTTCCAATTTTAAAATTTTAAAATTTCCCAATAGGTATATTGTTAAGACTCTATTTTTTTAATTATTCAATTGGATCAGATTAAAACCGATTCAATCCCACAATTTTTTGGATTGAATTGGCAAGACGTGTTTGATCAAATTTGATGCCAAATACTAAAATTCATATCAGATATAATTGGATGTGGATAGTCTAAACACCACAGGATTAGATCGGATACCCACCCTTAAGTACACGTGATGGGTGTCGAATCCAACAAATATAATTCATACTCAAAATAAATTGTATATAGCGGTGAACAGGGTCGAATTCTCAGAAGCTGGTTAGACTTAATTTTTCAAATAATAAAAGAAATGGGATTTTGGATTTTTGTAATTTTAAAAAAATTTAATTGAAAGCAATTTAAAGAATAAATCAATATTTATAAAAGATCTAATCTAAGGTATAATCTCAGAGTTGATTAATTGAATTGATCATCGATGCAAAAATAAATCTTTTATTCTTTACTAAATTGGTTATAGTTATTGATACAGTCTAATAACTAATCTCTCATTACTTAATTTGTCGATAATTAAGGTACAACCATTAATTATTTCTCTAATCGATAAACAACCCTAGACAAGCTCATAGGATTTAATTTACCAATAGCATTAATAACTAGAGATACCCAAATTTAATCAATGGATACAAAAGCATGATCCATTTAAATTAGATTATATATCCCCACAACATAAACCTCATCTATTTTATTTTACCACTAATATTATAACACTTAAACAATTACAGATTTAAATTTTCTAATTGGCAGTATATTGTTTCATCAGTCAAAACAATGTACACTTTGTATCAATTAATAAACAATAATATAATGAAACATAGTATCCTTCATCTTTAGCATCCTTCTGTCTTTTTTGATACAATTCTCAACTTTGACGTGCCTACGATTTATGCAAATACTTCTTCTAATCTTTTTACCTTTTCCAACTTTAGCATCCTTCATCTTTTTGTGTTTTTAGCTCATTTATGTTCATATCAATCATCTTTCCTACACAAACACGATATGCAATCAATATCCGCAAATTAAACATTTAAAACCAATAAAACATGAAAATGTATCACAAGATAAATAACAATTAAGCATCTTATCAACATGTATCATAGAGCTAGGGGTGTTCAAAAACCGAACCAGACCGCCAAACCGAATAAACCGGACCAGAAAATGGACCGATTTGGACCGAACCATTTGAAGTCGGTCTGGTCCAGTCTAATTTTAGAAGGACTGAAATGGTTCGGTCCGATCTTCGGTCTTCGATTTTTAAAGTTCGGTCGGACCGGACTGGACCGGTATTAATAATATATTTTTAATATTCTTAATATATTCTTTCTTTCCTTTTTCTATCTTTTAAATTTAGGAAGCCATTAATATTCTTAGCTAAATTTAAGAATGGTGATCTTTGAAACGCAAGTTCAGCTATGGAAGCTATTAATTTGGAATGCTGCAGGTGTTGAAGACATTTCAATCTTGGAATGGTGTTTTTGTTGATCATATTTTTCAGATTCATTAGAGACCCAATCTTGGAATGTAAAGGCATTGTTGGTAAAAAAAAGGCTGAAGCGTTTGTAGCCCGTCAGTTACCAATTTAATTAATTACTTCTTAAAAGTAATTCCCAACTTAATTTCACTAATATATATTGTTGTGCAAATTTTATTTTTTTGGATCCTAATATAACTCTTGGGCCCAAAAAAATAAGCCCAAACCGAATGGACCGATCGGAGCCGGACCGGAATAATCAGTCCAGTCTAGTCCAGTCTTTAAGAGCATTTCGGTCCGGTCTTCAAATTTTTGAGACCGAAATATCCGGTCCGGTCCTGTCCTATGCTATTCGGTCCGGTCAACCGGACCGTACACACCCCTACATAGAGCATATATTGTTAAAGGGTGCCAGTAAAAGCACCCTAAAAACTAACGTTAGCACCCATTTTTTAAAAAATCTAACTCACATAATTAAAACTTTTATTTTAAAGGCACCTGTTACGAAATAGAAACAAAAGAGAGATTGAAGAAGGAGAATGAAAGAATTGTATTACTTTCTTGATGATGAATGTACAATAGAGTAAGGATATATATACTAGAGACAAAACCCTAATCTAGGATACAATTTGGAAAGTATAATGGGAACACAATCAATACAATTAATACAATATGGAAAGTAGAATAGGAATAGGAAACATAATATATAGTATATTCTAACACCCCCCTCAAACTCAAGGTGGTAAGTGAGAGACCAGCTGGAGTTTGGAAACAACGTTTGGAAACGGCTAGGCTGGTGAGCTTTAGTGAAGAGATCTGCAGGCTGGTCATCTAAAGATACGGGCATAAGACGAATGTACATATTGCGAATATGTTGGCGAATAAAGTGACAATCAATCTCAATGTGTTTAGTTCGTTCATGAAAAACGTCATTGTGATTGATTTGAATGGCACTGCAGTTGTCACAATAAAGAGCAGTAGCAGAGTCTTGAGGAGCACCTAATTCATCGAGGAGGCATCGAAGCCATATTAGTTCTTGTGAAGTATCAGCAAGAGCGCGGTATTCAGCCTCAGTGCTTGATCAAGAAACAATAGACTGTTTCTTACTACGCCAAGTAAGAATGGAGTCCCCAAGGAATAAACAGTAACCAGTAATAGACCGATGATCTGTAGGGTCACCAGCCCAGTCTGCATCTGAGTAAGCCCTTAATATAAGAGATGACTTTGAGGAGTAGTGAAGCCCATGAAAAACTGTCCCTTTGAGAAAACGAAGAATTCGAATAACAACATCAAAATTAGTAGAGCGAGGAGCATCCATAAACTGACTGACAACATGGACAGCATACGCAATATCCAGGCAAGTAACAGTAAGATAAACTAGACTGCCAACTAACTATCTGTATAAAGTACCATCACAGAGAGGAGTACCATCAAACAGAGTAAGTCTAACATTGGTGTCCAATAGAGTAGATGCAGTTTTACAGTCAGTGAGATCAGCACGAGCCAGAATGTCAGACATGTATTTCACCTGAGATAAATAATAACCCGTTGAATCAGAAAGGACTTCCAGTCCTAAGAAGTAGTTGAGACGACCAAGATCCTTCATTTCAAAAAACTGACTGAGAGATTGTTTGAGATCTGAGATACCAGAAATATCATCCCCAATAATTATCATATCATCCATACAGAGGAGAAGAAAAATAGTCCCAGAATCTGTCTTTCGAATAAAGAGGCTTGAGTCTGACGAACTGGAGGAATAACCAAGCTTTGTGATGGTAGAGCTAAATTTTACGAACCAAGTTCGGGGAGCTTACTTGAGTCCATATAGGGCACGACGAAGTTTGCAGACCTTAGTGGACTGGTGTGAATAACCGGGAGGTGGTTTCATATATACTTCTTCTCTGAGATCCCCATTAAGAAAGGCATTTTTGACATCCATCTGAAAAAGATCTCATTTACGAACGACAGCAATAGCAATAAGACTGTGAACAGACGTCATTCGAGCCACAAGAGCAAAAGTTTCTTCATAGTCTATACCATACTCCTAGTTAAACCCTTTGGCTACGAGACGAGCTTCGTATCGTTCAATCGAACCATCAGATCGTGTCTTGATTTTATACACCCATTTACACCCAACTGCAGATTTTTCAGGAGGAAGATTCACAAGATCCTAGGTATGCGCCTTATCTAAGACTTGTAATTCTTCTGTCATAGCTTGCTGTGAAAGTGGATTAGTACTAGCTTCCTTATAGGATGAAAGTTAATAGTGAGATATCATAGTAGAATAACAGTGGTAATCACGAAGGTGATGGGGGAGCTCTTTTACCCGAGTGGACTGTCGTTGTGGTTGAGGTATGACAGGATCAACATGCGAGACATCATCATTGGGAGGTGCCGTATGTTGAAGCTCGTTGGAAGGAATGACTTCAGGTGAGGATGGTTCACGAGATGTTGGACTAAGAGGTTGAGGTGGTGATGGTGTGGCTTCTGGTTCAGATTCTAGTGGGAATGTGACAACTGGAGCCTCAAGTTCAGGGGTGAAAAGATCAAGTGACAAATGAGTAAAGAATGGGAGTGGAGATTCTTCAAGGACATGAAATTTGGATAGAGAGGAGAACATTTTATGTTCCCAGAAGACAACATGACGAGAAATCCTTAAACGTTTTGAGATAGGATCCCAACACCGATAACATTTATGTTCTATCCCATACCCCAAGAAGCAACAAAGACGAGCTCGTGGTTCCAATTTAGAATGTTCATGAGGCTGAAGTAACACAAAACTAGCACAACCAAAGACTCGTAAGAAATTGTAATCAAGAGAGGTACCATGAAGTCTTTCATATGGAGATTGATGCTGAAGAAAGGGAATAGGATACGATTAATAGTGTAAACAGCAGTAAGTGCTGCTTCCCCCCAAAACCATTCAGGGCAACTACTGGAGATAAGAAGTGTGCGAACAGTATCAAGAATATGTTTGTGTTTACGTTTAGCATGACCATTTTGTTGAGATGTACCTAGACAAGAATATTGAGAAATAGTGCCCTGTTCACGGAGAAATTTAAGAAATGAGGTTTCCTTGTATTCCATGGCATTATCAGCTCGAAAAACTTTAATGGGATGAGAAAACTGAGTTTGAATCATGTGAGCAAAATTATAGTAAATTTGGGCTAATTCAGAACGATTTTTCATAAGATAGATCCAAGTAAAACGAGAATAATCATCCAAAAAGATAACAAAATATTTTGAACCTCCCATGGTAGAATGTGGAGAAGGTCCCCAAACATCAAAGTGAATAAGATCAAATGGTGCTGAAGAAATAAAATCATTTTTATTAAAACATAATGCAGGTTGTTTTCTAAGTTGACAAGATAGACACAACAATTTCTCAGACTTTATTGACCCTAACTGACCAGATGACACAATAGAACGAAGACGATCAAAAGACACATGTCCTAAATGGGAATGCCACAACTCAAACGAAGAAATAGGTGGTGTGGATGCAGTAGTAGTTGGTGTGGATGCAACAATAGGAGTAGGCGAGGTACGAAGGTGTATGAGCTCAAACATGCGACCAACTTTACGGCCTATCCTAATAATTTGTCCCATCTGAGGATCCTGCACATGACAACCAGAAGAAGAAAATATAACATTCAGCCCAAGGTCACATAGTTGACCAACAGAAATAAGGTTGATAGTCAATTTTGGAATATGAAATGTAGCAAGTAAAGAGAGGCTAGGTCTAGTAACCGTCCCAACATGACTAACAGATAACTGAGAACCATTGGTAGTTTTAATGGTGGGTGTATGAGAATTATAACTTTTAGATGTGAAAATAGCAGGATGTACCTGTGGGTGTATGAGAAGTCATATAATTGCAGCAGCCATAGTCAAAGAACCAAGATGTACCTGTGGTGGTAGCCACAGCAGAACTAGAAGAGGATGTAACCTGTTTAAGAAGAGCTGTGATGTCAACTAGAGTCACAGGTGCAGTAAAAATGTCTACCTCAGAGGAATCAGTGGTGGCAGCGGTGATGGTGCTGGAAGATGATCTAGAGGATGATCTCCTGGATGGGTTCTTGTAACAATCGGCTTGAAAGTGACTTGGTCCCACCTTTTTGTAAAAGAAACACGTCCTAATTGGACACTTTAGTAGCATATGGGTGGTGGCATGACAGTACGCACATTCTCGAGAAGACGAGTTTTTGGTAGGTTTCGAGCTTTGAACGGCTAAAACAGTATGAGAATTGTGGGCCCGAGTGGCAAACCGAGTTTCTTCAGAGAGAAGCTCTATTATAACATCATCAAGAGATGGTAAAGGATTGCGATGGAGTAGAACAGCCCGAATTGGTTCGAATTTATCGTGAAGTCCCATTAGAAGAGTGATAACATGCTGGTTATCTCGGTATGTTTCAAATTTTTCTGTATCATGCTCACAAAAAGTAGGTTCGTATTGGGCTAGCTGATCCCAAATAGCTTGAAGGTTAGATAAATAATCATCAATCGATTGCTCGGGTTGTTGGGTTTTAGAATATAAAGCAGTAAGCAACTGGTACTGATGAGAGAGATCCTTTGGAGTGTACCTAGATTTTAGAAAATCCCAGACTTCCTTCCCGGTGGTAAAACGACCAATTTGCTGCCCTATACGAGAGATAGAGGTATTCCGAACCCATGTGATAATATCACCATTTTTGCTTTCCCAATCATCAAGTCGATCATTGAACTTATCGTCGATTTCATCGGTTTTCTTGGTTGGCTTAACGACTTCTCCAGTAATAATTCGCCAGGACTTACGAGACTTCAAAAAACTGGTCATGGCTTGGGACCATTGAACATAGTTGGTTCCATTGAGAACGATAGAGATCGGACGCAAAAACTCGTGCTTTTCCATTGAGAAATGTGTAAGATAACACAATATCTGTAAAAAATAATCTGATTCTGAGAAATCTGAGGCCAGAAACGAATCCGAAACAGTTGATTTAATAGGAAACCGATCTTAGAGTGAAAAAAACCGGGTTAGATATAGGTGAACCGGTCAAAGGAGTAAAAACCGGTTCAGAAAAAAACCGGTTTAGGGTTTTTAGGGTAGTGGCGCGTGGATCTGGGCTACGCGACTAGGAGATGTTCCAGCGGCGCGTGTGGGCGCGTACCAACTCCGATCGTGGTGATTTCAACGGCGTTTGGTTCGTATTGAAGAGACGAAGATTTTGGTATATTATACCCGATTTAGGGCTCTGTATCGAGGTGGTGATTGATCAAGAAAAGGAGGGTGTGCGTGGATCTAGGCGGCGCGACTGGGGGATCTTGCCGAGGCGCGTGAGAGCACGTGAGGTGTCCGAATGGGGTGTTTTAAACGGGGTTTGGTTCGTATTGAAAGGACGAAGCTTTTAGTATAATTTTTGGGTTAACCGAGGTTCTGTATGGCTTTGAACATTGGATCGACAGTTGAATGAAGCTAGGGTTTTTTATTGGTTGGTTGCTTGGGTTGATGATGCTAGGGTTTTTGATTTGGATTTGGTTAAAGATTAGGTGAAAGATTGGTTCTAGAGGAAGATGAATCCCTCTGATACCATGTTACGAAATAGAAACGAAAGAGAGATTGAAGAAGGAGAATGAAAGAATTGTATTACTTTCTTGATAATGAATGTACAATAAAGTAAGGATATATATACTAGAGACAAAACCCTAATCTAGGATACAATTTGGAAAGTATAATGGGAACACAATCAATACAATTAATACAATATGAAAAGTATAATAGGAATAGGAAACATAATATATAGTATATTCTAACAGCACCCATGCTTCAAATCGACAAACCAACTTAAGAAATCTCCATACTTTTCTTCATCACTCACACATTCTCTATTTAGCTATGTTTATGTTTGTTTATTTACATACATACATATATACATATATATATATATATATATATGAATTTTCTTTATATGCTCACATTTCTTTTTCTGTGGACCTCCATCAACATCTTTCTATATACATAAGCTAAGATTCTTGTTTTCTTGTTCCGTGAACCTAATTTCCAAAGAAGTTTTTTTCTTTTTTCTTAAAGTTGGAGTGGGATAATCAAGCTTTTTCCATGGAAAAATGAATGACAAAAAAAATACATGTAAGAAATTACTAACCACTTTTTAACTAGATAATAATGGCAATGAAATACCAAAAGATGAAAAATACAATATTTTTTAGGTTAAAAATAAACACAATTAAATGCTTCTCGATGATAGTTTCCATGGAATATAATTATAGGCAATTCAATTATAGGCAAATTCAATGTCTTAATGGATGAAAATAGATGTTTGTAAAGCAATATTTTTTATTGAAAAATAATTTCGTCTTTACGATGTCATAAGAAATTCAAATTTCATTAAGCAAACGTTTAAGTAGGGGTTTAACAATATAAACCATGTTATTTTTACACGCAATCTCTCTTCCCTCTTCTTTAATTATTTTTGGCTATTTTCCGATGTTTGAGATCGATGGTGGTGAGACTTTCGAGCGTGGCGAAAGGGGAATGGGAATGGAAATTAACAATAGATATGCTTTTGGTCAAATTTCCGGTCTTTGATTAAAAGCATTTTTAATAGTTGTGCTAATGCATTAGATCGACCATTTACTGTGATATTACTAAATTGTATGATAAAATAGTATTCCGGAAATGAGGTAAAAGAAAGATTTTGCGTGACAATTTCGCAAAAAAAATAACCAATAATATTTTTTAGAAATAAGAGCCTAGATATAGTTATCATTCAGAAGTAATTAAGGGCTTATTTATTAATTGTGTTTTAAAATAAAAAGTTCGATCGAGTGCAAACTTAACTTTACATAAAATTATGCTGAGCGCAAACTTAAATTTGCAATCAAAAAAAATTTAATGTAATTTTGTTTTACATGATTTGTTTATATTTTTTTATCATTATATTTTATTCATAAAATTTTAAAACAACGTCAAATAAATACAAATATATAGTAATGTGTAAGAAAATAAGGAATGAAAACTTAACTTTGCATAACTCCAAAAAAATTATTATGAGCATTTTATTAATAAATAAGTTTTGAATATGTAATTTGTTAAAATTATTCAAAAACACTATCAATTGAAGGCTTATTTATAATAATACGCTAATAAACATGTATTGCAAACATAATTTTGCATGGTTCCATAAATTATACAACTTAAAAATATGCTACAAAGTTAACTTTACTCCTTCTAGAGTTTGGTTAAATATAGGCCACTAATTTACAAAAATATTACTCCCCGATTGTTTTTCATAAAACTTTTTCATACAATACCTATTCTTCAACGCGCGGGAATGATGTTTTAATAGGATTGAATTTTACTTTGAAAAAGTGATAAAAATAGAAAAATCCTGAAACTAAAATGAATGAACAATCTACAAAATGCTATTTTTTCATCAACCAAATTTACCCCCTCCACTCCCTTGTCATATCGTTGAAGCAAAAAGCCAATACCAGAGAGAGATAAATCGTGCCAGAGGCCTTCAATTCGTGCTACGTTCTCAAGATTTCTCTTCTCTTCCTTGTTGCCACCATTACCACTACTTGCTTCATTCTCCCCATAGAAAAGGTGTCTTTTTCTTTTTCTTTTTTAATTATCTATATTATAATTATATGAACAAGTCTATATTATGGGTTGACTTTTTTAGGAGACAAGTAAATCAAATGAAAAAACATTTATATATATATAAGGAGGGAAGGGCGACATTCACCCGCTATGAAAGGGGCGGGTGAAACTCACTTAATTGATAATTTAATCCATTACTAAATTTAATTAGGTGTTACGATATAAGATAACTTTTTGCCAATTATGTTTGTACTCACAGTGCAGGTGGTTATGCTAAATATAAGTTTTTAGAGTATACCCACCACAGTGGATAATCTTACCACCTAACAATGTTAAAAACTACATTATGTGTAAAAATTTTAGTGCTCCAATAATTGTGTAAACAATCTTGTCATCTTATCACCGTCTAAAATGGGTGTCTTCTTCTCAAATTTTTAAAAATAAATTCAAATAAAATAATTTTATATCCAAAAATTTACTTATAATAAAATTTACTCATCAAGAGTTACAAAATAAGATCTATTGTGATCATAAAATTATGTATAATTTTTTATATAAAAAAACTATAGAATATTACATATAATGATAGGAAAATAATAACATGTGCCCTTAAGGCACATGTTAAAATTACTATAAATGAAAATAATAAAATCTTGTATAAGAATCTGTACCATATTTAATGTATGTTAGGAGTTAATTATTTTCAAAAATTGGTACTTAAGGGCACACGTTAACATGACTCATAATGATATATTCTATTTGTGTGTTTTTTATTTGTCCATTCAGATTTTACACATATTCCATTGGAATACAAAATTGACATGTGTGTAAGTTACGGGATATTGAAAAATAGGGTTCTTTTGAAAAAAAAAAATCTCAAAAGAATTAGAGAATAATATTTTTTTGTAAATCAATGGCCTTTATTAAACAAGTTCCAAAAGGAGTGCAATGTTAACTTCGAAGTAGATTTTTCAATTGTAATATTTGATGGTATCGTACAAAATTAAGTATGCATTGCATATTTTTTAGCAGATTACTATGTCTGAGTGTTTAATTGAGAGTGCTTTAGAGTTATTTCAACAAGTTACAAATTTAAACCACTTTATTAATAAGACACATGATAATTTTTGGGTTACGCAAAGTGAAGTTTGCACTCCTTGTATTCTAATACATTACTATGTATTGAGATTTATTGAAAGTTGCTTTAGAGTTACTTAAGTTATATATAAAAATACACTTGTTAAAAAATATACATATATTGTATTGGGAAAATTTCCTACGCGGATTACTGTTCACGGATGAACAGTACGTATTGGTCAATTTGGCACGCTTCTCGATGGAATTTTTTGATGAAATTTTGTGGGGATGTTCTTCATCGTGTGTAGAACATCTCCACCAAATTTCATCAAAAATTTCAACCGGGAAGTGGGTTAACTACGTGATTAAAAAATATTGGTCCAAAAATGGATTTATAAAATCTAATATTTTTCAATCATATAGTTACCCACTTCCCGGTTGAATTTTTTGATGAAATTTGGTGGAGATGTTCTACACACGATGAAGAACATCCCCACAAAATTTCATCAAAAAATTCAATCGGAAAGCATGCCAAATTGACCAATTCGTACTGTTCATCAGTGAACAGTAATCCGCATAAGAAATGCTCTGGTATTGTACAAAACAAAATTACATTAAATTTTTCGAATTACAAAGTTAAGTTTGCACAAAATAAAATTTTAATCAAAACTTTTATTTTAAAACACAACTAATAAACAAGCTCTTATTTCAAAAAAATATATATTATTTTTTGAATTTTTTGCGAAAAACATTATTACACAAGATTTTTTACCCAACTTTCAATTTGCCGTTACTTCTTTACCTTTTACCCTTCGCATATGAAAATTTAAATGCTCATAAAAATAATTGAGTTATTTGCTGAAAAGAAAATTAACTAAATACATAAGTTTGCATATTATTGCACAATGATCATTAATTTTTGAGCATTTCGATTTTGGATAAAGAGCATTTGTCAATGACAACAATCCAAACACAGGGTGAGGCTCATTCGAGATGGCATCACCAGTCCTTTCTACCTTTAACCCAATAAAAGGATAACTATTAAATATAGATTAAGGCTTTTATCGGTAATAAAATGAAAAATGACAGAAAAAACAATGTTTTTCTGAAAGTTGAAAAATAAGATACAAAATGTGATGAAATGTTCACTGAGAAAAAAAATTCCACAAAAAATAGTATGAAAGACATTCACCTATAAAAATGAACATGAAATGAAAAACATCCCACTGCATCTCTCAACTTATTTTCCAACTTTTACAAAAATACATTTGTTTTTCCTATCATTTTTCATCTTGTTATCAACCGGACCCTGAATAATAACAAATCTTAAGCAAAACTATTAATTTAAAACGGAGGGCTTACCTACAAAACTTGTATTATTATAGATTGACTACAAATTTCTGTCTTTCAACGTCCAAATATGACTTAAATCATCCATGTAAAAGGCATCATTTTTTTCACAAATAACACGACAATTACTACACTGAATCACATATCCAATATCATTAGAGTACGCATGAAACTCCTCAACTGTACCAAATTCTCAGCAAAAAGCCTACACAGAAGAACAAAACCAAACGCCCCAACACTTACAACGAGCAGAATAGTTTTACTTCTTAGCGTAAGTGATGACCATGGGATTTTGAGGGGCGATTTTGAAGCCTTGAAGGGCCTGCATGGCAACTGAGGATTGGATATCGTCTTCAAACTCGACAAAAGCAATGCCCGGCTTTGCATCAATCATTCTCACTTCCCTAAATCCGGGGTATTGTTTGAAGAGCACTTCCAGCATGGTATCCGTTGTCTCGTGTGGAAGATTCTGTATGAAGAGTATGTTGTTTGGAGCTGCGGCTGCTTCTTGTGCGGTTGGCTTTCCTTGGCGGAAGGTAGCCTGCAAAAAAAAGTGACAACAATACATTAAAGTTTCTGTTTGGTTCGTTCTTTAGATCTTTCCAGGAATCCTAAGTTCCCATTTATCCAAGATTCCAACATTGCGTTGGAGATTTCCAAGGGAATCTGGGTTCCCGTGAAAGGATAATTTCTTACATACATTTCCATAATCAATGGGGGAAGGCAAAGAGGATTCCCAAGAATCATTTCCTATAATTTTTTTTTTTGTTTCAGACAACATTATCCGTCGTTTGAACAAATAACCAAAGATTTTTCTTTTGCATTATAATAATATAGTTACACATTCTAATTAAATTATTTATGTTTAATAATATATTACCAAATTATTGCCAAATGCAAAACCCTAGGAGAGAGACTTAATAAGAAGAAAAATAAATGCGACTTAATAAGAAGAAAAATAAATGCAGCAGACTTACAGTTGGGCCTCCATTAGTGTCGGCTCTTGTACCATTAGCACCACCAGATTGTTGCGCTTCATCACCACGTTTCCTTTTTTCAGCTGGAAATGCAGAGACATGTCAAAAATGAAATTGGCAATGTCAAATAATTCATACAAAGAATTCAAAAGGTAATGCTGATGATCCATCATTCTGTATGGATTTTAAACTTGAAGATTTGATTGAAATTCAGATTCAAAGGAAACAAAAATATGATAAGGTGATCGAACAATATGAAACTAACTTAAGTCGAGTTTGTCATCTCCCCATAGTAAAACCTAATATTAGTCCTCCATATTTTGTGTTGTACAAACTATGTTCAAACTCAAAGACTCCTGCTTTATGATATATAATCAAACATATGTTACCTAATGTTTTGGAATAATCATATCAATATACCTACAAATCTGAGTCTAAGACACTATTTTAAACATACCTATGATACTCTTTAAAGTTAGAAAAGCACTAGTTTTTTACTTTATACAGAAGATTTTACTGAAAAATAGTTTTTCTAATATTACAAATATATAAAATAGGGAACACAAACAAATGCACACACAAAACAAAATAGCATTAGGGATGAAAAACCGGGGGAAACAACAAAAAGGAAGAAGGAAAATGGTAGGATGGAAATTGCTGAATTCCTTTAACTCACATTTTTCCTCTTGCTTCCTCTTCTTATCGCCTGGGACATAGCTACCATCTGCTTTAGCAACACAATCTGACTTCGTTTTCGCATATTGTATTCGCTGCATTGAAACACGCGTGCATTTAAACACAATTATTGATCTAAAACACTTAAATTGAGCAAGGGTATATAATGTAGCAAAACTGACAGAACGGGAAAACAAATGTAATAAACATATGATAATTGTTGTATAGCTGTATGATTTGCATGAACAAAACGTATGAAAGCTACCAGTTACCGTTGTGTAGAACTCACCATAGGTTTATCATAAAACGGAAAGTTCTGCATCTGTCTAACTGCATTACTGGCAGCTGTCACTTCACTAAACACAAGCCATGCCTGCCCTCTAAGCTTGTCCGTCTTCAAGGCAACAATGTCCAAAATCCTTCCATACTGAGAGAACAATGCATAAAGAGACCTCTTCAACTCTGTCCAGGAGAAAATAAAATATGAACACCACATGAATTCCAAAGTCACCAGTTTTTTAAAATACAAAAAAGTTTTGTTATGCAACCCAGAGAAAGGAGCAACGTTTGGCAGAACGAGCCAACGAGGATTGTATCAATTACCATTAAGATAGAGAAGTATACATTAATCTGTATATAATATATATATCTTGCCATCTTGCCTAACCCCAGTCTGCCTTTGTTAAAAGAAAAACTGTGAATGTGATCAACCGCAAATTTAAAGGATTGCTACTAGTGTTTCTAAAAGCCCTCATCAGGAGCAAGGCAGCCTTGCCTCGTATAAAATCCCCCACAGAATGGACCTGGGAGTATTAGGCTGAAATGAATAGTTTCAAATGGACACTTGTAATTTGTCCATTTCAGTGTTCGAAAAATTCACGACATGGGCATCTATAGGCACCCCCACACTGCCCACCTACAGCCTATTGCCTTCTAGAACACAGAATGATGTTTGGGTGGGGGGGGGGGGGGGGGGGATGTATCACAGTAAAAGACTTTTACTTATGCAAAATCAGAGGCCAAATGCCTGTTAAGTATGAAAAGGATTTCATCAGTCACAAATTTGAAGTCAGGACCAGCGTAGTAGATATTGTACGATACACGATATGTATTGTCACTAGAGTATTTCGATATGTATCATTAATTGTATCGTTTATGGGAGTGTATCAGGCGATAAACATCTTTGTATCGAGATATTGTAGCATATCGGGATATAATCTCGTATCGGACGATTTTTTTTTGGTCCTTTATTTTGCAAAACGACGTCATTTTGGCAAAAAAAACAAATTAAATAAAACATGAAATCAAAGCCTCAAAACCTAATCCCCAAGTATACGAAGAAGGAGAAGAACTTATGACACAGAGAGAGGGAGAGAGAGAGAGACGGCGCCAATACTCGAAGAGTCGAAGGAAGAAGGATATGAAAGCCTCAAACCCTGAAAGGTATGTATTTTCCTTGTTCATCTACTTGAAGAAGACTCCAATGCTTGATTTTTTTATCTACTCGAGGAAGAAGACTCCATTTGTGAATTTTTTTTCTTTTACTGTGAAGCTTGTTTTTTCTTTTTGTGGTTTGGACTGAAGCTCGTTTCTTCTTTTTCTT
Organism: Lonicera japonica; assembly: GCA_021464415.1. NCBI lineage: Eukaryota > Viridiplantae > Streptophyta > Magnoliopsida > Dipsacales > Caprifoliaceae > Lonicera > Lonicera japonica. The sequence continues at coordinate 102,309,295 of CM038464.1, forward strand.
TTTCTATTTTTTTTTTTGGTTTGGACTGAAGCTTGTTTTCTTATTTTTTTCGTGTGGTTTGGACTGAAGCTCGTGACTGCATTAGTAATCTGTTTCAAATTAAATAGGAAAATTTAGTACTAAATATAATTTAATTCAAGATTGGAGGGGGGATTTTTTGATAGTCCTGTGAGAAAGCTTGTGAGAAGACTTTGTTTTGCTTCTGTGTTTTTTCAGATTGTAGTTGATTTGTGGAATTTTTTTTTGAACTCCCATTCATGTTCCTCATTTTCAATTTATTGGATTATTAGGTATATTTATGTATTATAATTTATTTGCTCTTTTGATTTCTTTATTTTAATTGTGTAATTAAATTTCAAGTAGATTAACAATGAAAAAGATGAAATCAAAGGCCATCGATCCCGCATATGATCATTCTGCCCAAGTAGAAAAAGATGGGAAACATAGAAAGACTTAAACTAAAGTGTAATTATTGTGGACATGAATATTTGGGGAGGCACGACAAAAATGAAACACCATTTAGCGGGTACACATCAAAATGTTATTCCATGTACAAAATATTTGGAAGATGTCCGAATTTTGTCCAAGAAATTAGTGGAAAGGATAAAGAAAAAGAAGAGCCTTGATGATTATTATGGTGATGGAGATGAGGATGAAGCCGGAGAAATTAGTACTACAAAGGGTGCAACTCCTAGTAATCCTACACATAGGACCACCCTTAATACAACGTTAAAAAAGAAACAAAAGGATGAGGTATGTCAAAGCATTTGTAGATGCATTTATGCAAATGCTTTGCCTTTTATTTTGGTTAAAGATGATTTTTTTAAACAAATGGTGAAAGATATTAATGAATATGGTCCAGGTTTAAAGCCACCATCATATCATGAGGCACGGGTCTCATTGTTGAAGGAGTTGAATTTCATAAATGGGGATATGATTGAGAAGTACAAGGCGGAATGGAAGAAGACAAGCTGCACTATTATGTCAGATGGGTGGACAGATGGATCTATTACGAACTTCCTAGTAAATAGCCTACGAGGATTTGTTTTTCTTCGAAGCCTTGATACATCTTCAATACATAAGGATGCAGATCAACTCTTCAAAATCTTTTTGATTCTTTGGTTGAAGAAGTTGGTGAAGAAAATGTTATTCAAGTATCAAGACACTTTTTTAGACGCATTTAAATTTTATGTTTTTAAAAGTAAGTTTGTTTCCTATTTAAAGTTTGATACGTGTTGTTACAAATAGTGCATCTACATATGTTAAAGCCGGTGAGATGTTAATGGAAAAGAGGAAGCGCTTATTTTGGTCCCCATGTGGGGCTCATTACTTGGATAACATGTTAAAAGATATCGGAGCGCTTTCAATCCATTAAGAAACTTTCTCCAAAGCAAGAGCGGGGTGATAGCATATATATACATGCACACATGGGTACTAAACTTGATGAGGTAGTTTATTGGGGGAAATCTTACTGGAGCAGGAGTGACACAATTTGTAAGCGAGTATTTGACTTTGAAGACTTTTGCATATTACAAAATTGAACTCAATGCAATGTTTTCTTTGGAGGAATGACAAAGGAGTCCATTTGCCAAGAAGAAAAATGGAATGAAGGTGAAGGACATTATAGTGGCCGATCCAAACTTTTTGCCTGCCGTTAAGTATTGTTTGAATTGTGTAGTATCACTAGTTAAAGTTTTGAGGCTTATGGATGAAGATGCAAAGCCTGCAATGGGTTATATTTATGAAGCAATGGACAAAGCCAAGGAACAAATTGCAAATAGCTTAGGTACAAAGAGGAGGTATAAACCTATTTGGGAGATTATCGATGAAAGATGGAATTTACAATTGCATAAGCCCCTTCACGTAGCTGCATATTTTCTCAACCCAGGGTTTCAATATTCTCCCGACTTTGAAGCGGATTATGAAATTAAAAAGGGCCTTCATGATACCATAGAAAGGATGTGTCCTTCTCCCAAGCTACGAGAACAAGTAGATAAACAATTGGACAGATTTACAAAGGAAGAGATGACGTTTGGGATAAACATGGCCATCCAAATAAGAAACGAGAAACAACCGAGTAGGTCACGAACTAGTATTTATAAAATAAATATTCACTAATATTGTGCTTTTTTTAAGCTTTGTGGTGGGAATCCTATGGTGGAGGTTGTAAAGAGCTCTCAACACTTACTATTCGCATTCTCAGCCCAACTTGTAGTGCTATAGGTTGTGAAAGGAATTGGAGTATTTTTGATCAGGTATAAGTTAATTACCTTTTATAGGATATTGAAAAAATACTTGGTTTATAACTTTATATATTATATTAATCTTGAACAAAATTAATAAATACATTCTAAGAGAAGGAACCGATTGGCGCAACAAAGACTAGATGATCTTGTGTTTGTGAAGTATAATCTTAGACTAAAGCAACATGCTCTTGTGTTTGTGAAGTATAATCTTAGACGAGAGCAACATGCTCTAGTGTTTGTGAAGTATAATCTTAGACTAGAACAACAACACAAAAAAAAGAGTTTTAAGAGGAGAGTCCTACGATCCTATTTCATTGTCGGATATGGAATCCGATGATGAATGGATTACAGAGAAAGAGGACCCCATTTTACCTTTGAACCTTGCTTGGATAGATACAAATAATGTTGATTGTTTTCAAGTGGTAGAAATTGGAGTGAGTAGCCAAAAGAAAAGGAAGAGAGGTATTTTAGTATAGTATTAATTCACTATAATTTGTTAGCTAACTAATATTCTTAAAATATTTTTACACTAAATTTATTAAACCATTGTTTAGGGCCTAGAAATCTTACTTATGAAAAGAATACTAAGGGAAAGCAAGCTATTGATGAAGGACTAAGAGATGAAGATGAAATTCAAGAAGTACATGAAGTTGAAGATGAAGATGGAGGAATTGATGATGTGTTGCCCAATGAAGATATGAATGCCATTGATTTAGATTTTCTCGATTGAATTCAACGTGAGGATACACTTAACTTTATTTTATTTTGTGTTTTGATAAATTGTGATGAATTGATGATATTTTGAATTATTCATATTATTTTTTTTGATAGGAAACAGAAATTTTATTTCAAAAACAAGGAAAGACAATACAAAGATCGCCAAGATTCAGAGGATAAGACATCCTCTGGAAATCAAATTGAAAAGCTAGAATGAGAACAAAACACCCTACTGACTAAACAAGGAACTATCCCAAGCAATTGTTACAATTTTGAATTATTCATATTTAAGGGATATTATTTAATCTTGAATGAAATATGTACTACTAGTTTACTAGATTGTCTTTTATTTGATTTATATGTATATTTGGTGCGAGTATGCATGTGTTTGTTTATAGAAAAATTAATATTTATATAAATATTAAAATCAAAGCGTATCTTATGATATGTTAAGATACACGATACTATTTTTTGGCAAAACGATACGCTTTCGATACACAATATTGACTACCTTGGTCAGGACAACAATGATAACAATTTGAAAGTTGCCAGCAGGTGGAATGTTTAACCAAATAAACATGAATTTAATTTTTTGTTTTGAGAATCTGACTTGGGAATGGAAAATAGAAATAGAAAGTTACATGAAAGAATGCATGCAAAGTTGTGAACCTTGAAAAAACAAAGACATATCATCAAAAGATTATTTTGAAGAAAGACACCACTATGAAGGTTTCTTCTGAAACTTAAAAGGCTGGAAGAAAGTTTGTAATGTTTGTTGATCATAAGCAGTTGGAAATGACATATTTATTTTCTAAGAAAAAACAGGTTACAAGGATATGTGGGTTGCACCACCCACATTTGTGTGTAGTGATGGGAGGGAAAGAGCGGAGAAGTGGGAGAGCGGGGGTTCACGGGCCCATGCACCAGACTCAGTAGGCTCCCAATTTGAGTTGCAGGAATATCATGCGTGCATTTGCATGTGAACTTTTATCAAGAATGTGCACTTACAAACCGCAGAGGGCTTTAGCTGCAATTTGATCATTCAAAGTCTTGAATAGACCCGAAAGTTAATATTGAGCCAATGTTAAAGTTCTCATCCTTATGGACTTCACACATCAGCGGGAAATTTAGACCAAATGATATAACTAATGGAAATCACAACAATTAGAAGGCCCTATGTCCCTACATCTTGCAACATGCATCATCAATCTATAATAATATCCAAGAAACGCCCTCAGGTAATCAGGTTCACTTTTATCTCACCGATATACTAGTTAATGAACACTCTGTAGTGAACCTTGAAGTATACTGGAAATGAGACTAACCAAATAAAGTGCTGTTTGTGTGAAAGAAATATTGTCAAAAATGAGTGAAAAAAGGCAAGGAACCTTCTAGCTTACAGTGGAAAAACACCCATCACGCTAAAAAAATCCATATCAAGAATGCAAGGATTTGCAGTTTGTCATAAAAAAATCAAGCTTATAAAAAGAGGGAGGAAGGGCAAGGAAAACAAATAGTGGAATGTCACGATAAAAGAATACCCTATATTAGTACCAGAAATACTGATTTTGTACCAACTAATCACACACTCATGATATATAGTGCATGACATTCAACTCACTGCCTTGAACAATTTCCACAAAAACAAAAAAAGGGTACAAGATACATCCAGGTTATGTTGCCCCTATATTGCATTACTAGTTGTAAACCATATCAAAGGCACTCTGATCTTATTTACCCCTTATATATCTTTCATCTTAACTCTTACCAAGCCATCCTTCATCAGAGCCCTATAATCTTCATCCCTTGTATATTCAACTCAGCCCTTGCATCTTCCATCTCAACCCTCCTCCAATCTTTTCCTCATACAATTGTAGGATTTTAAAACTATGGAAAATGATAACATGTTCCCTAAGGGCACAATGTTAGCCAAACTGGAAAAATAACACTTTGCATGATCATATGTACCTAATTTAGTGCATGTTATAATTTAATTCTTTACACGTCAACATGACCCAAAAACTATGCTCCCTTACTATACCGCTAAAATAAAAGTCCAAATTAATGACCCAATATTAGCAAAATACACCCCGGTACTCAGAATTATCCAAGTCAAATATTTGAAATACTATAATTAATACCAAAGATAAATCATCTTATGACACAGTTTCATCGTCTCAACAAAACAGGACATTTCGCAGCTTATGCTTATTGCGGCACACAAACAACAAATTGGGTAAATTAACCTACAATAAAATTTTAAAGACAGCTAGAAATAAGAGAAAGTAACACTCTCTCACTATCATTGCCAAACGCATTACGGAATTCATATACTTTCAGTTTTTAGACCAAACTTGTCAAAAAAAAAAATATCAGAGCAAAACATTATAGAGGATTGATTACCTTCTTTCTTGACCTTCTCGTTGAGATTCTTAATGTATATAGTCTGATTGGGCGGTATGTCCCCAGTGAGCATCGTCGCTTCCCAAACTGTTCGTGTCTCTGTGTGAGTTAATGAGTGTGTGTGAGAGAGACGAAGACAGAGGAAGAACTAGAGAGATGGAACCGTTCGAGCCCTAATTGAAAATTTGAGATTAATGGCTCGCCGTATAACGGATCGGCAAATGTAGGGCTTGGTTAAAGAGCTTGGGCCTGGCTGGGTAACTTTAAACATGCACGACGTTAATGATCCGTTGGTTTGGGCCCAAATAACTTACCATTTATCCGTCCTCGATTCTGTTTATTATTTTTTTCACATAAAATTACGTGAAAGTTCTTAAATAAATCCTCATAATCTGTCTTCTAACCTCACTTATTTTTAAAAAAGAAAAAATTTAATTCACCCCAATAGTAGGGTGAGTTTACTGAATGCACTATTAGGACGTTAATTTCGTCATCACTAAAACTAAAACATGAAAATCTTATATAAATCTATAAAAATATTTTTTATCGAAAACATTCAACCTACCCCATCTTTTTTATACACACTGACAACATACCACCTCTTTTTTATAAGTCAAATAATAAATTTATTTTTTTATCACACATCCACAAAATTCATTATTGACATCACAAAATTCCTAATTATAGATAGGATCAAGTCCCATAAGTGACGATTTCAAAGACAGCAAAGTGTAAATTTAAAAAATAAAAATAGCAACAAAAATAGTTTTAGATTTTTAGGTGACCAGGTGTTTAAAATGAAATACCTCATCAAAGTAAAAATTAATTAGTTAACATAAGATAATTACACCTACCGTTTCTACTAACTAATAATAAATTTTCAATCTTCGTAATATTATTGTCTCTTATACGGCTGTATTTAATGAATTGAAAAAATAAAATAGTTTTTATAAAAATAAATCATTTATTAAAATATTTTGAAACTAGAGTTGTAGAATTATTTGTCGGAAAGAATGGACCTTTTTAATTTTAAGTACAAAAATTGGGGTGAAAAGAAAGAATCTTACGCTATTTTTTAGGTTAAGATTAACATAATATTGTCTTTTGATGGGGTGGGAAGACGGATTATGTGCATGTGTTTAAGAACATCCAATTACATGGTTATATATTGTTTCACACTTTAAAGGTGCATTAATACTCGAGGTATAATAAAGTTAGAAAGAAAGTTATCAAAAAGAGAAGTGGACTATCAATTTGAGGGAAAATTGACAAATTAAACTCTAAAGTATGAGATCATTTACAATGTTTACCTTAATGTTTCCAAAGTTGCAATTCTAATTTTAGTGTTGTAACTTAAACCTTTTATTAATTTCCATTTAAAAAAGTTAATAACTGCTGACCTAACTTGATGACGTAGTAATGACGTGGAATAAATCATTTAAAATAAAAATATATATGACAAATTAAACCCCAAAGTATAGAGTAAGTTGCAATGGTTCTCTTGATCTTTCAAAAGTAACTATAACAACCTAATTAAGATTGCATACTCTATTTTTTTTTCTAGAATGAAAGAAAAGCAATCTCAAAAATATGAATTGAAAAGTTTATTACTATGGCCAAATATTTGTTTCTATGAATTTCATGGACAAATTCCAAACCAGAAAGAAGGGATTGCCAATGCTTCGGTGTAGGTATTTGTTTATTTCATTTATCATTTCTTAAAAAAAATATATTTCATTATTTTCAACCTTTTGTTTTAGTTTGAACATGGATATAAATTTTTCTTGTTGTTTGATCCACCAATATGTGCAAGATGTAAACAAATTATTCCTATACCATTCAAGAATGTATCAAAGTTAGACAAGCAAATAAAGAATGTCATTAAAAGGTATTAATGGCTTGGAATGTTCCTGGTGCTTTTATGAGTTTTCATTCTCATCCTTAAAGCACTGTAATAATTTTAAATCAAATAAAAATAATGAGAACTTGCCGCTAATGTAGTGATACTTTTATCTAGCTAAAACATAATACATAAAAGGTGTCAACATCTAGTGAAGAAGAGTTGAAAATATGGGTGTTTTCAGTTCTAGTCGGTGAAAATTAGGGTACCCCAAACCTTTTGATTTTCGATTTTCGATTCATAAAAGGTGTCAACATCGATTTTCGATTTCTAAATCTTCTAAACCCAAACTTGAACAAAACTTTTTAGTTCGGTTTTATTCAATTTTTATGTATTTTTTTAATCAATTTAACATAACAATGAAATACTAATGGTAATATAAGATGGTTCCGATTCAAATTACGTCAATGATTTTTTAATAGCATGGAACAAACATACATAAACCATGTTCTTTATTTAATTACTATTTTATTTGCACACTTACAAAGTAAATAAAATGATAAATTATCTTAGCATCATTTATGTGATTAAAAAAAATCTTATCATCATGTGTGTTAATTGAATATGGAGGGCACGCATTAATGACTTTCTTTTAAAAGGATCTTAAATGATGAATTATTTTTTTTACATGCAAGAACAAGCAATTCATAAGAAACACCTAAAGATGAATTTTCATATTTAATAGGGCAAAGAAAGTTTCAATCACATTATTTGATTGACATATATATATATATATATATTTGCGTTTATATACATAATTCAGTTTAGTTCAGTTTTGGACTGGCCAGCCCCAAACCCAAATTGAACTTTTCGATTGGTTTGTTTTTATCATTTTCGGTTTTAATTTTTTTCGATTCAGGGTCTTATGGACTTGTCCAAATCGGTTCGGTCTGTTCGCTCAATTTTTGGAACAGCCGCAATACCCCTAGTTGAAAATGTTTTTCAATGGTCATTAATTTTTCTAAATGGAAGTTAATGGAAGGTTTAAATTGCAATACTAAAAATATTTTAAGGTTGATATTGGACTTTTAAAACATTAGGGAAAACATTGTAAATGATCATATACTTCAGGGTTTAATTTGTCAAGTCCCCCAATTTGAGATACAGGAATGTTATCCCTCTTTAAATTGGCACTTTTGGCATACGGTCCTTGTCAAAGAATTTTTACTTTTTTTTTATGTAATCCCCAACTTTTGTTTTAAAGTATTTACATCTGGTGAGAAATCCAATGCACAATAAAATCCTTGATTGTCTGTGATTTCTCAGTCACATATATTGTACCTGTGAGTGAGAAATCTCAACTCAAATGTCACATATACGATACCTGCAATTGCGAAATCTTGATTCATGAATAGTATATATGTGCCTAAAAATCAAAAATATCGAATTTGAAAGATCACATTTTTAAAAAAAAATAAGGATCTCAAGATTTAAAAGAAAATAAATAAATAAATAAAAACCGCATTCAAAAAATGTTAGAGAATAGCATCATATCCTAATTATAATTTTTATTAGATTTTGACTGTGCAAGTACGGGTTCAAGGATGCAAGTGAACATGCAAGAATGGATCATTGAGGGATGGATTTAGTTTCAGTACTACTTTCCAACTAATTAAACTTAAATAGTACCTAAGCATTTTTTAGGGGTACTAAACTAGTAAATGTATTTAGAATATTTGCTGTTACTAATCGATCTTTCAGCTTTAATTTAGAGATGCAACTTTCAAATATACATATATGCTCACTGCTTCCTCCGTCTCTTCTACTTCTTCCTCACGTTTTTGGATAAAGATTTTCTTTTCTTTTTTTTTTTTTTGGTATTTCTATTTTCAAACTGTCTCCCTTTTTGTAGTGTCCCTTTGAGATATTATTACAAACTTGAAAAATGATAAACATCTCAAATTTGTTTCAAAATGTTCTAAAGAAATGTCTATTTAATCATTGAGTCTTAAATCTAGTAAACACTCCTTTATATATATTTATATGGATGAAATCCGAATTTTGAGCAATATATATAGAATAACTTCAAAACTAATAACTTTTCCGTTTGATTCTTCCGTATTACAGTTTGTACACGACACCCTAAACTTTTCAGAGGATCGGAGCCTTTTCCTAACCTGTACGTATTCACTAATGTCGTGCCATTAATTAAGTTGATCATAGTTGCCTTGATAATTAACTAAACAAGCATGTAACCCGTGCAATACACGGATGTTTTATAATTTTATTTATTAAATTAAAAAACTTATAAAAGAAATTTTATTAAAAAAAACTATTGAGATTAAAGATTTTACAAAATAAATTAAATTAAGGTACTAAGAAAAAGACCATAGTGAAACTTTACAATTATCAAAGAATTGATAACTGCCTAGGCCGCGTGAGAGGCAACTCTGATAATGCTCGTCCAACGGTAGCTTAAGCTTGTCGGACCAGGGGAAGGAAATCTTCTTCCGCACCTCCTCATGTGTCTTCCTACACACGCATATGCCACAGGTGCGAGTGGAGGAGGTGGAGGTGGAAGTGGAGGCCGAGTTACCTATAGGATAAAACATACATTATAATTAGTAACATTTTTAGTATTATAAAGCAAAAAATAGAAAAAAAATATATTAAAGATGTAAGTAATCACCTCTGCTCTTGTAGAGAATGCTGCGAGAAAGCGAGCACCGGTGGTGGTGGTGCTCCTGGCAGTCGACCGCTCTGTAGCAATCGGAGCCGCAGTCACTGGCACTATCTCCAACGGAGGCGGTGCAGCGTCGTCCTTGGGAGCTCCTGTGAGAGCTGATGTAGGCGCAAAGCGCTGTGCAATGACCTCGCGCAGAGAAGCGAGCGAGGTAGCGGACGAGGGATGTCTCCTCTTGGGAAGCATAGTCTAATATCTATAGAGCTACATAATTATAATTAAAGGAAATGGAAATGAGCCATTACAAAATAAGTTGGAATATACGGTAATATTTGGACCTGTAGAGTTCAAGCTTAAGCCCATTTAAGTATGTTGTTATGGCATAAATTCATGGCCTTATGACTAAACAATTGATTCTAAATGTTATTAACAATCCTTAGATCTCAAATTAATAATATTAACCTAAAGTTAATCAAAAGAGAAAATTACTGTAAACAAAATTTGTTAATATCACCCCATTATTAATCTACATGTATATTTACATATACTTTAAACTACTTAAAACTTCATCCTTAATATCATATTCTAGATTAAAAATAGAAAAAAAATCTACTATGGCACTATTCTTGATGATAAAAGTACATTTCTAATCATCAAATCCAGGCTTAGTTATTATAAATTACCATTAGATATATTTAGGTCATTACCATTAGATATATCCAGCCTTCAATTATTTAAAGAAACAACATGTATACACACAAACATATATATATATATATATAAAGGGCAATAGTAAAAACAAAAATCAGAAGGGCTTTGTCATTCATCAGAACAACATATATATACACACACATATATATAGATCTGAGAAGTATGGTAAAAACCTGACGCCGAGAAAGTGAGAATGAGGATGAGGATGAGGGTTGGCGGTGTGCGGCGAAAGGGTGTGGCGGTGGCTAGACTCTGTAGCTTCAGCTTAAGAGAGAGACGCTAGCTAATGAGGTGTGCGGCGAAAATTTGACAAAAGAGAAGAATTAGCCAATTAGGTTTTTTGACCTTTGTCTTTCAAAGTAACAACACCCAAACGGTACCATTTGACTGAGGAAACTTTTTTTTTTAAAAAAAAAAAAGTTTTGATTATTTTGGTCCATTTCGGGTCAACTGAAACCCGAACCCGATATATGTATTCATATAATCACTAGAAAAAATGGAAAAGTAAAATAAAAATTAAAAATATACTAGAAAACGACGTCGATTTTATTATTATTATTATTATTATTATACATTATTTTTTTTATATTTATTTAAGCATGCAAAGTTTTAAATCAATCCGATATATGCATTCATATAATCACTATATTTAGTTTTACTTAAATTTTTCTTGAGATAATAGGTTATAGGGCCTCGCTCCGTAATATTTTATAACTCTAAGGACGAACTCATGTTTAATAAAGAAAAGTAGTACTGATTTCATAATTTGGTTTTATAATACGGACACTTTTCATAATATTAATTTATTTTAAGGAAAATGATAAATGTTGATGGACAAATATACCTCTAATTGGTTTAAGTTAATGTTAAAAGTAACAAATCTCTATCTCTCTCTTCAGATCTCATTTCTTATCTTTTTCTCTCTCTCTAAAATCAAATATATTGCTCTCTCTCTCTATAAAATTAATAGACCAACCTTAGCTCCGACCAACGATCTCACCTCCTCTTCCACCACCACCACCACCACCAATTGACTCTCCGATCATTTCGCCAAGAGGATCGAAGCACCGTTCTCATTTTCTTCTTTTTTTTTTGCAAAGGTAATCATAAAATAGATATAACTTTTGATTGAACCGTTGGATCTAGATGATTTTCGAATATGTTGTTCAGAAGACAAAGTTACTACATTATTGCTTAAATCAAGACAATCAGACGTCGTTTTGTTATCGAAATCGACCAATTTCGACAGCCCAGCGGGATATTGAAAAAGAAAAATAATTATAATCGTAACTTTTTTTTATGAACCCTGCGTCTATCCATATATATATACATATATATAAATAGAAGGTTGTCCAAGTGGTGTTAAATGCATTTAGCACCTTCTGGTTGCTGTCCAGAAGGTTGTCCAGGAATGTGCTAAATGCATTTAGCACCTTCTGGTTGTTGTCCAGAAGGTTGTCCAGGTGGTGCTAAATGCACTTAGCACCTTCTGGTTGCTGTTCAGAAGGTTGTCTATGTGGTGCTAAATGCATTTAGCACATTCTAGAGCGCATTTAGCACTTTTTAATTGATGTGAAGAAGGTGTTAAATGCATTTAGTACCTTTTGGTAACTATCCAAGTGGTGCTAAATGCATTTAGCACCTTCTGAAGCACATTTAGCACCTTTTGATTGCTGTCCAGAAGATGCTAAATACATTTAGCACCTTCTGAAAAACATTTAGCACATTTTGATTGCTGTCTAGAAGGTGCTAAATGCATTTAGCACCTTCTGGTTGCTGTCCAAGTGTTGTTAAATGCATTTAGCACCTTCTGGAGCGCATTTACCACCTTCTGATTGCTATCTAGAAGGTGTTAAGGTTGCTGTTAGTGTCATAATGAGACGTGAGATGTTATAAGAAAAGGGTATTAGTGTCTTTTTTGTATAGTGTCCTTAATTTACATTTCTAATTTTTAAATGTCCTTTATAATTATATTATTATTAGAATGAGCCCTTATGCACAATTGCCTTATTTTTCTTTTACGAATTTAAATAGTTTATTTTATTTACAAATATATATTATTTTTGTAAAGCAATGTTAATCACGTTGTATTGCTCAAAATAAAATTACAAAAATAAAATTATTCTTCTAATGAAAATCTGGTTGTACTACTCAAAATAAAATTATGTATTTTATATCTTGTACTATAAATAAAATTATGTATTTTTTGTCTTTTACTCAAAATAAAATTCATAATAGTATCAAATTACTGAACTAATGAAAAAAATTACGTATTTTATGTCTTTTACTCAAAATCAAATTCACGATGATATCATATTAATTTGGTTTAAATTCTATTTATTTTAGTTTCTCTACTATTCCAATGATATTTCATCTCTAACAATATATCTTAATTTATTTCTGCATAAATGATTTTTTTTACTATTTTATTGGTTAGTATTTTTTTATTGGTTAATGGTCGACAATAGTGTTTTATTGGCTAGTGTTTTTTTTTTTATTATTATTGGTTGCGTACACTTTAAATTTAATTAATTTTCTTGTCTATCGGTTAAATCAAAAATACAATTAATTAAACTAATAATAAATGTACTAATTATATAATATACTTCAATATAGGTTTATGCTTTGCCACCTACGGAAATTTGGCGCAACAATTTTAGTACACCTAATTGATAATATCATTTTTTTACAATTTTAAATTACCTTCTACACTTGATATTATTGTTTTTGATTTATTTGTTATATATTTTTGAAGTTTTTGCTTTGGATAGAACTTCCTTTTTTTCTTTTTTTTTTACCTCATTAACCAATTCTTTTTACCTATTTATTACTAAAACTAATAAGTTTTATTAAACACTAAAACCACGTGCAACGCACGTGTACAATAACTAGTGTATAATAAAAACTCTGTAAATTAATAAAGTTGGATTAGGGGTATTCTTTCGGTAAATCGATCAGTAAATGGCCTTTATTAATATCAAAACTAAATGGCCTTTATTAATACCAATGGACATGCCTTCCTCAAGAACCCCATAGTAAGGGATACCATCCGCCTCTACCATAACTCCGGTTTTGCTCTTGTTGCCATGTAACGAAGCTAATTCAGTTTACGTCACATTGTGAGTAAACGTAGTAACCCTGATTCTGTTTACATCACATTGAGCAATTTATATTTTCATAGGGACATTTGTGTGAACTTTGCAACTATGAGGTTGGATTTGTTTTTGGGACGGCCTATAATTACTATTAAAAAAGAAAAAAAATAGAAAAAAAAGTAAATTAAAATGTTACATATTATAGGTTTGGCCTTCAAATCAACAACTCAACAAAAAATTAAATGCATAAAGTAGTCTTCACTTTTAAATTAAAGAGCACATGAATTCATATTTATTTTCCAAAATATATCTTATATTCTCTCATTTTACTCTATGTAATAGATGCTTAATAAGTAAATTTTTTGTCACATTATTATTACTTGTAATTAAAAAAAAATTACTTGGTGTTAATCAAGCCTCCACCAACTTCAAATCATGCCTTCGCCAGTGACAGCAAGAGAAGGATTGGTGCTTAGGGGATTATTAAAGGAATAGTCGGATAAATGGTTTTTATCTTTTTTAATTAATTAAAATAACAAAATATAAATAAAATCAAACTTCATTTTTAAGAAATGACATTGAGAGTTTTAGAAGAAATAATTTTCATAATTCAAACATGAAAAAGAATCATTTTTAAAATTTTCAAATATTGTAGGTTTAAGGAGACGTACATTGATCAATGTACGTCGCCTAAGTGGTACTTTTAGGAATGTACGTCGCCTAAGTGAATTTTAGATTTGCCAGATATTTGAAATTTCGTTGAAAATTGCGATGTACATTTATTTACTTAGGCGACGTACCTTACTAGTCGCCATGATCTGTCGCATAAGTTGTGTTTAGGAGACGTATTCTATTTGTACGTCGCTTAAGTGAAGGTTCAGAAGACATACATTTATGTACGTCGCTTAAGTGGAGTTTTAGGAGACATTCATTGACGTACGTCACTTAAGTGGAGTTTTAGGAGACATACGTTGACGTACGTCGCTTAAGTTAAGTTTTAGGTGACGTACATTAATGTACGTCGCCTAAGTGAAGTTTTAGGAGACGAACCCTATTAATGTGTGTCGCCTAAAACCCTTCCTGTCATGGTGTATAATACAATACATAACATCTCTAAAATAGAAAATCACAAATAACAAGAATTAATCCACTCAAATAATACAAAAATGGATTGCTTATAATTAAGCATATGTGAAAGAAAAATCAAACCTAAATATTATTGCACACAATGAAACTAAAACTGAAATGTTTAGAAAATTAAAAGTTGCAAAATTATTTCTCAATATAAAAGAAAAGGCCAAGCAATAGAGGTTCAACGAAAAGGATATTACAGCTTGGTAAAATTCTCATATAAGATGACCCAATTTACAACTTAATTGCCAATCATGAGAGGAAGGATTAAAAGCTTAAATTTTACAAAGTTGCGAATGAGATGAGATCGTGGAAAAAAGACATGAATTCCATTCGTATTACATATATTTGGCAATTATTATTCTTTTAAAAATAAATATTGCAAATTCTGCCAATGAGATGAGATGGTCGAAAAAGGAAATGAATTCCATTCGTACTACATAAAGTTGCCGATTATTATTCAATTCTTTTAAAAATAAATATTGCAAATTTAATTTGGCTTTTACATGAACAGATAAATTGATATAATAATGGCGCTAAATACATAGAGAGATAATGAGAAGGCGAAAAGATCAATGAAACTTCAATTAAAATTTTTAAGATTGATTGCCATACTAATAAATGAATGAATTAATGGAGAAGTGGGATAGTCATTAATTATGGGACTTAATTGTGTAACATAAATGGAGAGTACTCCTCTAGCAAATTCGAAAACAAAAACTAATATAATATTTAATGCTCTCAGTTCCTATTATATATGTAATAGATAACTGTGAATTGAGAAGACAAAACACTGATCTGATAAAACACAAACTTTCATTGAAATGCCTGAAATTCGGTAATAATATATGCATTTGATTGATACATTCACCACATCTTTGAAATACAAAAATTCATGCATTCTCAAGCAAATTAACCTTATGGTAATACAAAAGAGGATTAGTACGGCACCGTCAACTATGAGTCTCAAAAAAGAAAATATAACAATTAAGTTAGGCTCGGTTAATTTGATAACAAGATAAAATACAGTAGCAAAAACAATTAAGTTATATGTGATTAGAAAATAGATTGAATGATATAGTGAGACGGTCTTCATGATTAGATGTCATTCACTTTTTATTTTTTGTTGAAATTTCCAAGAAAAAGTAAGAGAATACATTACTACATTACTTAACTTATTTTTCAACTTGTCAGACAAATCAAATTTTTATTGTTATTTTTAATTTTGTTAACAAAGGACTTGTAAGAATTGAAAGGGCATATATAATGGGGCAATTAAAAAAAAGGGCTTATTAGAGAAAGATTTTCACACTAAGGCCAAGGAATAATTTTTTTTTAAATAAAGGGCCTATTTTTTATTTTATTGATAATATGACATGTGTCTTTTTTTTTCATTATAAAATGACATCCCAACCCTTAAAATAAACTAAAAAAATATCAATATGCATTAAAATATGGACTGCAATATGAACTTTGCAGTCTATATTTCACTGCAATATGAACTTTGCAGTCCATATTTCACTGCAATGTAAACTTTGCAGTCGATATTTTTAGTGCAAAGTTCATATTGCAGTCCATATTTTACTGCAATGTGAACTTTGCAGTCCATATTTTTAGTGCAAAGTTCATATTTTATTGCAATATGAACTTTGCAGTCCATATTTTTTGTGAAAATTTCATTAAAAGGGGTAATTTAGGTAATACATAACATGTTTTTATTAATTAAATGATATTTAAATTTATTCAAATACATTCATTTAAAATATAAAACAAAATAGGCATCTTACACTAATTACCAATTAAAAATAGGCCCTTCATTCAAATTACCAATTAAAAATAGGCCCTTCATTCAAAAAAATATTATTCATTGGATTTTTGGTAAAAATCAATGTATAATAAGCCCTTCTACCTAATTTCTAGTATATATATAAAGAAGTTGAAAAACTAATGAATTGAAGGAATGTTTCTATTATAAGGCAAACAATGAACAAAAAAATTATCTACTTATAGGAATGCGGTAGAAAAATATGCTAAATTAAGGCACAACTAATTAACATCGTACGACTTTACAAAGAGAAAAAAAAATTAAATGATATATAAAAATCTACAAAAAAAATGTTGCTTGCTGTAATTTTAGATTGTGAGACTATAAAGCCAAAACGAGACCCGGTACAGCCGTACTATCGGAAAGCCAACTTTTCCACACACTCTCCCCATTCGCCGTTGCTGTTAATTTATGTTTTCCAAAACAAGTGACAGTAACCGCCGTGTTAAAATACTCTCTCACCTGAGTAACTATCCCATCAGTGACGGTCCACACGTGCACCCAAGAGAACTCGCATCTCTTCTCATCATCGTATCCCTCCACAAAAACCATAGACCCAAACGCAAAAATGGAGAGAGGTTCAAATACAAACGAGTCATGATCCATGCCGGTGAGCAACCGCATCAAGTGCTGGCACGAGGGCGGGCCGTGGAACCACCACTCCAGGTCCGGGGTAACAAGACGGTGCATTGTGTCGACGTCGCGTGTTGCCAAGGCTTTGTAGAGGTCCGAGACCACTTTGTTGCTGGTCAGTTCATCTCCATGTACGTATGTTTGTGAACTAACCATTTTTAAATAAAAGACGAATGTTAATTACAGTACGTGCTATGAGTTTGATGGGAGAAGAAGATCGAGTTTTAAGGATTTTAATGTGAGTTTTGGTGTTTGGGTTCATATAGGGAGAGAGTGGCGATTAGTGTGCATGTAAGACAAAGCTAGCTAATTATAAAACAAACAGTCAAAGATTAATTATTAGCTATATATGTATCATTACTTTTGGGTACCATTCGTTGGTCGTATGTATGTGGGGTTATATTATATATATAAGACAGTTCTAGGGTCCAAAGTTGATTTTTTGAAAAATCACACCCATTTGAGAAGGCAAAAGAAAATGTCTTTCAAATGGAAAATGAAATAGAAAACAAGGCTAACTTGTAGTAATGACTACGCTTACCAGTCAAGGGTGAAGTCTCGCGTCTCTGACTCCAACTTGGGGCTAATTTTACTTGTTGAACCTTGAATGTTATTACTAGTAATAAAATATAACCCCTCCCTTCTAAATTAGAGTCAATTTCTTTTTAGTATTTTTTTTAGGGTAAAGTAATCTATACTGTTACAAAAGCTAGTTTAGTGGGTGTTGACAATATTTTGACATTAAATTTTGGTGTTTCAGTTGTTATCATTATTAAGTTAATAACCCGTAACGAATTTTTTTTTAACGATGTACGGATAATTTAAATTTATTTATAAATATATATACATTGTATTATATAATTTAGAAAAAATAATTATATATACAAATGCATATGACTATCAATTAGAGAAGATGTGAAAAGGTGCATATTTGAATCTTAAAAAAAATATATTCATACATGACTATTAATATTCTACGATTCTAACATGACACATATAATTATGATATGCTGTATAAATAAATATGACAAACTATTTGAATGAGCAAAACTTTAAAAGTGATATGATTAATGAATCAAAACCAAGAAAAGTTTTAAATTCTACTATAGATTTGAGTTAGAGCTGAGTGGATTAGTGGGTACTATACAAAAGCATTAATTTAGTATAAAACTAATGCTTATATCATACACAACAAATTGAATATTTTAATAAAAATTTATTTCCTTCGCTTGGATTCTTAATTCCTACGAACTTTACTATTATATAGGTTATCTATATATCGACAACACTAAAATAAACATGCAACCTTAGTAGCATATCTCTTATCACGTTACCAAATAATTGGCTTAAATATGTTGCTTACAGAGAATAAAATATATATTGCCTCCGTTTCAAATTAATTTTGCAACTTTTATATTGTCATTTTCAAGATTAAATACATTAATTTCAATCTAATTAATAGTTGATAATACAACTCATTTGTTACAGCAAACTGAAAATAAGACTATTAATTTTAAGCCATTTTTTAAAAATAGTATATTAAATGATACGTACTCCTTCCTCCATAACAGTAAATAGTAAATTAAAAAATGTTATAATTATAATGTTATTATGCATTAAGAATATAAGAAAATTAATTAAAGATTGATTAATGTTACTACCATTAAGATTATAAGAAAAGCAATTAATTTTACCACTTCCTTCAAAATACTACTGCTATGCTATTCCAAAAGTAATTTATAATTCCTAGCCACAGTTTTTGCCCTTATTATCATTGTGTTTTTATTAAAAGAAAAATATATATTTTTTGTGCTTTGAACGCATGACCTTTGATTAGTAGATGTATGATTTACCACTAAGACAACACTACTTTATTTTTATTTTCTAGATTTTAAAATTGATGTGATGTGCGCATATAAATTAGATATTCATAAAAAATATTAGTTAGGTTTGAACCCAATGATCGCTAGGTAGATAAAAATAGGGGTCTTTTAGTTTTTAGCCACGTGGATTTAAATTGTTTTATTTTTAACCCACATCATTTAGAAAATTAGTAATTGACCCAAAGAAGTGGATAATTATCAAATATTTTATAAATGTTTTATTGTGTTTTCTTTTCTTTTATGTTTTTCCTATCTTATTGTTTTTTAATTGTTCAAATTAAAATTTATTATTCACTTAAAATTTTATTTAGTTGTTGCTAGAATGTATATTTTTTAAGAATCTTCATTTTTAAATTCAATTTTAAAAGTTTCAAATTTAAAATTTTGTAAATATATTTACAAGTGATAACTTTTGGTTATTGTTAATTGCATTAGGATAAATATATACTAAAAAAATTAAGAAGTTGAATTCCAATAAATACAAAATATCAAACATTGAATGTGGGCATCTACAAGACATATTAGTCATAAATATTACACACAAGTAAAACAAAAAATACAATCATATTAAAAGAGAAATTAACAAGTAAAATTAAAAACATAGTCGTATTAAAATATCAAACGTTAAAACTTGAGGCATCTAAAAGTTATATTAATAGTAATTATTACATATAAATAAAACAAAAAAGCAGTCATATCAAACAAAAAATTACATAAGTAAAAACACATAAATCTACATTAGACATTTTGTAGATCTCATATTTTACCATGGAAACTAGATGTTGAAGTTGATGATTGATACCGTAAATATGTGTTTTTTTACTGCTTTATTTCTCTTTGTAATGGAAGGTATTCGCCACCAGAATTAAGGGTCAATTTTCAAAACCTCCATAAATAGACGGATAACAATTTGTAGAGAGAGATATGTAGCCTGTAATTCATTTGTATTATTTGTTATTTAACTAATTTAAAAAGGAATCGTAGTAGAGATATATATTATTAATTGTGTTAGAGTTAAGGATAAATACTATTAGAGGTGATAAATATTTATTATTAATTTTATTATTCATTAAGAATAATTTAGTTAGATTAGTCTTAAAAATACTATAATATTAATTATAAAAGAACAAATTATTTTCGAATTTGGGCTAAAAACCAAAATAATTGGGTTAAATCTAAAAAAATGAACTATTCACTAATTTGTTAAATGCGATGGATTTAAGAAAAGGGATCCTTAAAATCTTGGGGAAAATATTAATTTGCTAATAAAAATAACTTTATATCCATTGAAAAAAAATTCTTTGATTTACAATCATTTTAAATTAGGTCATGAATATGTTTAGAAAGTACACGTGCAAATGCAATGCATGATCTTCAATGTCTAATATCTATACTAATAAATTAAATTTATTCAATTTAGATTCTATAAGATTTTGAAAATGTATGGGATTCAATTAAGATTTTAAAAAATCCTTTAAAATCTTATAGTATTCAATTGAAATTTCAAAAAATCTTTTAAAATCTTGTGGTATTCAATTAGAATTAAAAATAGTCTTTTAAAATCTTATGGTATTCAAAACTCAATAAACTTTGAAAGAATTTATAAGTGGATAGATTTTGATAGATTTGGGATTGTTTTTAAGAATAACAAATTCATCAACAAATGTTTTCTTCAAGCGAAATTAAGCTTGAAGAATTTCGATTTCCTTTTCATCTTTCTTCCAATCTTAGGTAAAATTTCTTTTATCCCTACAATTTATTAAATCATTTCACTCCATTCTCTCTATTTAAAATATCTTATTTTCCTAAATCCTATGTATTATTTTTTATTCGTCTTTATAATTTATTAATAAATCTCTCGAATTCATTCACTCTATATAAAACATTTTTTTATTTAGATACTGTTACTTTCAAAGTTTTAATTATCTAATTAGTTATATTCTTCCGAAACTATAGAGTTGTTACGCCCTTGATTTTTTTTCTCCTATTTTATGATTTTTTTTAGACAGATAATGAAAATCGAATAAAAATGGCAAACAAACTTAATCCATTGGGTTTTTAGACTTGATCCAAACTGTTTGCGACAGATTTATAATTTTCTTATTACTTTAAAGTTGTAATCAAAATTCTTTTATTATTTATCCTTTGATTTTTTATTATAACTAGTTTTTGTTCACGTGTGCTGCACATGATTGTAGTGCTAGACAAATTTCATTGAGTACATTAATAAATAAGTATATACTAAAAATTGAATAATTAGTATGAAATAAAAAATAATAACATATAAACAAAACATAGTATCCAGTGTAAAATTCACTTAATAATTATAAGAAAATCATAAAAATTTGTTGCTTTGAATTTTTTTAGTAAATAGATGGCCATAAAATAATGAGAATGGAAATCAAGAGGACAACAAAGAGAATGAAGAGGGTTATGATAATTATAATGATATTTGAATAGAGCGGTATGAATTTCTATAATGTATTTTGGTAATAGTCTTTACATTTTTGATAATGTTACTTTAAACTTGTAATTAATTTATTTTATTATTTGTCTTTTCATTTTTTAGTTTTTTAATGGACTTATTAAAATTTGCATAAATCCAAAAGAATCTATGCATTAAAATATGTGAGATTCTATAAGGATTTAAAACAATTCAAAGACTTAACAAAATTCACGAATTTTAAAAAGTCAGTTAAATCTTTTAAAATTTGAATTGAATACACCCCCTTAGTTAGATTAGTCTTAAAAATACTAGAATATTAATTATAAAAGAACAAATTATTTTCGAATTTGGGCTAAAAACCAAAATAATTGGGTTAAATCCGAAAAATTGGAGTATAGAAAGTACACGTACACATGCAATGCATGATCTTCAATGTCTAATATCTATACTAATAAATTAAGGCTACTCATATTATTAATGCAATTATCTCTTTACTACATCATAATACTGTTTTAAAAAGTTGTACTATATGCTTTTAAAGTTGTACATTACTCTAACAATAAATATAATTGATTTGGTAATAATACCAACCTAAATCCATGAGTTGAGATTTATTGAACATTTTTTATGTTCGTTTTTCACGTGATTATGATATAGGATTTAGTAAATTACGTAATTCATGTCTGTTCTTTTAGAATAAATCTCAATATTTTAAAATTTTGTCAAAATTTGAAATCCTATAAATTACTTGATTTCATAATTGGCTCAAAAAGTTAGGATTTTAAAATCTCATGTGGAATTACGGAGTGTGAATTTTATCCATCTCATTTTAATGTTATATCTCTTTCATTATTGGTCACTAAGACTTCCTCGATATAACAAAAGCACATAAATGGATAAGAATCCCACTCAATCTTAACTTACACTACTATATTTTGATAATTTATAAAAATACTTGTGAAAATTTATAAGATTTTTGAAAGAAAACCTAAATTGAAAATCATGATATTTTAAAATCACATAATTCAAAATCTTATAATTTATCAAATCACATGATTTCAAAAATTTTATGAAAAGAATACAAGCAAAAAGGATTATAAATTATCAATATATTTAATTGATGGATGTAATAAAATAAAATACTTTTAACATGAAGGATAGTGTTAATGTATACCCTAAAAACAATATGATAAAAATATAAATATCTAGACAACAAAAATAGACATATTCTCATGTAATATTTAATTTTTGCCTTTTATAACAAATTTGATATATACTCTTAAAACGCACGTTAACATTAACCTAATGTGAAACATTTTCTCCTTTCTTTTCTCCGTTCCCCAACCAACTCAAAGGATTAATTTCCTCACGTACTAATTTTTTATTTAATCTTTAACTCAATATTTTAACAAAAGGTTTCAAGAATCCGAGAGCCCATGAATCTTTTGGTTAGCCCGGTTTATATGGGGATAAATTCAGCCCGCTTTGGCCCTCTTAAACCCGGTCCAACCCACTCATTTGCCAAGCGTTTGGTTTGCAGTTAGGCTAACATGGCCTACATTCCATTGTTTGATGTATTTATATTAAAATAACACTGATCAACAACAATTATCTTGTTACCAAAAAAATAAAATAAAAATAAAATTTATTTATATATCAACCAATCAGATCATGTTAACTCTCAATTTTATGAGGGTTAACGAATCTGAACTTTGTATCTAAAATTATAAAGGGAAAAATAAAGAGAAAATATGTGACCCATCTTTGCATTTGATCAGATTTTGAATCTAGCTATGTTCTGTGGTGAAGAGATTCTTATTCCCTTTATTCCTATTATTGCTCCGACGAAGAGAGAGAGAGAGAGAGAGAGAGAAATTATAAGATATTCGGGCCCCATTCATTGCGTAGCACTAGAACACGTAGTAATAATAGTAATAATAATAATAATAATAATAATAAAGATTGAAATTAGAATTTTACAAAAAGTAATATAACACTAAAAGATCATCTTTAATAACAAAAAAATATCTCAAAAAATTTATGTAAAATATAACCAAAAATAGTTTTATGGTGCTAAAGTCATTATAATTTGTGGCATACTTTGGCTTTGAATTGGAATCGTCTCACCTTACTTCGTGTTACTTGACTTAAACTTTTTTGGAAATATATATATATATTTATATATTAAGTCAAGTCAGAAGCAAGTAGCGCCATATTCATATTGAAAACAAAGAGTACTCGTTCTCGGAACTAAGCTTAGGAAATATATATATCTGTGTGCACAGTGCAATTAGCATAAAATATTACTACTCAATAATAAAATATTCAATATACGTAAATGTATATAATTCAATGAAAAACCTTCATTAGGAGTGTAGACAGCCGACAAGACACTCCTACCCACAAAATCCCAACCACTCAAAATAATAGTTTAATCCTATATATTTTATTTTTTTATTATTCCTTGTAATCATACACAAACAATATCTGCAGACGCGTATCAACCTTTGGATTGTGGTACACAGTCCCTGGCCCAAAGTACATCAGCAGTACACGTACATGTCTCTCTACAAATACTATTATTATTATTATTATTAGGGATAAAAACATGAAATTTTTTGAAATTTGAATTTACTTGTAATATTATTTATGATATTTAAAAACTTGTAATTATTCTTTTGAAGTTGCGATTTTGTTATAATACTGCCACTATAACTAATGGAGGTAACGGAAAGCTAATTTGACAACTATTTAGAAGCTGACATGATAACATTCTCTCTTCAACCTTTTTTTTAGAAAAGCTTTAAAATATAATAACTTTTAATACAAAATACGAATTCAAATAAAAATTATATATTTGGAATCTAATTATCAAGATGAATAAACGAGATCTAATGTGACAGTAAAATTATCAATTTTTTTTATATATTATTAATATATATATATATTTATTTATTTTAATTAATACAAAGAGAAATATAATTAAAAATTATATTTTAATGTTCAAATTTAGTTATTACAAATATTTTTTAAAATATTAAAATACTAATAAGCATTTATACTAAAATGTTAAACATTTATCCTACTCTAAATTGACATTTCGATGTATTTATTAGGAAATTTATGCATATTTGTAATAAATTTATTACAAATATGCAATACATTTTGGGAGTATAGACCAAAAGTTATTACATTATATAGATTCCATTTTTTTAGGCACATATAATAAAAATTGTTACCACTTTTCATCAACAAAAATAATAATAAATAAATAAAAGCAATCTAACATTTGTTACGCATATATAATGATTATAGTAATGCAGCAGTATAGATTGCTTTTGTTTACAGTGCATATTTATTGTTATAACATTATAACTTTTGATCTATACCTCCAAAATTTTTGGTCTTTATTACAAATATGCGTAAATTTTCTAATAAATACATTGAAATGTCAATTTAGAGTAGTATAAATGTTTAACATTTTAGTGTTAATGCTTATTAGTACTTTAATATTTTAAAAAATATTTGTAATAACTAAATCTAAATAAATTTTGATATTAAAACACATTTTTAATTACATTTCTCTTTGTGCTAACTAAAATAAATTTATATTAATAATATATAAATTTATTTATTTTTGATAATTTTGTTGTCACAACAGATCTCATTTTATTCGTCTTGATAATTACATTCCAAATATATAATTATTATTTGAATCTGTATTTTGTATTAAAATTTATTATATTTTAAAGTTTATTTTTTAAAAAAAAAGTTGAAGAGAGAGAAAGCTGACATTGCATGCCATGTCAATTGCCAAATCAGCCAAATAGCTGCCAACTCAACTTTTTGTTACATCCGTTAGCCACCGGGGTAGTTTTATAACCAAATCGCAACTTTAAAAAAATGATTGCAAGTTTTTAAACATCATAAACAACATTACAAGTAAACTCAAATATCAAGATTTTTCATGTTTTTATCCCTTATTATTATTCTTAGTTTTACACTGGATTTGCCCTTATTATACCCATCGCCATATGATTAATAAACCAATAAATAATTTAAAACAACAATGTTTTTCATAATTCAATCAATCAAATCTCTAAAAGGAAAAACTTGTGACTGCCTGTCCACGTCCACGTGTATATCCACCTAAAATTCATAATTCTCTGTATTAATTATTATATAATAAATATTTGCACATAACATATATGATAGATATGATATATAAATATAGATGCAAAAATAAATGTATGTCAACATTGTATGGGATTTTTTGTGAGGGGCACAGATTGGTCTAGTAAACCAGGTGGGTTTCACTTGGGAATAGAGAGATGTCCATATATATATATATATATGGAAATTATTAATTAATTATTTGTTTTAATACAAGATCATCAACCTTCCTAAAGTCATCACTTTTCTCAAATACCTCACGAGCTACGTTGTCTTGTTCTTCAACCACATGAATATAATTAAACTACTATGTATGCTATACTCATTTTCAAATTACATAAACCCTCCGCGCATTACAATGTAGATTCCTTGCCCAACTTGTGTGATATTTATAGAGAAATAAATAATAACAAAAACAAATCTCTCAATGATTAATTAATCAAGAATTTTAACTAATTGGCAGAAAAAAGTTCAATTATTTTTATTCAAAATTCCATACCGTACATTTAAATTTTACAATAAAACTCGTAGCACAATCAATATATATGTATATAACATTATACATGATAATTTGTTGTTATGTAAAACACTTTAAAATTTGTGAATGTATTTGGTTTAATGGTTACAGCACGTATTATCCATGCATGAGGTTATAACTGTAAATCATGTTGTGGTTATTTATCTTTAGAAATCACTAAATTAAAGGTCATTTAATCTGATTCGTTGAAGGTATAATCACAATCTCTTCTTCGTGTTTAATGTAATAGAATGGTCGTAACTCGTGCCAAGATCATTATCCACCATTACAAAAATATCTTACATCTCAATCACACGATCTTTTAACTCTTATATATTTTTAGCATTCAGAAACTTTTATCCCAAAGTATATAGATTATAGATGTGGCATATATATACGATGATCAAAATTCTTAATTGCTTTAATGCTTAGAAATGCAGGGTTCAATTCTTGTCAGCACTACTCTTATATAGAATACAACGCAATTAAAATAATGTATTTATGCATATTAATTAGTTTATTGAAAGAATTGCATTTGTATATATCTATATATATAGCGGATGCAAACAAAATTATTTCAGTGGAGAACAAGTATTTTTATCTGAATATTAATTACTAAGTCTGCCATTGCTTTTTATATATATTCTCCCTTTTTTCTTTATATATATATATAACCAATGTATCAAAACATACAAAAGAAACATGTTTTGTATAAAATCATTGATTGATTGTAATACAATTTAATTTGTCAATTTTCTAAAAATATAAAAATCAAACATATATAATTGAATTTTAATTAATTATGTACAAATAAAGTATAACTTTTTATACTTATGATTACTAGTAGTATGCTATCTCTCTATAATTAATATGTATCTGTACTAAATGGCATGCGTTTGTAACGTAGTATGTAAGAATTAAGTGGTCAACAAACCTTGAATTTAGTACGTTGACAGATATATGCATGATTATGGTCCAGACTTAATTTTATAAGGAGGAAAAGAAAATGGGTCTGGAATCCTACCTGTGGAGTTAGGTTTTGTCTTAAACAAAACAAAACACAAAGACCTAAACAAATCATATTCAATTTATACCATCTACATTAATTTATGTAAACAAAACATTAATTTATATATACATGCATTGAGCCTAGTTAGAGAGGTCCAAGTGCGTGTATTTGTGTGCGTGAGATCTAGACAGAGAGAGTAGTTAATTAATGAATTATAAAGGGAAGAGTAAAGAAAAGATGTATACTCAATCGTTTCCTTGCTCAAATAGTAAACCAGGAATGGCCAAAAACCAAACTCTACGTACTGCTCTTTTTTCACGTGAAAATAATACCTCACTATTCCCTCGATCACTGGCTAATGCTGTAACTATTAAACTCTTGGTATACTTAATTGGATGAATGCATGTTTATATTATATATATTTGATAATTTTAATGTTATATGTCTCTACTATTATATATAATAGGACCTTTTAACCGTACATTATGACATTAAATTTGGTACTCCTAATTTTTATTTTGTATTATCATTTTAGAAATATAAAAATATAATTAACAAGACATGAACTCGCAAACTTTACCTAAAAACATGTGTTCACGAATTCGTTCATTTTAACAAAGTTACTTAACGAGAGACTCAACGTGAATATAAAATGCTAGAAATTAGGTAGAAGGTCTTATTACATATTGATTTTTACCAAAAATCCAATGAATAATATTTTTTTGAATGAAGGGCCTATTTTTAATTGGTAATTAGTGTAAGAGGCCTATTTTTTTTTTTATATTTTAAATGAAGGTATTTGAATAAATTTAAATATCATTTAATTAATAAAAATATGTTATATATTACCTAAATTGCCCCTCTTTATGAAATTTTCACAAAAAATATGGACCGCAAAGTTCATATTGCAGTAAAATATGAACGTCAAAGTTCATATTGCAGTGAAATATGGACTGCAATATGAACTTTGCATTAGAAATATGGACTGCAAAGTTCACATTGTAGTAAAATATGGACTGCAATATGAATTTTGCACCAAAAATATGGACTGCAAAATTCACATTGCAGTGAAATATGGATTGCAAAGTTCATATTGCAGTAAAATATAGACTGCAAAGTTTATATTGCAGTTCATATTTTAATGCATATTGGTATTTTTTAGTTTATTTTAAGGGTTGGGATGTCATTTTACAATGAAAAAAAAGACATATGTCATATTATCAATAAAATAAAAAATAGGCCCTTTATTTACAAAAAAATTATTCCTTGGCTTTAGTGTGAAAATCTTTCTCTAATAAGACCTTTTTTTTAATTGTCCCTATAAAATGATAATTAGTAATTCTATGATTTAAAAATATATAACAGTACTTGATCTAGTGATAATTAAATATATTCATCATACTTAAAATTTTGAGTTTAAATCTCTTTTTAATATTATTTTATAATAATTTTGAGAACAAAATAAATTATATAATAATTTTACGTAGATATTAAACTCATGGATGTGTTAATGTACAAAAAATAAAGCATATGCAATTGTTCACCCTTCATGACTTGCATGTCAGATATAATCTCATGTGCTTTTATCAGTGAAGTTCTATCAAAACTCAATTTTCGGCCGTTGGATGGTCAATCTGTCTGCAAGGTGGCCCCACCACTTGATTGGTCGATCACAGGGAGAGCAGAGAGAATGGGTGGTTTCAATGCCAAATTAATTATTCAACTTTTAGAATTTCTTTTCTTTCACAGAATTCATGAACATGCATGTTCTGCCAAATTTAGTAGCTAAACTTTTTTAGTAAATTTGGATCAAGCCCCCTCATTTTTCATCAAACCAGAGATGACTCCTTGTTATTATTTAATTAAACGACATGCATTGATATTCCCCTTAATTTTTATTTTTATGCCAATGATATGAATCCAATGTATGTAAAGCTCAGACCTCTTTCGTCCCAAATGTTTCTCTGAATTGAATAATGATTCCAAGCTAGACATGCACATGTACATTTCCCTATTTGGGGAAGACAAAGAAATATTTTACATAAAGTTACTCTACCAGTAATTTTATATAATTAATCAAAGTAGTTTTCGCATTAATTACTTGTTTTTTGATTTGTCTAGTATATATATATACCGATCATTTATTTCTTGTAAATAAATCATAAATTTGTAACTGGAAATTAAATATGTAGAGTCAATCTAGCTGGTGAGAATCTTCAACTAGTTCAAATTTAGAAACACTGTTAGATAGATTAGACTAGAGTTGTCGTTTAATGAACGTTTAAAACCAGGTGGCCCCCAATTTATGGGAGTAAATGCTATCATTTCATTAATTGCTATACTATGCTCAGCTCCAATAAAGAGTTAGTACGTCTTATATATTATTATTAGAAGAAACACAATAATAGTGTCATTAATGAATTGATTATTTTTAAACTTATTCATGTTAATTAATTAAAGTATTTCATGGAGGGTTTTTTTTCCCCTCCTATTTCTTAATGAAAATAAGATGTAATTGCTAGATTTTTTTCTCATTAATCACTAAGAATCAAATTTAGCTTTGATTACTTAATGCCGAATTAGTAGTGTACAACTTTTTAAATGTTACCCCTGCTTTTATTCCCTAATATAGATACTTCATAGCCAATGAATGCTTATAAAAAAGGCCAATTGTACAAAAATTAGGCTTTTTTTAAAAATAAAAATAAAAAATAAAAGATAAAATTTTAACGGACTTTGCAAAATAAATTATTTTGACAAAGCACATGTCACGTTAATTAATAGGGTGCCATGTAATATTCACTTATTAAAGCATGTCTCCTCAATCCATTAATCTAAAAAATAAAAAAAAACACGACGTTTATATTTCTTTGTGGTCTTTGCTATGGAGGGTTTAAGTTAATTTTTGTGCATCTTTATTAATTTCTTCTCGTGGAATAATTGTTTGTCACTAAAGTGTTTTTGTAACTGTCGGAACTTGTAGACACCCCGATCCGTGACCCCCGCAAGAACCCTAACAACCTTCGAGAACTACTGTTTTTGGAGTCCGGGACCCATCCGAGCACCCGAAACTACCCCGAAAGGGTTTGTTGGCCAACAAACTTATTTTTAAGTGGGATTGTCGCACGACATATTGGTATGTCGCGCGACAATCACTCTAATGTCGCGCGACAAACCCCTCTGCACCCGACCAACCACTTTCTGACACATCACAGTGTCAGAACCCATCACTTCAGCCGTTTGTCGCGCGACAAACAGATATGTCGCGCGACAAACAGGTACAGTGAAATGGATTGTCGCGCGACAAAGGGAAATGTCGCGCGACACTTGCCCTTTCTGAGGAAATGTCGAGCGACAATCTCTCCCGAGCACTATAAATAGGCCAACACCCACAAGGGTTCTAGACGACAACTTCTCGCCACGGTTTCTACACCAAAGCGCCTCATTCTCTTTGATATTTTATAATCTTTAAAGCCTTCTTCGGAAGCATCTGTGATAACATTTATTTTCGCAAGAGTCTCGGATCTAATCTTGGCACCCGAAGTGCCACCTTCTAGAGTCAGACCGCTGAAAATATTTCTAAGAGGAAAAATTAATATTCGCCGGAGGTCTTCTCTGCCGTATTATATTTTCTCTCTCTTATTCTTATATATATCGTCGGGAAGGTAACTAAAATCTCTTATAGTAATTAAATAAGATATTTGTATATTAGTTTTATTGTAGACTTGTTTAAAACTCGATTTTTCTAACGGGGCGCTGCCCCGCACCCCGCGACCTGACCGGGCAGGTCGATCCCCGTTCTAGTAAGCGAAGTGGCAACATAGTTGTGGTAGATTCCTAACGTGCCCGAAAATCAGGTTTTCATTAAAGCAGTAGAATATCAGTAAAATCATCCAAGTTTTCCAACATAGAATAAACATATAAGACCACTAGAGACCGAAAGGGCGGAATTGGTGCTTAACACTTTCCCAAACCGTAATATAGTTCCCGAACCCCATAGAATCCTGGTTTCGTAGACAAACGTGTAAAGAAAGACTTATCTGTAACCTTTCCTCCTACACAACTATTTTGTCCGTTTTCTCGTAAAACGTACTGGCGACTCTGAACGAACCCTCTTACATCTAGAAATAGGATAGAGGGACACCCGATATGAATTATCAACACACAGAAGCAAATAGAACAACGGAATCCTTTCCGATGTTTCAGACTCCCAGAACCAGGGATTGAGACCCGGGGGTCGCATTTGCGGATTCTCACATAACTTAATTTAGAAAACTCTAAATCGAATCTAAAACTAAACAAAATACACTACTATTGGTCCATTCTTAATGGTTACTATGGTTATATGTGTCTATATTGATTTATAACGTGCGATGTCCGAATTAGTTTTTCAGCAACTCGATTAATCCTTATTCCTAAGTTAGATCATTTTTATTGTTGATCACATAATATTTTCACAGTTGTTAAATTTTAACCTGAAAAGCTCTCATTTGATCTTGGAACTAAACTCTAGACAAAAAACTTATATGTATATCATTACTCAAACAATTATCTTAATTTTCTCACTAAATAAATAATTGTAAATTACACTGAATGTGATGATTGAACCTTTTTCTCACATCCCGAAAAACCTTAAAGTTCTCCTTTTCTCTCTCTCCCTCTCTCTCGAATAGTTCCCACAGTAATTCCCCATCAAAATCATAATCCTTAACACTTGCTCCCCTAGCGTACCCACTCCTATCCCCCCGCCCCCGCCCCCCCACCCCCACCCCATCTCTTCTCCCACAGTTTACACCCCGCCCTCTCTTTTATGCATACACCTTTTCTTTCCTTCTAAATAGAAAATTTCATTAAAAAAATAAAAATTCAATTATATCTTTTTTTAAATAAAATCCGTTATTTAGTTAAAAAAAACTAAGTGCACTAAAAAAATCTTACTCTATATATATATATATGCACATATACATCCATGAATGTCTCTAAACCAGTTCTCTCTTCATACATCTCACAAACACTAAACACTCCCACCAATGGAACCCCCAATTCCCAAACACAAACCCCTCACCTCTCCCCCAAGCACCACCTTCTTTCCCACCCACCACCACCCTTCCACCTCCACAATATTCTCTGCCCAAACTACCCCTCCCAATTTCCCCCAAAACCCATCCCACCAAAAACAGCCTCTATTCGAAAAACCACTCACTCCAAGTGACGTCGGTAAACTCAACCGCCTCGTAATCCCCAAGCAATACGCCGAAAAATACTTCCCCCTCCGTGGCGGTGACTCACCAGAAAACGGCTTACTACTAAGCTTCGACGACGAGTCGGGCAAATCGTGGAGGTTCCGGTACTCGTACTGGAACAGTAGCCAGAGCTACGTTCTGACTAAGGGATGGAGCCGGTTTGTCAAGGAGAAGCGGCTCGATGCCGGTGACGTGGTGCTTTTCGAGCGGCTCCGCGAGCGGCTGTTGATTGGGTGGAGGCGGCGTGCTGCTGCTGCTGCTGGGGGTGGTGTTCCCCTGGTGCATGATAGCGAGGTGCGTTCTGGTAGTAGTAGTAGTAGTGGTGGTGGGGGTGTGTGGACCCGCCCTTATCCTTCGCACCCTACTACTCATCATGGGC
The DNA here is from genome assembly GCA_021464415.1 of Lonicera japonica. Lineage (NCBI taxonomy): Eukaryota > Viridiplantae > Streptophyta > Magnoliopsida > Dipsacales > Caprifoliaceae > Lonicera > Lonicera japonica. The sequence continues at coordinate 102,342,229 of CM038464.1, forward strand.
CTCCTATTCCATACCAACCTCATCACTGTCTTCATGCAGGTATTTTTGATTTTTTTGCATTAAATTTTTAAAATAATAATATTCACCAAACCCTATCTTGTTTTCTTATTTAATATATTGTAAATCATGTACTTTAAAACACATGTTATGCGTATATAAATCAAAAAAATTAAATTAGGTACTTATTTTCAAATAAAGTATTATCCATTATATTTATAATATGTTTAACATTTACCCTTGTAGCACTTGTTAACATTTTTCAACATGTATATTTTCAATAATTTCAAAGAGACTCAAGATTATAACTTAAAGAAGTGACTGAAACATCGCTGTATTGATTAGTAGGCAAAGTGACAAGTATTGTTCCACCTTGTGTGAGTCACTATTTTAAATTATAGTCCTGAGTCCGTCTAGAATTAGTGTATATATAATATATGTGTAATGTACGTGCGAAACACTCTCCAGTTACTTGGGAAAAATATGTATTTAGTTATCAACCTATTTTTTATTAGGTTTAATTTATGCAAGCATTTCGCACAGCTCTTATCAACCCATTGGCACGTGATTTGCACCTGAATACTAACTTGAAAGGCTGTTGAAACAGATGAGAGTAATAAACTAGCAACACATACAGTAACCAAACCTATGCCATTTTTGTAGTTAAAGATTTAAATCAAATAAGTTCATCAAATTTCGTATGACTCAAAAAATAAATTAGAAATTGTATGCAACAATAGATAATTAACGATATCTGTTTGTTAGATCCGACTTGTAGTTTAAATCGAAAAGACTTAGATCTGCCTCATTTTTTTTTTCAAAAAAAAAAATGTTGTAAAGATTTAATGTGTTAAGAGGGAGTCCCATATCCTATCAGATTTCAGGTTTATTTGTGTACCCATCGCTGTGTATCGATTTTTTTTTTCATTTGTCGCGTTGCACTTTATCAAATTTAACTGGAAATAAGAGCAGAGGCGGGTCTATTATTACTGATAAAATTCTAGCTAGGGCAATGGCAACATTCCTCTGAAAAGGATCAACAACTTTAGGAAATAGCATTAGTTTAATTTATGGCATCGTTTCACATTAAGACTCATTAATTGACAACGTTATATTTTAAACTAGTTTTTTTAGTAGTTCCGAATCTTAATCAATTAAATGTATTTTGTGTGCTGACATTTTTGTATACTGTATTATTGCCTGGCATTACTCACATTATTAGCATGTGTATGTATGTATGTATGTATGTATGTATGTATGTATATGTATGAATGTATATGCATGGGTGACAAAGTGAGATTAATATATGAAATATATATATATACATGCACTAAAAAAGGGTCAGACGTGGAGAAGCAAATGACACCTAGGGGGAACTACAAGACACTGAGGCTGTTTGGGGTTAACCTGGAATGCCACCCAGATGATCAGGACCACCCAGCCACACCAGATCATGATGACTCATCCCATACACATCCATCAAACCATCACAATCACATGGTAACTCGCTCATACAATATTTAATTAATTCCTCTTTGTTAACTAATATATTAGCTTCATAATCATATATTAAGTAAGTTAAGTTGATTGTAAATTAATCAATAAATTAAGATACGACTTTTCCAATTTTCCACTATGATTTTGCTGCCTCCTCTAATGAGACAGATTCAAATACATACATACATATATATATATATATATATATATGCGCTTCTGAAATTTATTTTAATAAGGAAAAAAAAATTAAGATATAGTATTTGAGCTTGAATTTTTTTTAAAAATGTAATCTTTATATATATTTTTTAAAGAATGAAATATGGAAAAGATAGTTTTCATAGTATTTGCCAAATCGTCTATCCCTATTCTAGTCCTCTCTTGAAGTAATATCTCCTAGTTGCACAATCAAAAAATACTGTTAGACATATACTAATATACTATTTTCAAGAAATGAATCCTTAAAAATAATAATTATACATCGCATCCTAAAAATTTCCCGGGGGAAGATCCTAAACTGTCGTTTAGCAAGATAGGCCACGCTGTCAAATCTGCCTCAAAAGCGATTAGTTTATGTCAAAGAAAATAAAATGAAAATTGTAGCTCTTTTTTTTTATAAATTAAGAGAGGTCTAAGTCTCTCCCTTAATTCTACAAATAAAGAAAAATCCCCACCTACTCCCATGAGTTGATAAGAGTAAAAGTTGTTTACCACTGGGCCAATCCCTCTCCTCGAATTGAAAATTGTAGCTTAAGTAGAAAACTCTTAACACTATTAATTAACTATATATGTGTATATATAGTCTAGTTGAACAAGTAAACACCCTTTTATAGAAGCATTCAACAAGGAATTAAAAATGTACACACAATTCTGGTTAACTTGTTGAACTAGTTAACTCAGTGCCCACTTTTCACAAAGCGTGTACCTGAAGACACTGCTATATATAATAGGGCCGCTCCTGAGTTAATTGCATGTATAACGTTTTCTTGTTTTTTCGGCGTCATTTTCATACGATACTAAAATATTGGCCCCTACATAAATAAAAATTTTAAGAAACCTTTTTGCTGTACTAAGGTGCTGTACGAATTTTTCAACCTGAAAAATTACCCACACGGTAATGACACGCCACCCAACAAGATCGAGTTGGGAATGCTGATTTTTTTTCAAAGTTTTTTTTTGAAAAATGATAAAATAATTACTTGGGATTACGAAAAGTTATTTCCTTTCTTTAACCTCTAGAGTATCTCTAGCTATTGTTAATCTTTTCTCTCTTTAAATTATATATACAAATAGTATACGTAATAGATATACAATTAATTTAATTTATATATATACATATATACAAAAATCTAAAATTTTTAAAGAGGCGATCGCTCTACTCGACCCTATATATGTTGGGCTATCCGTGCTCGCTGAGCCTTCTGAATCGAGGTATATGTCTACCCCACATATGCGCAATATTATCATATAATTATTACACTAATAAATAAATAATAAGGGTGTAATCGAGTCCACTAAAGAAATGCATGCATGTGGGTTGATCAGAGCGAACCGTTTTGGGATGGAGGTAGGCTAGTGCGTTTGGTTAGTGGTCCACAGTGGAAGCGTTTGTAATTTAGAACCTAATCAATGGACGTTCAATAGGATAGTAACTTAATTAATTAATTACTAATTATAAGAACATTAAGATTCCGTTTGATAAATAACGTAAATGATACGGTGAGATACTCTCTATCTCTATCGCATTCTCAGTTTTATTAGTAGATATCATTATTTTATTTTATTTTTGTAGAAAATTTTTCTTCGTTCATCACCTTGTGCCCAACGAATTTTTTTGATGAAAAAACCCAAAAAGTAAGAGAACATCTTATCTTACTATATATTTGACTTATTTTTTAATTTATCACATAAATCAATTGTTTGTACTATTATTTTCCATTTTATTAATAAACAGAACCTAAATGAATCATTTTTATTCCGCAGGATATTACATACCATCACTGCACATGCAACTGGTTTTAATCAAATTGTTCGTCAATCTATTTAGTTTGTCTAGTAGAAAGAGTATGAGTTTACACAGCTAGATCTGTCCACTGTTTGTTCCTTTAAAAATAATGAAAAAACTAATACAACTATATTTCAACAAAATTTGGTTTATATAAAATGTTTTCATCTTTTTATTTTAGCTTTTGTAATTAAAACCGATTTAAGATAAGCAATGCTACTGAGCTTAATTAAAAAAAATTTAAAAGTAAAACTCAAGAGTAAATTTCCACTAATAAGTAATGCTATTGAGCTTAAAAAAATTAAAAGTATAACTCAAAAATAAATCTCAACCAATCAGTCGCAATAATTATTTTTTCTCTTTCTTTTTATGTAGATACGTAATTGAAATTTATTTAATTATGACCAAGACATTAGTCTAGACAGGATAGGCACTAGAATTCAAGGTAAGATGAGGTTGTAGGTAATATAATGATTAGCAGTATAACTAAGTGGACAAATTAACAAGATACATTATACATTGAACTTGGCACGAGTCTTTTGAAAATTTATTACTCCGTCTCTCTCAAATTAGCACCGAGTCCTTTTCTTTTCAAGATATCTAAGGTTAGGAGGGTTCTTTTTTATCAACATAATTAATCTACACGCAATAAAAGTTAAGTTCAGTTATTGACTATATATAATTTAAGTTAAAACAGTTTTAAAGTCCGAGTTAATTTAATGCGATAATAAGTATATAATATCAATTATGCATCTTTGATAGATGATAGATATTTTATTTCTCACAACAAATTTCAGGTCTTTAAATACTCGCATTTGTACTTTCGACTCTTGGAATTTGCATGCACTAAGTTGTACGCGTCGTCAATCTTAAGTGACAACTGTAAAATTATATATATATGTATGTATATGTGTATATTAATGGAATAATATAATTTTCTGGTGGAATACAGGAAAGAAAATGGAATACTATCATTGCTGGTCCAACAATATGTTAGATTTTCAAATATAATGCGTATGTAATAGTCTTGAAGACCAACTTAAATGCAATCCGAGTCTTCTTAATTAGTAATTAAGTTGTACCTTACTTGCTAGTTTTAAGTTGTAAATAGTGTTATTTGGTACTTGAATAAATATGTATAATAATAATAATAATAATAATGTATGTGGCATTAATTTTCAACAGGAGATAAATTAATTTGGGAAGAGACGTCAAGCAGATGAGGTATCGCCAAGGATAAGATCTGAGGATGTGACATCCAGGAATGACTTATTGGACCACTTGAAATGTCCATATTAAACTATATATTACTTTTTGTACAATGCCAACTAAAATATAAAAAAAAAATTCAAGAAAATATGGCCAAATCCCAGATTTTCTGATATCCCTTTCTCTCTCTCTCTCTCTCTCTCTCACAAAAGGGGGGATTGCATCTAGCATTCCGTTAGCCCAAAGGTTAAGAAGAGGAACCACATGTCAATTCGACTATAGTTGGCGTAACCGATTTAATATAATTGGTTAGATTTGATAAATGTAAAGAATGAAATATGTTTGCATACATATATATATATATATATATTTATATAATAACGTAATTTAGATGCTTGATTTCATTAGCTAGCCAAACATTTTCATCCAATTCATTACTAGTATGTTGTTATTTTTACGATGATTATATTCAATATTTTTCTGATAGAGTTAAAAAGGCAAGTGGGTCTCACATGATTATAAGTCAAGGGGCTTGAAGAAGGGTGAAAAGCTAGCTAGGGAGAATCAAATGGGTCGTTGGCAATCAAGAATATATATATATATATATATATGTGTGTGTGTGCGCGTTGGTACAGTGTACTGTTGAGATTCTGCCTGAAGATTTTTAAATAGGAGGGTTCGATCATCAATGATAATATAAAATAGTAATACCTAACAACATAAGTAGGAGAATGGGCTGGTGGAAGTAAAGTGGGTGGGTGGAATTTTTCACCTTAATTTGATTGAGGTGTATAACTCTTCTCTCCTCCACCCCCATTGTTATTAGTACTACCACACTTCTACTTGTTAAACTAGTCCACTCTTTCCATCATCTCCCCCATTTTGTTAAATGTTCTATATATATATATATATATTTAATTTCCTCATTTTTCTCTTCCCCTTTTTTGTATTATACTTTGATTTGATGCTAGGCATATATATATATATATATTAGCACTTCAATTTCAGTTCGAACGTAGGCTAATTTTAGCCCATTATCTTTACAACGACGATATTTTATATTGCTAATATTTATTAAAAATAAGCCTATGCTCGAACAAAATAAAATAAAATTACTTGATATAATATGTTCACATACAATAATAACAATAAGATTTTTGGACGCACCACTTATTAAAAGAAAGGGATATTAATTTTAAAATAATAGCTGCTTAATAGCAAAATCAACTAAATTATCTTGAGATATGTTATACGTATTTTAGAAATACGACAATTAAAAAAAATGTACGTATATAGAATATAAAATTTAGAATAAAAGAGTCATTATTCATTTTGCGTCGTCACAAAGATCATTTTTTTATTACATATAACAAGGATTGCTATGATAATAATAGCAACTAATAGTAGTATATATATATAGATGATGATTAGTTTTTCCCAAAGTGTTTAGAAATGTCAAATACGTGTCACAAAATGTCATTATATGAGTGTTGAAAAAGGGTCCATTTTGAAGAATTAGATCCAGATAGATTGCTTTGCGTCGGTTACAAATCTGATTGTATATGTAGGTAATGGTTGGATGCTAACTTCAATATTTCACAACTGCACACTCTTAGTTGCCTTTTATGTATTGCAAAAGTTTATTTATATATATATAGGCTCCACCAACCAAATTAATCAATCAAAACCATTTATAAAGAAAGCCCTGGACCACATCGATCGCTAGTACCCCTGTACATATTAGTAATGGCCGGGCTTTTAATTTGTAGTCACATGTTCGATACCAAGTTGCAAGTTGACTCATGTACCTTTCTTTAAAGATTTAAAAAAAGAAAAAGAAAAAAGTGAGCAATATGTTTAAATAATAAAACAACGAAATATATACAAATAATGGATACGTAGTTACGAACTCATAATTAAATAGAATCGATTGAAATGAACCGAGTAATGCTAATTTATTTCTTCAATGTATGTTTAATGTTCATTTTATAATTAGACTATACTCTGTGAGGTTCAATTCTGCCCGAACACTTACTTATGAATAGTAAAATACTTCTTATAATCAAAAGAGCCAATACATCAATGGAGAGAGAGATGCCATTGACCTTTGGTGAGGATTTGAGTGGAGTCCAATGTTTTGGTGGTTTATGAAAGTGGGACGGTCCCCATACATATACCATTCAGGCCCAACTACAGTGTAAAAATAAAAAGAAAAAAATATTGGAGTCTTTTCTTTATCCTATTTGTCTTTCTTTTTAACTGGAAGATTGCTTTTGAGCTTGGAGCGTTTGGAGTCGGCCTCTCAGCTTATTAGGGGGGGGGGGGGGGGGGGGGGGGGGGGGAAGAAGAAGAGCAAATTGTACTTTATTCACCTAAATTATTACCTAAATAATATGTTTTTTTTTTAAATTTTTAATTTTAGTAATTTTTACTACAAATTATTAATTTTATTGTAGTTTACCTTCAATCACTAACGGAGTTAAAAAAACAAGCGGAATTTCAGGGTAAAATTAGAAATTTACAAAGGATAAATTGTACTTTGTCCACATGAACTATTTTCAAATAGCACTTTGTCTATCAAGTAACAATTTTAATTTATCACGAGTTGTTATTTTTTTACATTTTACCCCAAATCGCTGATAGAGTTAAGAAAACGGATGGAATTTGAGGACAAATATAAAACATTTACATTTAATAAACCTCATCATCTCTACAAAGACCTCTCTCTGTGCACCACATTCTCTACAACTCTCTCTCTCTCCAAATCACCATCTCCACTTGTCTTACCCTCTACTTTCTCTCATCTATTAATGGTGACCACAATGGTGAATCATATTTAAACTCAATTTATCAATTTTTCTTTAGTTTCTTACAACAAACCTAAGCCCTTTTTCCCTTAAGGAAAATTGATTTTCTTCTCTAATTAGTAGACCTCATATCTTAGTTCCCTGACGACCCTCTCTCTCTATCATCGGCAACTCCCTCTCTTTATACACCACTTCCTTCACGACTCTCTTTGATTGTATCCACAAAACCCAAAATTCTTCACTTTCAAATCTACCTTCAATTTTAAATCCCTCAAATTCCTCTCTTTGTTTAACTGGACCAATAAACAAATAATGTCATATGTTTATTAACCCCGTTAGCAATTTGGGATAAAACTGCAACAAAATAAGTTATTTGTAGTGAAAATTGCTAAAATCAATAATATGGTGGGCAAATTAAGTGCTACTTGGACAATAGTTCATGTGAGCTTTGTGCAATTTACCCTTTGTAAATTTCCAATTTTGACCTAAAATTCTATATGTTTTTTTAACCCCATTAGCTATTTTAGATAAATTGCACCAAAATCAATTATTTGTTGTAAAATTGCTAAAATTAATAGTTTAATAGATAAAGTACTACTTGGACAATAGTTCATGTGAAAAAAGTGCAATTTACCTGGAAAAAAATTTCTACATTATGTGTTTGTGCTTAATATTAATAAAATTATAAAAATGGTGCATATTAATTTTACAAAAAATTGCAACTTTTAAAGAGATGGGGGATGGAAGTGTAACTTTAAGGAAAAAGAGTATTGTCTTCAACCTAGCTCTTGACTTAATAAGAAAAGAGAGAAAATTCTCAAATAATTAGTATATTATTGATGAAAGCATGGATTGATGATCTATTACATAAGGGGTATAGCATGCAATTTTAATTTATTATTTGTTTATTGTATTAATTGGGGATGTATTTACTTTATTTATCTTTATAGTTATAGGACTTTAGGAAGTCTAGAATATTAGTTTTCGGTATGTTATTCTTTTTGGTAATTTATGTTTCCTTATATGAAGGATTCGATTCGGATTAGCAATCTCCAAACAATCCTAGTTATTTATGGTATGTCTAGGATTTCGGCTTTACAAATAAGCTATGCCACATATGTAATAGATTGCCAATCAATCTTCTCATCAATAATATATCAATTATTGGCTAAATGACTAAAAATAGCAATGTACTTTACCCCGTGTTCACTTAGGCCAACAAACTTTTTTTTGCATCAAACGTACTAGTAGACTTTGCCGATTTTTTTTCACTTAGGTTTAAAACGTAACTTCTGTCAAATTCTTCTAACGGAAGTGTGATATGGCAAATGATGTAGCTGCTGACATGGAAAATATCTCCATTTTCTCTAACCATCTCCATTGATTTTGGCCAATCACCACCATTTTTCTTGTTTTCTTCTTTCATTAGCACCATAGCTCCACCTTTTCATCATCTTCACCATTTTTGGTCACTTCGCCTCAATTAATTGTGAATTTTCACTCCTTTCTTGTTAATTCAAGATCTAGGTCGAACACGATATTCTTCTTCCTTTAATCAAATCTTTTGTCCCACATCAGGACTAAGAAATTGTTCATTTCACATCTTATACGTGTTGATGTGCCTTCTGTTATTACGTTCCTAAATTCATCAAGGGTTTGGAGTCTTTATCCAAGTTTGTCATTGATTAAGAAAAAATTAGTTTGATTAACTTTTGGTGCAATTATTGCAAATGACGCAGAACGTGTCTAGGCGATTTTAATTTATAATTTGTGTATTTTTTTTATTAGTTGGGGAAATATTTATTGCATTTATATTTATAGGATTTTATGATGTCTAGAACATTAGTTTTTAGTATGTTTTTATTTTTGGTAATTTAGGTTGAATAATTTGATTTGAAGTAGCCTTTGACCAGTCCTGTTTTTATATTCTTGATGCGTTCCGCATCATTGGCTTTAGTACATATCAATTTCATAAAATATTGGAACTTTAACCCCGAGACTTGGTTAAAAAAAAGTTTGATAACTATGACATTTTTTATAAATTTGTCAATAGTTTGCCAACTATTTTGAATGCAGTTAGAATTTGTTTACGTTGAGTTTTGATTTGTCTTTACAATCTTAAATTAGTAAATTTATGTTAAAATTAAAGTATCTTATAGTTTATGTCTAAAAATTAAATTATAAGTCGATTAGGCTCGAATTTTTTAATATAAAATTACCATTCAGGAGCATAAAATAACTCCACATAATAAAAGTCAAAGTAACATCTCTATAATTAAGCAAAATTGACAACTCCCCTGTCACCCAAGAAGAAAATCTAAAAATAAAATAAAATCCATTAGTGAAATAACAAAATGGACCAAAAAAGGGAATCTTGGTGTATCTCTAGAGATACTATTGGGCATGGAAGATGAATATGAGAACTCCAATAACAATGTAAAATGGATCCAACGACACAGAATTGTCCTCAAATTAGGAAACTGATTGGTACTCCTCATTGGTTCCATAAACTTCCTTATTATCCTTCACTTGATGATTGTTTTTCAATTTTCTTCAATCAAAACCTAACGAATTCCACATAATGATTGTGAATATTTAGATCCCTAGGAGCTGGTTTTAGTGGGTCCGACGAATATCATGTAACATATATATATACATGGTTTTCGGAATATATTAAGTACTATATATATATATATATATAGTGGAAAGATCTAAAGAGGACCATTTATTTGTTCCTTAAATGCGGACCAATCATTTTGAGGAAGTAAATGAATGAATTTTTTTATGAAACTTGGTGAGGATGATCTCCATGATTAGTAGATCATCTCCACCAAATTTCATCAAAAAATTCAACCGAGAAGTGGGTTAACTAAACATCTTAAATTTTAACGGCCAGAAATGTACATATATATCAATTTTTTAGTAAACCCTCTTCCCGATTGATTTTTTTGATGAAATTTGGTGAAGGTGATCTATTAATCATGAAGATCATCTTCTCCAAGTTTCATCAAAAAATTTATTTATTTACCTCCTCAAAATGATTGGTCCGCATTTAAGGACCAAAATTTTGGTCCTCTTAAGATCCTTCCCCTATATATATATCTCATGTATATATTAATTAATTAGGTACAGTAACAAAATTATTTATAATTAAAAAACTGCTTCAGTTTCTAGATCTTTGATATGATTTTTACATCAATTAGATATTTGACCAAACTTAAAAAGAACTGCAAAGTTAATTTTGTAGTTGATTTTTAAATTTTATTTTTTTAAGAAATTATGCAAAATTAAATTTGCATTATATGTTTTTTTAGCATATTATTAGAAATAAGTGTTTAATTAACAGTGCTTTAGAATAATTTTAATAAATTATATATTCAAAACCTATTTATTAATAAAATACATATAATAATTTTTTCGGAGTTATGCAAAGTTAAGTTTGCACTCCTTATTTTCTAAAATATTACTAGGTACTTGTGTATATTTGACATTGTTTTAAAATTTTATGAATGAAACATAATAATATACTTGTTAAAAAATATAAATACATCATACACAATAAATTTACATTAAATTTTTTTGTTTGCAAAGTTAAGTTTGCAGGCGGTCAAATCTCTTATTTTAAAACACAATTGATAAATAAGCCCTTATTTTAGAATGATAATAATATCTAGGATATTGAAAAAGAAGGCTTGTATGAAAAATGTTTTCTGCAAAAGAACCAAGGAATAATATTTTTGTAAATTAAGGGCCTATATTTGACCAAACTGCAAAAGGAGTGCAAATTTAACTTTGCAGTAGATTTTAAAATTCTATTTTCTTATGAAATCATGCAAAATTAAGTTTGCATGATATGTTTTTTAATATATTATTATAAATAAGTGTTTAATTAACGGTGCTTTAGAATAATTTTAATAAATTACATATTCAAAACCTATTTATTAATAAAATGCACATAATAATTTTTTCGGAGTTATGCAAAGTTAAGTTTGAACTCCTTATTTTCTAAAATATTACTATGTACTTGTGTATATTTGACGTTGTTTTAAAGTTTTATGAATGAAACATAATAATATACTTGTTAAAAAATATAAATACATTATGCACAACAAATTTACATTAATTTTTTTTGTTTGCAAAGTTAAGTTTGCACAAAATACAATTTAGTGCAAAGTTAAGTTTGCACTCAATACAATTTTGTGCAAAGTTAAGTTTGCACTCGGTCAAATCTCTTATTTTGAAACACAATTGATAAATAAGCCATTATTTCAGAATGACATTAATATCTAGGATATTGAAAAAGAGGGCTTGTATGAAAAAATTTTTTTGCAAAAGAACCAAGGAATAATATTTTTGTAAATTAAGGGCCTATGTTTGACCAAACTGCAAAATGAGTGCAAATTTAACTTTGCAGTAGATTTTAAAATTCTATTTTCTTATGAAATCATGCAAAATTAAGTTTGCTTTATATGTTTTTTAGCATATTATTATAAATAAGTGTTTAATTAACAGTGCTTTAGAATAATTTTAATAAATTACATATTCAAAACCTATTTATTAATAAAATGCACATAATAATTTTTTCGGAATTATGCAAAGTTAAGTTTGAACTCCTTATTTTCTAAAATATTACTATGTACTTGTGTTTATTTGACGTTGTTTTAAAGTTTTATGAATGAAACATAATAATATATTTGTTAAAAAATATAAATACATCATGCACAACAAATTTACATTATTTTTTTTTATTGCAAAGTTAAATTTGCACAAAATACAATTTAGTGAAGTATAAAGTTTGCACTCGGTCAAAACCCTTATTTTAAAACACAATTGATAAACAAGCCCTTATCTCAGAATGATAATAATATCTAAATCCTTATTTCTAAAAAATATTATTCGTTGATTTTTTTGCAAAAAATATTATCACGCAAACTTTTTTACCTTATTTCTAGTTTTTTTTAGTATTTTTAATAATCAATTTGTGTTGAAACAATCTCACGAGTGCGTGTCATGAGAAACACATGTATGCTTGAATAAATATGATATGTTTTTGGTTCATATGGTACATCATTTACATAGGAATAATAACAGTCTGTTTGAAGAAACTTTATTAATTTAAAACCTAATGCGCGCAAAAATAAATAAATTAGATTTGAGACAAATATAAAACCACAAATAGGTGATTACAATAATAGTTCAAATTGTATTATTGACTTCTTCCAATTTATTTTTTTTAATTTGAACTATGTTAGCAATAATTTGATGGAATAATAATTCAGAAAAGAGGCGGTGAGTTAATTAACAATAAAAAAAGAAAGAAAAGCAAAAGAAGCTATTCCCTCGGTTTCCTTCATCGCATAAACCTCATAAGAAAAATGCGGCCCAATACTTCTGAACTTCGGAAATCCAAAAAGGCCCAATACTTCCTCCCCCACACTTCTCTCTCTCTCAAACGCCAATAAACCTCTGTAGTCCCCTAAAATCCATTTCTCCTCGAAACTCAGTCGCAATGTTGCGGTCACTTGTCCGATCAATCGCTTCGTCGTCGGCAACAGCAGCAGAATCCACCGCTGCACAGCTCTCGTGTTCTAGAACCTTCTCCTCGAAGAACTCAAAATCACCTGCCTCGAAAGGCAACACATCCAAATCAAAGTTCGATCCCAAATCCAAAACCAAACCTAAGCCCGAGGAGATCACCAACGTCGTCGACGATTTAGTCTCCGACTTTCTCGAGGAGGATGTCCGAGCTCGCCGCCTCGCCGAGGATGAGAACAATAAGTCGCTTGACGTCGGTCCTAACGGCCGGCCGCTTTTTACGTCCACCGCTTCTCTAACGGAACTTACTAGAAAAGATACTTGTTCGTACATGAAATTCAGGTATATATATATATATATATCATGAGTGTTAATTGTTTTCTCAAATTCATAACTCATTAATTCCACCGTTAGATTAGTTATTTTTATTAACATGCGAAGTTTCTAATGAACGGAACGTGACTCTAAAGGCTGAATACATGGGCATTTTTAATTTTACCCTTACAATTATTATATACATCCATACCTAATGAATAAAGAATAACGAGGGTATATGGGAATGAAATTTCATGCTTAAGCATTCAGCACCGAAGGCTGAATTTAACACAATTCAACATTAAGAGGTAAAAACAATTACCATCATAATTTTTAAATAGGCTCATGATTTAGCAGTGACAAAACCAGGATTTAATGTTGGAGGGGGCCAAAAATTTACTATCATGTCAAATGAAGAGTTTAGTTCCTTTTTCCTACTAATAGTACGTTAAGACAGTCGATGAAAATAGCATTAGCATGTCTAAACTCGTAAAAATGTTGTATAACTCCAATTTAAAAAATAATTGTATATATGCTTCCATTAGTTGGATCCATTCTGACTAAGAAGGTTTTTAAAGTTCCTAGAACCTACATGACCATACTCCAGTCTATTGCTCACGCTCCGGGTAGTATTCATCATTCATATAGGAGGGCCAAAAAAATATGTATAAATAATGAATTGTATGTTTATTTGGCACCCACGTATTGGTTCTAAAGCACCCTCATGTGGTATTCTGTGAGTACTAAATATTTTTAGACTATCACTTGACTTATATTTTAAAATCTAAAGAACTTATAAAAAATTATTAGGAGGTGCCATAAATAAAATTAATTCAATAACTAATAAAAATGTCATATATATATGTGTTGTCAAAAAGCCTGCCCCGGGGGGTGTGTGCTCAATAAAATTATGATGAGGGACTTCTGCACCTCCTGTTGATTTAATTTTTTGCTGAATCTTTGGTATATAGTAATTATCTAATGAACAACTAGATTGTTCAATACACTGAGGAAAAAGGTATTGGCGGGTGTAAAACTTCTTTGTTTTACACCAAGTGTAATTTGAACATTCCCCTGATTGACATATATGTATTTGCATGTTTTTTTTTTTTTTTAGGAAACAAGATTTTATAAAAAACTCAAAAATTAATTACAAAGTGAAGGGGGACAAGCTGTCCCACCACCAGTACAGAAACGAAAATACAAGCATGATGAGAATCAAATACAACCAAAGCTTCCATAAAATAAGATGGACATGATAACTTATCTAAAAGGATTATAGCCTTCCAATTAAGTTTAATGTATTCCACCCCACAATGCTTAAACAATTTGGAATTTGAAGCCCATAAGGTTGCCACAAATCTGATTCTTTCCCATAGCCATTCCCTTTCTTCCTCCTTTCCTTCAAAAATCCTATTGTTCACTGAATGTGTGAGAGTTCGATGTTGATGTTCCTGATTCATTGGATTCTCCGTAGTACGGAGGAACTGAATAGAGTGTTGCCTGAAGGATTGCCATTGGGAATGGTGAAGGAGTTTGAGGAGTCGAAGCGAACCGCATTGCTTGTTAGACAGAAGTTTTTGGACCTTCGTGATCATTTCAGGTGCATTGTTGATCCACCGTTGCAATCATCCAATGGTAAAGGTGCGATTGTAGGTTTTCATTTGGTGTATGTTTATTCTCCTTGATTTGTTTATTTCAGTATACCTTCGTATTGTTTGGAAAAGGAGTCTTAATGTACTTCAAATTTGAAAGAATGTTAATACCTATCTAGATGATCCAGGTAGCTACTCAAGCATAGGTCGTACAACAACCTTAATGGTAATTGCCTCCTTAGCGTTTGAATAATGTGCATATATGTCGTAAAATATCATGTACTTGGAGAGATAATTTTGGTAAATCTTGATAGGACAGGGTAAAATAGTTTTAGCCAGACAAGTAGGGCACGTGAAGTGGCAACTGATAGTGCAAAATAATGTGTAATTGGGTATCTACCTGAGGCTGATGGTGGATGGGATCTGTTGACAAATTTATATAATAAGATCACATAGCTAAGGGACTGCAAATACGTGACGAGAAGAAAATATTGATACTTAAATGAAAAATGAAAAAGAAGAAACTATTGCTACTTTGTGAAAGCATAAGGTATTTAGAAAAACTTCGACTGCAGGTATTGTAAACTGTGGTTGCATGCTTCAAAAATTAAACGCTACTGTATGAAATACATGTGCCATAATCTAGTTATTTCGAGGAAATGCAAGTCGAATAAGGGCATATTTCTTTTCAGTTTATAGGGAACCTGTGAATTTGGCTCTCTTCTTGAAAAAAGATGCACAAAAGCCCGATTTTACAGAGAAAAGCATTTTTATCTTAAGTAACTGCCCAACGGAGTACAAAATGCAAGGTGAAAATAGCGATTTAAGAGTATGCACAACAAAATCGTTAAACTAGTAAATGATAACAGTTATTAGCTAACTGCTCTGAATATATTTTGGTTTCCTTTTCTTTTGCTGTCACGTAGTCATACTTGGGTCTAAATTTTAGATACCCCCCCCCCCCCCCCACCTCCTCATTATTAAATATGGACTTCAGATACTTCATCTGCATGCATGCTAAAGGTTATTGTATAATCTTGTAAATCCAATAGCTTTCCAACTTTCAGGTTCAAAAGTTCGAAAACAAGTTGTACTGGATGGCCCTGTAAGCGGTGGAAAGAGTATTGCACTTGCGATGCTTGTTCACTGGGCACGCGATCAAGGTTGGCTAGTTTTTTATGTCCCTAAAGGTCGAGAATGGACCCATGGAGGCTTTTTCTATAAGAATCCCCTCACTGGGTTTTGGGATACCCCAGTTCAGGCAGCCAACACTCTGCAGGCAAGAATGATCTCAGTTTTAATTAGCGGCCTTTCTTTTTTGTCATCAAGCACACTACAACTGGACAAGAGAGTTTATTTTGTTCCTGCTGATATTTAATTTTCATTAATTACATGATTTGATGGTGAAAGTTTATTATTGAACCTCTACAAGATGCGTGATCATTGTGGAACTATTGAAAGTACACAAGTCCATTAGATCATGGGTTATTTTCAGAAGTTGTTTTATTTATGATTACCGAACTTATTAATTGTGTCTGTGTCAACCACAATAGTTGTTGCTCTAGAGAAATTTAATAAATAATAAATAATCAGATGAATACTTGTGTGATTGTGTGCATTGAGCTTTTAAAGGATGTGAATGTTTTTTCACAACAATAACAAAATACCGAAAAAAGAAAAAGAAAAAAAAACGCCCAAAAAGATTTGGGGATATTAGCCTGTTAAATTACAATATATGTTTTTGGGTTCTTACCATCTTTATGCTTTGTTTCTCATCAGGATTTTATAAAGTATAATGAATCCCGCTTACTGCAATTACCTTGCAAAGTTTTTGATCCTATACCATTGGGGGAGGGTGCTGGTGTTGGATGGATGAAGGGTGCAGATTCAGTGGCAATGCCTGAAGGTTCGACCCTATATGATCTGGTTCAGACTGGACTTACTCATACCCATGCTGCTGTTGGTGTGGTTGTTCGCTTGAGGAAGGAGTTATCACTGGTGGAAGATATACCTGTTCTTATTGCGATTGATCAAGTGAGACAACTTTTTTATATACACCTGCTACATATTTTTTTTAGGAGGGGTCTGTTTCTAGTACGGACTGTACATTTAAGGACAGGCCCTTTAGTGAGAATTTTTCGTCACTAAGGTGCGGTTTTGTATACAGACGGTCCGTATCAGATCTTGGCCCTTTTTCAGTTCTGAATAACCTAATTAGTGCTTAATTACAAACTCTGAGCAACTTTATGACCTTTTGGTTTGTTTGTTTGTTCATGTACAGTATAATAATTGGTTCACATTCAGTGAGTATGAGGAACCGGTAACTGTCCGTTCATGTCGGCCAATTCATGCTAGAGAACTTGCTACGGTGAGTTGAAATATGTTTTTTCTACTGTATTCTAAAGTACTGTATGCCTTGGACACTTGTGCAGTTAGCATATCTCAAGAAATTTCTTTGTGGTTCTATGTTATTTTCATAATAGCACTTCTGTTGGCACTTAATACTTGGAGTGTATATTATAGCAAGGCCACTTGTTTCTAGAAAACTACAACTCAACTCCTGTCCATTATTCTACCTTATTGTTTTGGTACGTGGAAAATGATGCTGTTCTGATTTTTTTAATCAAATGGGGAAAATTCCAGCAAATTTTATTAGAAATTATACTTTCTTACATCTAAAATTTTGCAATCAATAGTGAGAATGCCTTTAGGATGATTAGGAACAGACTCCCGATCTATAAAAATTAATTTTTTCCTTTCTCTACAACTAAGGTTGGGAAATCGGCTCCCATATTGTTCTCAAGAAAAGTGTGACCTATGTAGACTCCATATGCTGCAGCAGGGCCCAAATCTTCTTCAAATCATACCAGATAACCCAAGGGGTATGAATCTTCTTGCTCACAATTTGCACGTGAATGAGAAAATCACATTCAATATCAACTTTGAGAAATCCCTTATCATAACAAATCTGCAATCCTTATAAAAGAGCTAAGAGTCCGAGCTATTGGTATTATGGCCGAAGTACTCTCCTGAAGCCCAAATCAAACTCCCAGTAGCACAAAAAAAAGGGAAAGAAACCACACCCACACACAGAATCCTGGGTTGCCTTTGCTACAGCCATCTGTATTCAATTTAACCCTACCCTCAGTTGGTTTCACCCACTTAGTAATAATCAGCTTGCTCCTTTGTTTAGAAGAACACTGAATTCCTGCAACCAGCCACTATCTTTTAAATCCCTTTTCCCAGTCACTATATGTCTATCAATAATAGCACAATAGCATCCTATTATGTTCTGATTGTTCAAAGATTAAGCATTATTCTTTTATAAGTTAGCATTACAATGGGAAACCTTGCTTCCAGTGTATGGAAAGCGAGACATACCGAGTCGAGGATGGGAAATGAGGATTTACATACAGTTTGAAAATTTATGTGGTCTGTAGCCTTTTCATTTGATGGACATTATATTCTTTGAGGATTTAAAATGCTTTCATGGAAACACGGATATGGGTATCTGATATGATACTGCACCGACATATGGATACGACAAATCTATAAAAATTTAGGACACGATACGGAAAGGATACGACACCTAAAATTATAACTTTTATAGATAGAATGTTAGTAAAATCCGTGAATACTACTATCAATATCCATGAATCTAAAACCCAAAATCTATGAATAGTACTGTGACCCAATGTGAGGTGATGGTGATATGAGTCGAGGCAAGAGAGACGGAAGCGACTGGAAGGAGTTTGTGAATGGAAGAAAAATCGTAGAATGTATGTGGAAGGTTTTTATATCAAGTGGAATTTTCATAGGTCATAGGCTCATAGCTGTACGAGTATCCCCCTTTTATTTTAGCCTTTTATACATATTGAAAAGTACTATGCCATATACTTACTTAATCGGTGGCGTATTCTAGCCATATCCAAGAGGTATCCGAAATTGAAAGAATTTTTAGGAAACAAATAAATATTCCGATACGTATCTAGCTGCATCGGTGTAGGATACGTATCAGATACAGCAACCCCCTGCGAAGTATCCATGCTTTGGAGCATGGAACTAGGTTCTTTTCTTGGGTTTTTTCTTGGCAAGAAGAGTGATAAGTACCTATGATTGTAGATTGTTAATGTATTTTTGTTTACAGGTTAATGCGTTTAGATCAATGATGCACAATGACATGATGGTGGGTGCCTTTTCTCATTCAACAGCAGTGGGGAAGCTACGTAAAGACTTGCCTGACGTTCCCGCTGATGCTCGCGTTGATTTTCCCCGCTACAGTTTAGATGAAGCCGAAACTGTTTGCCATTACTACCTCAGGTATGTTTTTGTAAATGTTTGCCAGGTGCCCCTCCTTTATGAATTGGCTCTCTATTTATATTAACCTACACATCCATTCAAATAATTGGCGTACATGACCTAGCGCAAAAGAACCACACTGCATGTCATTCTGAACATTTATTTTGGAGTGTAATGTCTACTCTTCAGAAATGGATATATTATATACTTGAATTTGAATTTGCAGTACCATGGTAAAGTGCGAAATCATTTTTTTTTTTTTTTGCATCTAAACCATTACTTTGAAATATCAAGCGTGCACTTGTGATGAATGACAGGCAAAGACTAATACGACGTGAAGCGTTCAGAGAGGAAAGCTGGAAGAAAATATATTATCTATCCTATGGAAACGGAGCAGAGATGCGATGGTTACTTCCTTTCATGAGGTGACCCACATGCAGGAGAAGATAAAAGTTTGGTAAAAATCTACTTGTTTTGAAGCTGTTACTGGAGATAAATTTCATCGGATGCGCCAGAAAAGAGTTGATTTCCTAACAGCTTTAGGTTTTCGATCCATTGATTGAGGTTTCTAAATAAATGGAGATTATTGTTTTTGGATTCTTGATGCCCAAAAGAAGAACCAAATCTTCACTGCCCAGAGTTAAATCCCTCTTGAACCTATTTGTGTTGAAATGCTTGCATGCCCCTATCAGTCTGTTGACTGTACCATATGTAAGGCTTTTTAGGTGTTCACTAAGTTTATTTTTTAGTTCATTTGTTTCTGATTATTATTATTGTTATTATTCCAAAAATGAAAATTAGATTGCTACTGGATTTCCCTGTTTTGTGTACTTCAGATTGACACTCACAGAAAAAATAACGCAAATCTTAATCACAGCTTTACGTTTTGTGAGATTGTTTCAAAATTAACAAGTGCATGTGCTAGCTGCAGTAATGGCATTTAGTGTGGTGCCGAGTGTTACTAATATTATTTTATGAAAATTTGATCATGCACGCCTCTTTAGCTCATTCTTACATGTGCTTATAGGGGTGTGTTGTTGGTAGGGGAAATTCGAATCCATTATGAATTTGATTTTGTATTTTGTGGATATTTATTCGAATAGATATTCGGTAAAGAGGATTTGGATAGTATTTATAAATATCCAAGAAAATAGATATGGATATGGATAATGATAGTATTCAATCTGAATAATTCGCATCCGAAGTGGATTATCTATATTTGCGAATATCTAATTTAACGGATATTCGTATATGTTATAATTTAGTATATAGTGTTTATATATATATTTCTTCCCATTTTTTGGGTCAAAATTTAATCTAATTTGCACAAGTTGGCCCAATTTACAAAAAAATTAAAATTAACTAAACCAAAAAAAGAAAAAAGCCTATAAAAAAAGAAAAGAAAGAGAAAGACTGTTTACATGTGTGATTTGCTAGCATGAAAGGTTCGAGATCATAACAAATTTAAACTTGTAACTTGATATTGAAAAATGAGGTTTATTTTAAAAAAAATTATGCAAAATGACCAACGAATAATATTTTTGTAAATCAGGCGTCTATATTTGACCAAACTCCAAAAAGAGTGCAAAGTTAATTTTGTAGTAGATTTTAAAATTGTATTTTTTATGGAGTCGTGCAAAATTAAGTTTGCACTACATGTTTTTTAGCATATTATTATAAATAAGTGTTTAATTGACAATGCTTTAGAATAATTTCAACAAATTACATATTTAAAACTCATTTATTAATAAAATATACATGATAATAATTTCGGGGTTATGCATAATTAAGTTTGCACTCCTTATTTTCTAAAACATAATTATGT
This sequence comes from Lonicera japonica, assembly GCA_021464415.1. NCBI lineage: Eukaryota > Viridiplantae > Streptophyta > Magnoliopsida > Dipsacales > Caprifoliaceae > Lonicera > Lonicera japonica. Next base: position 102,363,310 of record CM038464.1, read on the forward strand.
ATTTGGGTTTATTTGACGTTGTTTTAAAGTTTTATAAATGAAACATAAGAATATACTTGTTAAAAAATATAAACACCTCATGCAAAATAAATTTGCATTAAATGTTTTGGATTGCAAAGTTAAGTTTACACAAAACACAATTTTGTGCAAAGTAAAGTTTTGCTCAAAATACAATTTTCGTCAAAAGCCTCATTTTAAAACAAAATTAATAAATAGGCCCTTATTTTAGAAAAATAATAAAAATTAGACCCTTATTTGCAAAAAATATTATTCGACTGATTTTTTGTAAAAAACATTATCACACAAGACATTTTACCCTATTTCCAGAAATCGTAAAGATTATCAACTTTGATTTGTCATCTTAATCTGTGTGGTTATGTTATAATTTTAACGTAAATCTTATTGTATTATACAAAAGAAATAAAAGAAATTCATTATTTTGAGTTAAAAGTTTGATATAAAATGTTAGTAATTATTTTAATAGTTTTTACAACATTTTGTTATACTTCTTGAGTTAAAACTTGTATAATGTGTCATTTTAATTGAAAGGTTATGTAGTCAAATATATTTTTAAGATTGAGCTATATATAGAAAAATGGATAGGGATATTATCCGATCCGAGATATTCGACATGATAATGATAAGAATAGTTTAATATACTATCCAAAAGGATACAGATAAGAATTTGGATAGTAAATTTAAAAAGGATAGAAATAATGGATAGTGTGGTATCTGGTCCATATCCGAGCTGTTTACACTCCTAGTTTTTGGTTTTGGTTTGGAAACTCAAACCAAATATAAAAATTCGGTTTCGGTTTCAATTTTTAAATCTTCTAAACCCAAATTTGAACCAAACTTTTCGGTTTGGTTTTATTCAGTTTTGACATATGTTTTGTTTTTCTAAATAAATTTAATGTAATACTATTAGTAATATAAGATTAGTTCATATTTAAATAAAGTCATGGATTTTTAGAAATAAGGAGCAGACATATAGAAATCATGTTCTCTATTTAGTTCTATTTCATTTGTACATTTACGGGAACAAAGCACATTAAATAAAATAACGAATTATATAGCAATCACGTATGTGATAAACAAAATCTTAGTATTATGTAGTTAATTCAAAAATAAGGGTACACGTTAATGACTTTTTTTTAAGATGATCACAATATATTATAAAATGCTTTCTTTTTTGTAACATACTATTATTAATGTGTGTTCTTAGGCCTCGTTTGGTTCATGGAAAGGAAATCGATTCTCTTATCTTTCCCATGGAGGTGGGAAAGTAAATTTCCTGTCAAATTTCCTTTCTTGTGTTTGGTAAACCATAGAAAGTATTTAGGAAAGAGTATTATTGTCTAAAATTTGTGTAATAAATGCTTGGAAAATCACATGGGAAAATCAATCCCATATGTTTTGGGAGGAGTGGTTTTACCCCCTACATTCCCCTCTCTCGGGAAAGTGTTTTCGGAATTTGTGCTTACCAAACAAAGGAAAGGAACGACTTTCCTTTCCCGAGTACTAAAATCCGTGAACCAAACGAGGCCTTAGAGTATATATTAACATTTGCTTTCTTCTACATAATTCGGTTCGGTTTTAGACTAGCCAACCCTAAACCCAAACCAAACTATTTGGTTTCTGTTTGGTCATCTTATTTTTGTATTCAGTTTTTTTCAGTTCGGAGTTTTATGAATCAGTTCGGTCAATTTTAGGATTAACCTTTAACACCCCTATGTGCTTATAACAAATTATTTGTAGATTTCAAGGCATGATCATGCTATGCTTTGCAAATGATGTACGTCCTCGAGTCATAGCACGGGATATGTTGACTATTAACTCCCTTTCTGATGAGTAAACCATATCTTCGCCACTTCGTCGATTCTTTGCAAATTGTAGTACTCATTGTGAGAGTTTCAAAATTTTCATTTAAGGCTTCGTTTGATTGTAAAGATGGAAAAGAAAAATAAATTTAATTAGTTTGTGTGAAAAGATAAAAAATAAGGTGAGAGATATTACTCATTTTATGAGTACATATCTTCCATCCTTCAATATTTTTGGTGAAAATTTTTTACTCAACTTATTTTCTTCATGAAAAAACTTAAAAATCAAGAGAATATCACATCTATCACTCAACTTATTTTCCATCTTTTCACCAAAACTAACTCAATTTATTTTCTTTTTCCACCTTACAATCAAACGGAGCCTAACAGTCTCAAACTAGAACTCTCTTTTTAGTGCAAAATCAACGTACTAAATTTAAAAATACAAATGAGTTTTGTTTCCCTCTTGTAATTAGGGTGAAAATAGTGTTTTATTAATCACACAAGTCAAATAGGAAGTTTTAATTATAATCTAATACTTATGGATCAAGGTCGTGGCGTTCTAAATTTTGGATACTGCAAAAAGAGAGCATACTTGCACTTTCTCAATTGTCGCTACGGTTGTATGGATTAGAGTTATTGTACAGAGTGAAAGGAAGCTGAATATTTCAAAAACCATCATGTTCTACTACATATAGACATCATATGGACCACATCTTCCTGTATCTATTTAGAATGACTACATTCCAGAAATCTATTTTAACATTAATCCAGGTCCCTAAGTATATATATAACACAAATATCCCAAAAATTTTACAGAGATTTACCTATTTTTAGCATTACCACAACCGAAATTAGCGTTTAAGCAAAAATTCAAAATTTCCATGTCTCTTTTTCTTTCCCTAGTCTCCCATTTTGAAGCATTTTTGAGTCTCCTCAGATGTAGAACATTACATGCTGGAACACGCTCACAATTTCAGCATGTCTTCTATAAGCACTCTATGAAGCTTCATTGACACGAACAGAGCAGGATAATATCCTCAAATGGTAGGAGACCCCAAAATTATGAGAAAGGTCTTCCAATGGTGTGCTGTATTTGTACGCTCCAAATCCTTCAAGTCACCTTCACTTTCGTATGTACACATGCATGTCAAGTTAAATTTGTTTTGCACTTGTATAAGTTTTAACATGTGGAGACTCAAAATGGAGATGTTGAAGATCAAAATGGGGATTGGCACAATGGGCAAGTTGATTTATGAGAAGTTGAGAACCACTTGTACAGGCAAGCTGAATGGAACTTGTGCTTGCAGGTTTTGCAAGCGAGTCGTGGTAGGCTATGGTTAGAAGTGTGGATGACACTATAGCAGATAGGACACTCCTCAACACCTTCGAATTCCTTGTCGAAGTTACTCTTCCATGTTCGTATTGCTTCCGCCAAGGCTCCATTCTGTATCACACATTTAAAAAAAGATAATCAGTCACTAGATTTAATAAATAGTTTGTTCAAAGTCATTTGAAATGTAATCACGGTAATATGGATTAGGTTTAACCAATATTCGTGGCAAAAATAGTTTTCTAGGCCCTTTTAGTTCAGGGTTAGATAGTTTCCATCTTCGTGAGAAGTGAAATTTCCTTTTTTTTAGCTTATTCAGCATTCAACTATGTTCAATATTGTTGTTTAAAACTGCACAATCTTAGTACGCATTTATTCGAAATTTTATAGGAACACTGAACACAATATTTCAGTAGGTGAAAAGAAATGTTGCAAAGAAAAGTGAAAAAAATAAAAATAAAAAATAACATTTATAGTACCTGATTACGAACAAACGAGATCATAGACATAATCCATTTCCTCTGCTTCACTTCACTAATGCCAAGGCTCCTTGTACAGTCTACCTCCACTGGTCGCAGTGGGTAAGATGCAGGAAGACGAATTACTAAATCCATTCCTGTTTCATCCTTCGTGTAGGTTGCAACCACCTCATTTGCTGATTTGCTCACACTTACCGAAAAATTCTCATCTGAAAAATTGCCTTTCTTGATCTGTGCATTCGGGAAACAAATATTCCCAATTCAAACAATATTAAAATTCACCCAACCTCTTGATGTAATATGTTAATAGGTTTGCTCAGAAACGCAAAAGATATAAAAAAAAAATAACACATGAAATTCACCAAAAATAAAGTATGGCAATTTGGATTCTACCATTAAAAAATGCAACTTGCGCAAGTCAAAATAAAGACGACCATAGATTAAAGGTTTTTCAGATTGCACTTCTACACCTTGGAAACTGCTTGAAATTTCACGCTTTCCATAGTAGGTATTTGATTTTAGTGAATCAATTTTCATGGTACAACCTGATTCAGCCTAATTTCTCTTTCTCCATGTAATTCAAAAATCATTTGTCCCTAAGTTTCTCTTTTTCATATAAAACAATACCAAGAAACTCGACTCTTTTCCATGCAACAAAATTAAACACTCTAAATGCATTACGAGGGACAGAGGAATCTGATTAAAATATGTTTTTTTATGTTTACTTATTTAGTTTTTTAAAAAAGGGAAGTCTAAGTCTTACCCTTGCTACAAAACCCTGGATGAGACTCAAACTTGGAATCTCTATTCTTCCCAGGTCCGGTTGGGAGCCATTACCACTAGGCTAACCCACTCGCTCAGTTTTTTATGTTTATTTATCTGTTTAATTTGTGCCAAAAAGAAGCAGGACTGAGAAAATCATTAAACTGAAATAAAATTCTCAAGTTAAATTACACGCACCTGAGATAGTTCATTTGTGATTAGAGGTGGACTACACCACGCTTTTGTGAAAGACTCGATTGTAGAAGATATAGAGCGATCGCGTATATCATTAAACCACCCCCGAACATAAGCGGGAAGAATTCGAAGCATCAAACCAAATAGAGCCCCAGCTACTGAAGCCATTTTTTCTGGTCCAACAGGCCAAAGTGATTCCACAGAAAACAGTACTGAGCTGTTTCTTATGGCCTGGGTAGCTGATTTTGCAATCTCTAATACCCCAGCTGGAAGTTCAGCATCTCTCTTCTTTAAGTTAGTGTTCATACATAATTCCAGAGGAATATGCTGGAAAATACAGTCCAATATTGTTGAATTAGCAGACTCTTGTATATGCTGAATTAATCTTTCCTTAGTAGGGGATGATGATGGTAATGAGAGTAAATGCGATAGCAACAAAGACCAAGCAAGAAATACATTCACCTGTGGATTTGAAGAAGATATCAGTGTATAGCAGTGGAATTATTTAATTAGGGTGTGTTTATTGGACGTGTACAAATAAGTTGAAAAACTTTGTAAATCACACCATTAGTAAAAACTCAGAAAGCTAATTTAGGATTGAATGAATAATACACCTGAAAAAAAAGTATTGTTGTTTTAAGTATATACTAACCCGATCTGGTGCCACCAGATCCATTTCAAGAATCACGTATGGTGATTTTTCAAGCATGCTCGAAATCTCACTCCTCAAACGAACATTGTCTTCTAAAGATGAATCAAGACGGCTAGAATCCTGGTCCTCAGCAGTATTCCCCTCCAAAACACAAGTTTCCTCTTTAACAAAAGCCAATTGTGATACAGGTTCAGACGAAAGAATAACAAAAGCAGCAAACTGCATACAAGAAACTGGTTTCGAGGAAAAGAGAATGGCATACAAAGAGCTAATGGGCCCCTTACTTAGCCCCCAAATTTCCACTGATTTCACTGCCTTATCTCTAGCATGTGGAGGGGAATCAACCACATTAGAAGCAACTAATTCCCAGAAGTGAGGATGATCAAGCCGAGTTGACGCAATAAGCGATGAACCCTCCGCACAAACGGAACTTGCAATGGCCTCAGCAGCCCCGGTGGAAAAGAATAAACGAAGGATTCCTTCAAGAATCCGATCTTTTACTACTTCCCATTTCTCGGTTCTCAAGGGGTTAGTAGAACTATCCGAATCTTCAATCTTTTGCTGTCCAATAAGCCTACAAAACAGAGAAAACGCAACAAGCGCGTTTCTTGCAAGTATGATAGGATTAGGGTTTAAAACTGAAACAGAGTGCTTGAGCTTCTCTAGGGTTACTTCAATGTCATCAGAAGTAGAGGAGTTTGTGATAGCATCATTTACATTCTCGGCAACTTCTTCCATCATCACGACCGTAGATTCAATCCACCATCTCAACCGATATAGTACAAAATCCCAATCATCTTCATTAAATTCGTTCGAGCAATAACCAACTGAAACAACTATTAGCTTCGATAGGAGCATTTGCACCACAGGTAGCTTATTAGCTGCATATGATTGTTGCCTCTGCTTCCGAAGTAGTTCAAGTACAAGAGTTTTTTCCACAGGTGTGATGTCTCTCTCTGGTTTTAACCCTTCTCTCAAGGGATAACAAGATATAACCAAAAGAAACCAGTCTTCCATATCTGCATTAACATAATTTAAACCAAATTATAGCAACACGCCCATACTGAAATCGAGAAGGTATTTATTTATATTTAATTTTTCTTTTAAACCCTCTAATCCCTAAATAGGGAACATGGAAAAGAATATATCAATTGAAGTAACTGGATCAATCCTCCAATGGCCATTTATTGCAAGTAAGAAGTGAGCAAGCTAGTGAGACCTGCCACTTGATGCTCCAAACCAAGGATATGCCTGAGCCTAGAAATCAAGGGGAATTATAAAACAAATATATATATAATAGAAACAATATGCATGAATATAGAATAAGGATATACAAACATGAACCAATCCCAACAAAAAGGCAGAATAAATTGGATTGGGAAGTAACACCACTCCTAGACCTCCTAATATAAGACCCTATCTCGGAAAGAATAAAAGAAAATCATGTATTGGTCCAGGTAAATTCATTATATATAAAAAAAGAGATAAATAAATTGAAATCTTTCATATCTTTATTGACCCGGCCGGCAAAAAATAAATCATTCCATTATTTTTTTAGGATACGTTTTTTTATTTTTTCTATTTTATGTGAATTTGATTCTTGGGTGACACAAACAGGGAAATGTTCCGAGGGTGTGCCCAAGCCTAGAAATCCAGTTCACTGACCAATGTATTGACAAGTAGAGGTACTCATATATATATATATATATATTAGTTCTTAAAATGCTTACTTGGATGGAATAGTACAAGTCCCACGCATCAGGGCCTTGGTTAGTTTTATATGAGAACAAACATATCTTTTTGTTAAGTATCTACAATTGCAGTTCATGAAATGAAGACAGAATTTAAATCACCTTTCCCTGTTTGCCATTCACTTAAAGGTGGGAAAGATAGAGTGGTACGGAGCCAGTCCTCAATGCTGTGAATGACCTTGTTTCCCTCAACAGAATCATCAGAATCAATGCTCAAGGGTCTTATGAGGACACTCATAACAAGAGGAAGTATCCTCAAACAATTCGAATTAACCGTCTCACCAACAAAAAGTTTATTTACGAGCACTTCAAAAAGTGATATGGCCTTTTGCTTCCCCCATATATTGTTCTCGTAAAGAGTGAGAAGTAATGATACAAGAGCCCTCAAAAAGGGTTCTTCTATACTCTCCAGTTCACTTGGTTCCCCACTTGCTCCATGGACAAGAGCACCATCAAGCAAAATGTTGATGATGGAATCCAACAAGCCATCCTTGAGAGAATAGTCTTCACTCTTTATGTATGCAGTTAATAAAGGTAAGAATGAGCTTAAAGCACTGCCACCTTGCCATTTCCATGTGCATAATATCTCGGCAGCAAGCCAGGCACGAGGATAATAAGATTTGGATGTCCCAAGTGCTTTTGTTGGCTCCTTGGTAGTAGATGGGATATGAGAAACAGAACCTGCAATAACTCTACTGATCCCAATTTTGGAAATTAGTTTGTCGATTAAAGCAACAAATTTGTGATTCTTGGACTCCTGCACATAGTAAACATGTTCACTCATAAGTTCCTCAAATATGGTGATTAACACAAAAATAATAAACAAATATAGTGATTAATAATCTGAAAACACAGCCCCCTTCCCCAACCTACCCACAAACCCAAATTAAAAAGGGAACTAATATCGTCGATTGCTAATAGATACTAACAACAAGTTGAAGCTTGCCCTAACCTCAATAATCCCCAAAACAGGTTATTAAACAACTGTTGAACATATAAAAACGAGTTAATGGCACAATAAAGTTACCATCTTGTTGAAAATTGGATTTCGTGTTCTCTTGTTCAGGTACAACTACATCCAAACCAGATTTTATCATAGCAAATAAGCTTAAAATCTAATAAGATGCTATAATAGGAGGCGGCGGCATACTAGAAGATATAGGTGTGACATAATTTGCACTAATAAATCAGTAAAGAAGTACGACAGATATCCCTCACTGCGTGGGGTTGTAAAAATATCAATTCAATAAAACTTAAATTTTCAATATATGGCCATATAAAGGTCTCCATGAAAGACAAGTGAACAACTACTACAATATGTTAGCAATTGGGAGTAAAAAATGGATCAAACCAGAAATAACAGAGGGAAATAAAATAAAAGGCTCCTTTAAATAATGACAAAGATATTCTTTTAGCTACAAACAAATCAACACTAAATTTCTACTCTGAGCAAATGAAAAAAAAAAAAAACTCACATTAATAGTCACGTGTTCAATTTTCAAGGTGGCTGCTCTCTTTCCACTACTGATATCTGGAATGATGTACAAAGGCCACAAATCACTCTTGCTCAGAAACTGGTCTAATAATTTTTGTTCCTCGACTTGATCTTCACACAGACATTCAATAACTTCAATCATCCAAACGCAGCATAATGAAGTGATTTTATCAGTATCTAACTTATCTTCCTTGAATATAGCATACTTGATAGATTCGATCAAAATACTTTCCAATCTTTTCTGACAGTTTATGCTGACGGTTCTGAAGATTTGGTCAGATATTTTGCCTCGAAAAGTGTGCACAGATTCACTAAAAGTCAACCTGGCCTTGACTTTTTTCATAGGTTCATTGCAAAGTTCGTCATTGATGACAGTTGCCATGCTACATTCCCAGTCAATCACAATAATTGCAGATAAAATGCCGGAAACCAGCTCGGTTCTGTCATGGAAATCCTTTAAGCAAAAGAAGCTACCATGAAGTACTTCCAGTGCAAAATGAGCCATTTCAAGCACACTGACCGAAGATTCAAATATGGGCATAGAATTATTTCCACCAGTAGTTAATAAGGAACATGCATCCTTAACCCAATTAAAGGTAGAATCCATCATGAAATTATGTAAAATTTTAAAAACCTCCTCAAATATCAGAATTGATGTATCTCTGGTCACAAAGGCAGTTTGATCATCCTCTATTGAGCCACCAAGAAGAGCACTGCAGCATTAGATACGGATTTCAACAATTATAAGACCTTTTAAAAAAGTGCGGAATACAAGAAAGGGAAAAATGGTGAAATAAGAAACTTCACACTTTTCAAGTAACAAACTGTAAAAACTACTTGGGAATTGTGCTCTACATTATAAGAATAGAAGCTATAGCTAAAAGGAACACTAAAAAAGTATATAAATTAATCCTACGTCGTCTTCTTGTCCTTCTAATCCTCTTTCTGGAAAGCAGAATGGTTTATTTCCTTCAAGAAAATAAACTGTTTATTCTGGCACCGATTTTTATAGAAAACTTGAAAATCACAGAGAAAATGAAGTTACTCTTTAGCTCTAGATTTCTCACATAACAATTCCAATTTTCTTACTTCTCTGCATTATATTCCTATCATCACATTGATCACGATGATATTCCTCCATGCGAAGTTAAATGATTTACAATTTTACATTAAATCAGCAAAATTAACTTTTACCTACCATAAAAACCCAGCACCAGAAGTTCCAAAAAGGGGAAGAGATCGGGCAACAAAAAGAGCAGCCGAATCTAGAAGCTTATGATGCCAATCCTCAGGGTGGGAGCCTTGCAGATGATTAATATCCGCTCCCAGCTTCCTCTTCTTAACTTCCTCTCTTGTTTTCTCCATGAGCATGGTCAATACAGAAAAGTGGCTGGAATCTTGATTTTCTAGATTTGTCGCATGAGTAATTATACTATTCCACTGCTCTGAAAAGCATTCATTGTCGAGTAATGCAAGCAAGAGATCTAAGCGAGAGCTGGTAGAGTAACTGTTTTTTTCCAAGCACCAAGGGATAAAAATTTCCTCGTATGCTTGCAAAAACTGTTCCAAGTCCAATTCCTCATTGCTACTATAAATTTTGTGATCATTGGAATTGCTTTCATTGCAAATAAGTTCGCGAATTATCTTGCGTGGTCCAAATATCGAGACGGCAACCGCTATAAGTCTCACAGTCTCTGGTGAATCCTGATATCACAAGAAAGTTACATACAATAATTAGATAACACTTTTTTTTTCCAGTGTATCTTATGTTACATGTGGCTAATAGATGCAGATGTAAAGACTAAAACTTATCAACCACTTCAAATATTTCAAAAATGCAGTCTTAAAGTAGCCATTGGAACACACTGGCCACAACTATAATAAACCACTTTACCCCAAAAAATAAAATTAAGTGCAAGCTCTATTCTACTTAAACACGAAAATACACAAAAACAAACTTGCAATCGAGAGAAAAGGCTAAAACGGTGAAACATGGTGTATCAACAACAATAATTAGAGAACTAATAAGCACTGGTATGGATAAGCAATACGGACACGATTAGATTATGCTGATACAGATTTTTGAAAAAAGTAGGATAAAAATTACGTTTGGGAATTCGTTGAATATTTTCTTAAATAGTCCGATATTTGGAACATTTGATCCCACATTTCCTTCTGTAAGATTGAAAGGTCTATAATGCCTGATTTTGTCCTCCTCTATGATACAAAAATACAAATTGGGCCTTTAAGCATATCCCACCAGCAACATATCCCAATGTATCCAAATTTTAAAAAATAAGGATATTCTAATACGTGTCTCAGAGATATAGGAGCCTAAGGGATGCGTATCCATATCCGAAACATTTGTGGCCCTTTGAGAAGTATTCATGCTTCATAGATAGAGAGAATGAACAAAAATTGCAGAACATGATCACCACAACCAAATAAGCATACAGGGAGTCAATGAAGTTGCAACAAAAAAAATGTCTAATCCTACCTTTTGCCATCAAGATCTGACCAGGTTTTGACCTAAATTACAACTATTAACTGGATAAGATATAGATTTAATGTCAAAATTTGGTGACTTATTATACACATACTACATATATTATCCATACTTTTTAATGATGATACTTTTGTCATTTAGTTCATAAACACAGAATTATCCTCTTCATTTAAAACTGAAACACATAATGGCTGTTAAATGAAGTCAACCTTGTATATACAACCTTACAAGCTATGAAGCACGGACACTCTCTTGGAGGCCACGTGTCGAGCCCAACACTTGTCGGACACTCCGACACCCTTCGACACTTGGATTTAATTATAGTCTCTAATACTTGATAATTGATTTAGATGGCTACTACTCCAGTACTTCTAGTGTTTCTTCATTGCAACATCAGCTGAGGATGAGGCAACAAAGCCACTTTTTAAATTCCCCTTTTGTTTTCTTCATTCTATGGAACAATTTAGTCTATGTATGCTTTTAGATGCTTTAATTATGGAACAATTTAGTGATCGTGTTTTGAGTATTTGGGTTATTAATGCAATCTAGTTTCATTTTATTGGATTCTTAAATATTTATAATGTTTATTGCACACACACACATATATATATATAATTAATTGATTAAGAACGTGTCCCCCCACATGTCGTGTTTGTACATTTTGGAAAAATTGTGTGTCATGTGTCATGTCAAAACGAGTGTCGCGTGTTAGGTCTATGCTACATAGCTTACAAGTAATATATTTAATTAAATTCAAATCAGTCTAAAATTACATAAAAATCTCAAGTTTGCATATCTTGATTTACTGGCCAATGCGTCTATAATTTGATTGATAATAAAATTACGCCCCATAAACCATGATAATAGCTTAAAAGAAGATGCACAGCAGCAACTTACAAGTGTTCTAATAAGCCGAGAAGACTTCGCCAACAATGGTCCCACTAGATGAACCAAGGGCCATATTTCACCTTTCTGTACTGCATTTTGGTCCAGTAACAACAAAAAATTGATGATTCGCTCTATTTGCTCGGGACTGCCTACATTCTTCTGCTGAAATAAATCAAGGCAGTTCTCTTGAAATGGTGAAGAGAAAACAAGGAGGAGGTCAGTTTCCAGGGAATAAATGCCAGAAAGAATTTCAATAATGCATTTTCCTAAATCTTGCACGAAAACCATTGGGTATGTAATGTCGAGTTTTTCCATTGTTTCCTTGCGGAAAGGTTGAACCCTAGACAGAAGGTAGTCACTCCACAAAAGATTTAAAAGAATCTTCTCAACAAGGCCATGCCAGAAATTATGAACAGCATCTACTCCATCACAATATCTGGTACCAATTGAAACAAAAGAAGAAAGCATAAAAATGATATAAATTACGTGAACATTAATAAGGCAACTAGGCAAGTAAAAATCCAGACCAAAATGCATAAAAGTACAGAACAAGAATTTCAGACTAAAATTCAAGAAAAACCACCTTGAAGCATTTTGTAATCCCCAGAGGAAACATTCTCTAAATGCCGAGAAGAGATCATTTCGATGAGCATTTAAGGCTTGGGACAGATTTCTTCCAGCCCACAGGTTCTGAAAAAACTCAAGGAAGAATTTTTCACCCACTATTGCTTTAGGAGGTACTGTTTCTAAAAACAGAATCAATGCTGGATAAGAAACTTGCTGTGATCCAAAGCAACCGCTCTTGAGAAAATGCCAAAGCCGACTTAGCACAATTTTCGAAATATTCAAGGAAGTCCAACTTTCCGGAAACTTCTTAGAAAATAGTAAAACCACTTCCCACATTGATGAATGGCAAGATGGATCTTTTTCCTGGAAAGCACCAAGTATTGCAGCGGAAAGAGTTTTCATATTTCCTTCGTTAAAGGCATGAGAAATGTTCTTAACGCAACTCCTTAGCACAGAATACGTAGCTGACCGGATGGCAGGGCTTTGAGACTTGAGAAAGTCTAGAAAATATTTATGAGTACAAAACAACTTTTCTGCACAAGCGATAGCGGTTGCCCTAGCTTTTGAAGCATTTTTCGGTTCCGCGGTTAGATTTTCAAAACCGGGTCTTTCGAAATGAAAGCATGCCAAAATATCGAGAAGAGTGGCAAATGCGAGCAATGACGAAGAAATCACCTGCAACCCATGTAAATCGAAAAGATATGAGCATCAGCATGATAATAATAACAATAATAATTCAACATGCATGCTCCAGCTTTGCAAAGGAGATTAAGTTTTTGCAGTGACCAATTTGATCTTTCTGACCTACAATCAGAACCTTTTTGCCTTGCTCATGTAGTGGATCATTGTTATATAATAAGACCTAAATTATCAAAAGACAAAACAAGCCTAGCTAATTAAAATGTTTCAGCCCAAAAGGACATTAAGTGAATCACAGTTTCAATTTTATATTATTATTTGGGTCTCTGGCATGATCTTATTAGAAGTTCCACGTAAATGAATTTATAAGCCCATACAGTAGAATCAACAAAATATGGGAGTTTATTAAGGATCTCAGAGTTACAGCAATCCAGATTGGTATCCTGTATAACTTGATTAACTTCCACCCTCCGAGGATTTAAGTTTGGTATTTTTTAGATTGTAAGTAGGATCATAAGGTCATCAGCAAAAGTCTATGACCAGATTCTAATAAGATTATCACACTCAACCATTTAGATAGTTATGAAGCATAGACATGACACGTGACAGCAACACGCAATTTTTCCAAAATGTAGGACACGACATGTGGGGGTTATGTTATTAATTAATTATATATATGCAATAAACATTATAAATATTTAAGAATTCAATCAAATGAAACTAGATTGCATTAATAACCCAAATACTCAAAACATGATCATTAAATTGTTCCATTAATAAAGCATCAAAAAGCGTGCATAGACTGAATTGTTCCATAGAATGATAGAAACAAAAGGGGAATATAAAAATAACAATCACTAATTGACTCAACATCACTAAGTCGACTCCACATTTTATGGGATGCCGGAGAGAAGTCGTCAAGTCGTCGACGGGAAGTTGGGGCTGAGAAGTTGTCGATGGCTTAGAGTTGGGGCTAGGGTTTTATTTCGATGGTGGCTGGGGAATGGGGGCTAGATTTTACGGGAAAGAGAAAGAGATGATATTTGTTGTGTTTGTTTTATTATTATTTGAACCCAATATACTTTTAGTTATTTCTAATTTGACCCCTTTTTACGTGTCCTTCACGTGTCCAACTAAAAAATATATATACGACACATATCGGGCCTGACACGTACCTCCAATAGTGTGTCCATGTTTCATAGATACTAAACACTAAAACTTCCACAAAACAAATATCATTAATATTTTTTTTCAAAAGGTAATAATAATAAAACAATTTCAGTAAAATAGTATAAATGATAACAAAATTTTCAACAGGCTAGGGTAGATGTAACAGAGTTGATCTCACAAATGGAGAGGATTTTTCTGTGACTAGAACCACGACGCGAAAACAATATTGGAGCAACCCCATGTAGAATGCCCTTTCAAATAAAATATTACCTTTCTCACTCAAAAACAGAAGCACCCAATGAAACTAGCAAAACTTTGCACTCAAGGAGAACCTGGTGTCCAAGAGTATATCTTATATGCTTCTCTTAACAAAGGCATTCCTTCTGTGATTTTCTCTTCACGAATTTCGGTTCCCAATCACTTGAACCCTATTGCAATGTTTTAAAAATCGGAAGGCATATTTGAGGCCTTTGGCTCAAGCAAAGCGAGGCAAGGCGAGGCGTAAGCCTCAATTTTAGAAGAAAAAACATAGAAATTTATAAAATAATATACAAACAAATTATAAACAATAATACATCATTATCACAAATAATATAGCATCAAAATCATCACATAAGAAAATTATAGTCAACATTTACAATAATAATTCACAACTATCTAATGTCATATAGGCACATAAAACATTCACAAAATTATTTAATATCAAATTTTAGTTCTCTTTTTCAATAAATAAATTGCACTCTATATCAAAATTTTAGCTAGATGTATAAATTTATTTTTTGTTGATATAAAAATGCTAAAAATATTATATATGTTATATGTCAAAAATTAAACTTAACAAATATTCAAACATCACCATTTTTCAAGCAACATTTTTTGACAAAAAGAAAATATTAGAGAGCCAATACTTAAAAAGAAAATAATATATAAACAGTAAATTAAACAACTAAATGTAAACATTATTACATTTTTTAAAAATTTAATTGTCTAATAAATTAAATACAATAATTGAATAATTATAACATTTTAAATTGCAATAATGTAGAGATTAAACATCTACATGTAAAAAGTATTACATTTTTTAACTATAGTAAAAATTATTATATTTTTTAAAATTTAATTTAATAATTTAATTTATAATAAATTAAATACAATAATTGATTAATTATAATATTTTAAATTGCAATAATGTAGAGTCAAGATAAGAAGTATCTGGAAGGTTTAGAGTTTGGATTAAATAATAGTCAAAGAGAAAAGGAAAAAGGAGAAATAGTATGACACCTCCAACAAAGAACGAATAACAGGGGAAGAGAAGGGGAAAAAGTCGACGAAGATCAAAAAGAAGAAGATCGATGGAGGCATGAGATCAATGACGATAATGGAAGAAAACCTAAGTTTGGAGACTGAAGCACAAGATCGGCTTTAGAAGATTGCAGTGGGGGAGGAGAACGGAGTAGAGAAGATCCCAAATTGAAGCGTACGCCCCGAGGCGTACGCCTGATGCTGCCGAGGCGTAAGCCTCACCATTCACCTCCGAGGTGTAAGCCTCAAATTGCCGAACCACCGCCTCGCCTCGAGCAATTTTTAAAACATTGCCCTATTGATAATAGACAAAATATTGCTCCTACCGGTATCTTTGCTGGGGAGGCACCCACTTGGACCTAGAAGAGATCCCAGGTTTGAGTCTCACCAATGGGGGTTCGTTGTTTGTAGTTAAAGGGAGAGACTTGGGCCTTCCTTTTTTGAAAAAATGAAAGTATGATACATCAACCTTTAATGTCTATAATGAAATAAGACTCAACTCAACTAAAGCTTTAGCCATGTAAATACAAATAAAAAAAAATGATGATGCAATGATTGTAACTCTTAGTATTTATGGCACGGTACATTTAATATGATGGAGACCAAAAATGGTACGGAATGGTAAACTGTATCTGTTTTAGCTGCATCATCTAATATTTCACTGTGTCTTACACTAAAATAATACAAACTACACATAGCAATTTTATGCAAAAAGAAAGGAGGGAGGGTTGGGGTTTTTTTTTTTTTTTTTTTTGTTGTTTTTTTTTGGGGGGGGGGGGGGGGGATGGGGGTGTTCAAAGAGAGAGAGCTCTAAAATCTTGCATGCAGTAATAAAACTACTCTTTAGTTAACAAATGAAAACTCTACAAATGAACAAATAGACACATACGAGAAATATACCCTGATCGCATGGTGCATACCTGCTGGTGAATCTCTTCCAGTTCATCCAAAGCAACTGCTTTATCAGACAAACTTTGGGGAGTGAGCTTTAGATTTTCTTCTAAATACATGAAAATCTCATTTGTACATAAAATTAAGGCATCTAGTCTTTTCTCCTGTGCTGGAAATGCCGCCTGTTTCAGAATTTGAATATATAAGATTTTTTCCATGATAAACATCACTTTTGTTTTTCGGTTGTTCCGCAAACCATGACCTTAACAAGAAACTACAATCAGGCTGACATCAACTACATATACAAATATACTTATCATCATTGAATAAATGCAGTTAAGTACCATCAAAACATTTAAGAAATCAAAACGAAACAAACGAGGGAGGCTCAATCTAGATACATCCAAAACAAATGCATGTAAACAAAAATATCTAATGGAATAAACTTCCATATATATACATAGAGAATAATTTGCTGTATGCATACATATAGAATGAGTTGTTGCATTATTAAATATGAACGATAGAGCATCTTCCAATCATGGAGGGAAGTTCCGAAGACAGGAGTAGTACCAAAATATGAGGTGTGCATTATGCATGATGCATGTGTTCCGAGCAAGAGGTCAAGAGTATGCGGAAACAATTTGGCAATCATGTTCTCAGCAGACACCTGCTAGTATGACAATATACATTCACATTCTTTGGTAAGCTTTTCAGTTAATGTTGGTGGTATAATTATTAAATCATGTAAGTCGTATATTTCCTGCTATCCAATGTTGTTTTTGCCATATACATATTAATATCTTTTTATTTCGAGATATTATAACTTCAATATTTTATTATTTGGGTACATTCTATTCCTAATTTTACTAAATAATGATGACTTTTAATGTTATTATACATATGTACAAATGTGAGTATATATATGTGTACATATAAACACATGCCTACATATGATATTTCACTTATCCTCAACATATCTGCGTCCTACTTTTGAGAAGAAAAAAAGTCAATGTGTTCATGCCGTGATATATCAATATTTGAATCAGTGTAGTGTCCTATCAAGATGCTTACTTCTTAGATATCAGCCACTATTTTATAGCAAATGAAAACCGGGGCAAACCTGCAATGATCGTTTTGCAGCTTGGGAAACTTCATAAACTGGATCAAACTGAGAAAACCACCAAGGTCCCATCAAAGACTTCAGGTGGGGAGCTAAGTCTCGTCTGGAAAGTAGACAGATTAATTAGATAGGGAAAAAAAAAACAGAAGATGCACATAAAAGGAGCTTAGCAGATAACAATCTGGTTCTCAATACAAGGGGAAAAGGCAACGTATGGCTTACATGGAAGATACGTCCAAGAATGACTAAAATAGCAAAAGGGACCTATATTTACATGTTTTGTGCATTAACTTTAAAAAAATAACTTTTAAATAACTGCTTTGCAATTTATATCAAGTCAAAGCAAATAAGAGATGCAAAACTTTAGTCTACATAAGATAAAAGCTCAAACCCGACAACGCTGACGAGGTTAGTCATGGTTTCATGAGTCGCACGTCGAACGTCTCTATTGTAGTCCAGCAAGAGCTTCTTGTACTCGAATGCCTAAGCCAGAAAAATCAGGATATCATTAGCTCAGCAATAAATGTTATTGAACGACATCAATTTAACAGAAGATCTTAACATAAGGCAAGATCATTGCTTCAGTAATTAACTGTCGTGCTTTAAGGCAAAAGCAACATTTATTCCCAGTAAAAAATCCAATACTCACAGAAAGACAGATTAATATACTTCCTCCGTCCCAAATTAAGAGTCCACGCTCACTATTCCTTTTCAGGATGTCCAAAATCAAGAGTCCAGTTACTTTTTAGACAATGTACCAAAACTCATGGTAGGAAACAAGTTTTGTTCTAAACCATTAATTGTGATGAAAATGTGCATTCCTAAAAAATGTGAAATTCAACCATGGACTCTTACTTAGGGATGGAGGCATCTTTCATTTCATTTATGTTAACTGAAAGGTAAAAGATCAGAATAGTGTAGTTCAATAAAAAGGTACTGGAGTTAGATAGTTGAGACAATATTAGATTTATCTGTAGTGCCTTTGAGGACGTGGCCATATGATCCTAACAAGTCCGTTCCCTTGCTTCAAAACACTAGACAAATTGTTTACCTATATTTTGTTGCTTTCGTTCACTTCAAACTTTATTAAGTACTGTTCATAATTGATGAGCGGCAGAGGCTTAAAAGCACTAGTTCAGCTATATAAACTAGGAATAAATAACTATACCCATTGTGGAATAATTGGTAATACTTCCTTTGAGGATTTCTCCTTGAGCAGCGCAGATAAAGATGTCAAAGCTTTAAGCTGTAGAAGCATTAGAAGTCAATGATAACAATATAAAAGTTCAATGTAAGCAATTAAAAGGTGATGATAAAACAGGAACTTTCAAAATGCTAATACACAGATTGATATAAAATTTTCTTGGGAAAAACATGATAACAATATAAAAGGTAAATATACATTTTTTTTTATCAACTAAAAGGTCGATAAAGAAAAAGGTATATCTATCTGATTATTAGCATATACTTAGGAAACACCCAAGAGTATTATAAGAGAACAACAGGCTCAAACAAATAGAACAAATCACACACACATACATACATACATACATATATACGCAAATAGCAGATGGAAATTGTATGCAAGACCCATCAAAACACCTGCCACTTTCATTCTGGAACCCACTTCAACATTAAGTTTACTACTTTCTTGAGTTCTTCTAAACAAATATTGGAAGAGGGTTTATGAAGACACCAAGTTTTAGGGTTATCAACGATTCAACATTAGCTCATGTGAAACATATGTGCACACCAATACTCTAGGAGAGGAAAGAAAGACAGGATTTGATGTGCATAGCATAGCCAGCATGGACTGAAGAACCTGGTCAATGACCCTTAGTTCTTATTGTTAACATTAACATGTTCGTGCTGATCTAATAGTCCCTCAGAGCACATAAAAAGACCATCATAGGCTTCAAAATGATGCCGGACAAGTTTTGCATTAAAAGGGCATAAACTATATTTAGCTGCTTATGACCTGAAGCTTAAAATCTGGCTTCAATGGGAAGGTTCATCACATCTTAAATTGTCTTACTTTAAGTTGCAAACTGACATCACCTGCAAGTACCTCAGGGGGTGCTCGACTGCTAACGTGCTTAAGTATAAAAATAATTTACATCCAATTTTCAGAATGTCACACATGCCCTCCTTTTTCGCCTTATCATCCAGGGGGGGAAAAAACAATTACATAAATAAATCATAAATGCACATATACAGTAGCTAAACAGTGTCATCAGTGAAAAATACACACTTCAGAAATCAGAAACATAGCAGAGCCCAAGATATATAAGAAAATCTATGAGAAACCATTGTCCGTAATACTTACAGTAAAAAGTTTCTTGCATACATTCAACCTACTACAAATATTTTCCCATCATAGTCATAGCAAGCAACTGCACCAGCAGTTTTGCAAAAAGTAGACAAGGGTTCCTACATGGGATTTTATGTAATTACCTTGGTGGTAGGATCTTTCCTGCCAAGTCTCTTCAAGTGTTGGGCCACTTCACCATCAATATCCTGGATGACAATATCACTGAAGATTAATAGACATGATAATTAGGTAAAAAATCATTGTCTATAATTAAGACTCTCCCTCGTATCCAAATGCCATAAGCAAATTCAAAATCATAACCGGGCGTAGGCACATTTGTCACCTGACCTAGATGCAATTATTGTGAGAGTGATTCGATCCAGCACAGTTACCATTTACTGTTTCTGCTTCCGGTTACACTGGAGCTAATCACTTAAACAACTACTATACAGACAACTTTGCACCTTGGAAACTAGAAACTGGTTTAAATGGAAGCATACTCTCTCTAGAAGTAAAATTCAGTTGCACTCAATTTGGCAGTGGAATGCATTCATGTAATGTGTAGAGGGATCCTCCCTCACTACCTCCTACGCCCCCTGACCTATCGGTCTAGGGGACTGCGATCATCAAAGTCATACCCCCTGACCATAGTTGTCAAAAGCTCAAGGCGCACCAAGGCGCCAAGGTCCCTGGAGCCTAGGCGCAAGGCGTGCGCTTTTTCGAAGCAAGGCGCACCTTATTCAAAAACTTGAAATATATAAATCTAGTCATATTTACACCACTTACTCTGGTGTCATATCATTTAGAGCAAAATAATCTTGAATTATATAATTCTAGTCATAATTTAAATAATAGTAATGAAAATAACATAATAATAATGAACCAAAACAAAATAGATAATAATTATTTTTTTATTTCTAAATAATAAATCATTAAAAAAAATAGCATCCAGCCTTCCAAATTTTTCCTATTAAATAATTCAAACACAAAAATTATTCACATAATTTTATTATTGAGGTAGAACGAACAGTAGAAAACCATTGCCTATTGGATACATGTGTGGTGGACAAATATAAGGGCATTTTTGGAAACTCACACAAAAAAATAAGGGTCTTTTAGAAAACCCACACAATTAAGAAAACCCTAGGCATCATATTACTCATTTTCTTTTCTCTCTCAAAAGTGGCGGCTGCTATTTTCCTCCTTTTCCTTCTTCCCCTAACTCCCGTCAAACTCACTCACAATCATCTAGAAATTATCATGACTGCATGAGAGAGATAAGAGAAGGAGAAGAAAGAAGAAGTACCTGAGTGTGTGAGATGATCGATTTGAGGAACGGAAGGCTGGAAGCACAACATTGAGGAATGAGAGTGTGTGAGATGATCGACTAGGGTTTCTTCAATTGTTTCATCGGGTTTAACGACCCAAGGGGCCAAACGATGACGTCTTGATGGGAAAAAAGAAGTCAAATACAAGAAAAAAATGCCTCGCTTGAAAAATCCCTCGCCTCGCTGCGCCTGAGCCTGGAGCCTAGGCGCATAAAGCGTGCGCCTTGCTGAACGCGATGCGCCTTATGGTAGGCGACTCCCAACCCTTGTGCCTGGATGCGCCTTGAGCCTAGGCGCGCTTTTGACAACTATGCCCCTGACTAATTGGTCTAGGGGCAACTACCCTAAGGTTTACCAAGTAGAGCAGTATGTAGTCAGCCCCTTCTTGGGAATTTGAAGAGAAGTGATTCGGAAGATTAGACACAGGATCCGTTAGGTGAGTTGTCACCTAACAGTCTCGGAAAGAAAAGGAGACACCAAACTTAATCGGACAGAAAGCTACCCAAAACCATATCCAAACAGTACACAATCCTGTGTGGCATTTGGAATAAAATAAGCCTTTTTCTATTAGAAAAATGCCCATGCCCATTAATGCAACATTACCCATTTACCCTTTTAGGCAAAAAGTGCAATCCACTATAAATACCTACCATCCCAATCATTTAACGGATTCTGTTATGTTCCTCTCTACATAATTCCCAAGAACATTCTCCCTCTTTTGGCCATTTTACTACCTTACTGAATATCCCCTCTTTTGGGGCACCTGTCCAAGACATATTCCAGAAGATCACCCTCTCTAGCTAGCTCTTTAACCCCATATTTACTTGGTGTGCTGCTCTCTCCTTCTCTCCCCGAGGTGCATGTGTTCTCACTTCAACCCTCTCTCAAATTCCTTGGGTTATTGTGATCGACTCCACATGGGTTATGCCTCATCTATCCCTACCTTCCCACATAATGTATTCCAAATTTCTCCTTGAGCATTAGGGTGTGTTTGTTTAGAACCTCTTAAAGCCTGAATGGCAAAAACTCAGACTTGAGGGGTTAGTTAAGGTTGTTTTGGCTAAAAATTCAGATGCAAACTCTTTACATGGCCCTGAATCATTGGAGGCTCTCCTACCTCTTAAGGAGATCAATGAAATCTGAATGGTTTTATAAGACCATTTTTGCCCTCAACTAAGGCTTTTGGCCATATTTTAACTGGCAGTTTGGCTCGAGTTTTAGTTCATTCCTAGAATCCTAAAACGGTAAATCCACACTAGAAGTCTCTTATAAAGGTTAAACTTTCTATGTGAAATCACCATTTAGGGGTTACCAAAATTTGAACTAAACCAGTACTAAAAGATAAAAAAGAAGGGCAAAATAGTCAAAGTAATATATTTAACATCTATTCAGAATCTCAGATATTACATTCCGGCAAGAAACAAAAATAAAAATAAAAATTTGTTTAGACTTTGAAATAAACGCCACCTCATATGGAAGCATTCTCTCTCCAGAAGTAACATTCAGTTGCACTCAATTTTCCAGTATAATGCATTCATGTAATGTTATTTTAACTCTTCAACAAATATCTCTTTGCACATTAAATTAAATATATAAATTAAAAAAAAGAAGAAGCTAATTTGAGGAATGAAACTATAAGAAAAACTTGAGGGAGAACTGAGAATGTAAAAACTGCGAATAAAATAAAGATAAAGAAGGTACCATATATGGAGTGGCCTCTTGAGTAGCGAGAGCAGCATCCAAACGTGAACTGCCGACATAGCCTCCGAATCCAACGGCTGTAGCTCCCGATGGCAATAGCGAAGCTGCGAGACTGCAAAACGAATCGAATTTATTATTGAGAAAAATTATTAATTTTAAAGACCTCTAAAATCAAAACAACGACAATAACTAAACGATAAATTGAAAGAAAATATGGAGAAAAAAAATAACTCAAAAGGCGGTGGAGATTGGTTGATTGATGATAGAAGCAAACATAATTTTTTTACCTGCTGCTAGAGGGACGTGCCTTGCTTCTTGCTGCTTCTCCTTTCTGTCTCCCCATTATTTAATAATATATTATTTCTTCTGCTGTTGTTTGTGAATTATAGTTGCTTCGTGTTGATTTTGTCCCAAACCAGGAATAATTAGTAACTCAGCCTCAGACTCACACAGGAGAAGAGACGATCGAGAGATGTATATAAGGGATAGAGAGACAGAGAGAGAGAGCTGAAAATTGCTTTGAATAATGGGGGCTTTCTACCTGGGACGTTTCGGCGTTGGGTACTTGAATAATGTTCTAACCAGGGTTGCGGATGGGCCTAGTCCGCTCTAAGACAGCGGGCCTATGTGGGTCCATGTTTAATATTTATTTTTATTGAACTCCAAAGGAAAATATAAATCATTATATAATCGAACAAGTGGTGCGCTATTTTTTTATTTTGTCTAAATCACATGTTTGCTCAAGCTATTATGCACCTCTATTGATTCTTAGTTACGGGAGATTACGCTGCTGCTGACTACCAAAACTTTTTATAGTTGTCAGAATTCAACTTATAAAACTTTTAATTAAACTTAAAGTTAAACTCAATGTCATAGATTCAACACTATTAGGTCCTTAAAAAGAGATAAACACTACTATTATTAAACTATACGAGCAGTGTCTAGTTTAGCGTCACAAGTGCACTAGAATTTTATTTTCTTTTCTTTGTTTCTCATGTTAGAGATGATTGAACGCGAGCATTTAGCAATGAGAAGGACGACCCTAATTAAGTTAGTTGAGCTATTTTATTGTACCTTTTGCTTTGTCTACCGATGAGCACATCATTAACGAATGATGAAGAAGAGGTTTTAGGAGGACGAAGGAAAGGGGAACTTGAATTGTGATTTGGCATCACCAACGAATTATCAAACCTCTTTGTCGCCATTGATTCATGTATCTACCACTTTTTAATGTTATGACAATCATTTTTAAAATAAAACTATTAATTCGGGATATTCTGAAGAGAAAAAGATAAAAGAAGAGAAAGTTAAAGAGTTCTGTTTTTTAAATCAAGACGCCATGCAAACATTTTAACTAAGAGTGGTATGAGTAATTCAATTATCTTAAATTAAGACTTTATTTTACATTTTAATTGAAAGAGTACTGAACCATCATCATTCAACCACTTTGTCAATTTAACAACATACTGTCTCTCAACAAAGAGGCTTGGATTCTATCAATCCTTTGCGTTGTAGTGACGGCATGCGCTAGAAGTTCCATGATCGGTTTCGAAGACCATACTATCTTTCAAACAGTTGCTGGATTCAATCAACCCTTTGTGCTGTCGTGATGACATGGATTCAAGTATCCCTTAGGCCTCGTTTGGTTCACGGAAGGGGAATCAATTCCCTTATCTTTCCTACGGAGGTGGGAAACTAAATTTCCTGTCAAGTTTTTTTTCTCATGTTTGGTAAAGTATGGAAAGTATTTAAGTAAGGTTATAATTGTCCAAATTTTTTATAATAAATGCTTAAAAATCACATGAAAAATCAATCTCATGTGTTTTGAGAGGAATGGTTTTGCCTCCTTACTTTCCCCTCTCTCGGGAAAGTGATTCTGGAATTTGTGCTTGCCAAACAAAGAAAAGGAAAGACTTTCCTTTCCCGAGCACTAAAATTCGCAAATCAAACGAGGCCGTATCTCAACTTCAATACTTTCTCTCTTTCAATTTTCAAATTAGAAGTCCAACTTTTTTTTCGAAAATTTCAAATTAAGAGTTTTATTATTAAGGTATGACTACTAGGACTTCAAACCAGCAATAGCAATCCAAATATCTACTTTAACAAAAGGGCATGTATGGATGAGCAGGCATACAAAATGAGTCCAATATACATTATCCATTTTCTGAGCAAGCTAAGATTACATAACTAAAAATAACTGAACATTATCAGATCCAGAATTTTCGACCATCAAAAAATATTACAATCAAAGCCACAACCAAAGCATGATCAACTACACCGGGGAATATTGTCAGCCGAAATCTATTCCTCGGAACAAAAACCTTTTGCATCCCGAGCTTGTACATAAGGCTAGTCTGCATTATATTTCAACAACAAAGGAAACATAAAAACTTTGTAAGAGGAGCCATTATTCTGTTTTTTGGATGAAATAGTCTAGGTGGAGCTCAGTGTTTGGGGTGCATTTGATGCAACGTTGGAAAAATGATTGGAAAACCACTAATTTTAATGAGAAGTTGGTAATGAGATCAGTGTTTGTTGAGCTGTTCTACCTTTTTGGGCTTCCACGGAATCCAGTTATATGAGTGATGGCTAAGAAAATTTTCCATCAAAAATAAGGAAGAGTGGTTGACATCTCACCAAATCACTAGTATCTTTCTCTGACTTCACAAAAAATTAAGCCCTTGTTTGGAATATGTTTATTTTTGTTTTTTTTTCCAAATTTTAAAAACTCAATTCAAAATCAACTTTACTTTTACGATTCTCAAAATTTATTTCACTTTACTTTCTCTCTCTAAAAAAACTTTTAAACCAACATAACTTTAAAATTCAAAAATCAAAATTAAATAAAAAATATATATTTAAAACATACTCGTCGAGATCTATAAAATAAGGGTGTGTTTGATTGGTAACATTTTCTATGAAAAATGAGCATTTTCTACTTGATTTGACAACTTAAGGTGTTTGATTGTATTTTTTTTCTAGGCAATTCAATTCCCACTTTTGCCTCACACATGTGCATTTTCAAGACAATTGAGGAAAATGTTTTCTTTGGGGGGAGGTGGTTTTTGTTTTCCATGCTTGGGCACAATTCACGAGACAAGATTTTTACCATTTTCTACATTAAAAATGCCATAACTTAAAATATAAAATTCAAAATAATATAAAATTTTAATATTTAAAATATACTAATCAAGATCAATTAAACAAGATCCGTCATGACTATATAATTATGTAAAAAAAAATACCAATAATTTTTTCTACATTAAAAATGCCATAATACAACAAATATTTTCCGGGTAGAAAACTAAAGCAATCAAACACACTGCACTACATTTTCCATGGAACTCAATTCTAGGCAATTCAATTGCCCGTAACTTATTTTCTTTCCATGCAAGTTCCATGCTTGCAATCAAACGCACCCTAAGATCCATTTTGACTATTTTTTGAAATTTTTTTATGAGATTTTTTGGTTGGTTGAAAAAAACTCAAACAAAAACCAAATTCACTTTTCAACATACTTTTAAATTCTACCAAACACCATATTTTAAAAACTTAACTTAAAAACTCAACTCAAAACATCCACCAAACAACCCCCAAGTGTTTTTCCAATTTTACGATCAAACCCTAGTAATAGCCTAGGTAAGGCAAATTCTCTTCATACTTGGAGAAATCAATGGTGCATGATAGTAGTAGTATAAACCATACCTGGGCGACAATGGAGTTGCCACTGTAGATGGTACAGGATCTCTGGAAGGGGCAACCCTTCATCTTGAAATCTGACTTCATACCCTCAAGATCTCCATTAACACGAAATACTTCACATTCGGTTCTAGAAAGTGTATGCACTGTCCTCTCCACTCTGAATAAAAAGTTCTCCTCTCTGCTATCATCACCCGTAAACCCCTGCCAGCATCCATTCTGCAACAAGAAAATATATCACATTACATATGTTGGTTTTTTCTTAACAAAGAAGCAAAGAAAAGAAAATTCAACAATTGAGGCAGCAAGGTCCAGCTGGATCCAATGTAAACATGCTGAAAATTGAGGTGTGCTTTGACCAAATTAAAGTTGGAGGTGTGCTTTGACCAAATTAAAGTCGGTGGACTTTTGCACAATTTGAGGCGGTGGATGTTTGTCTATATATAAAGCCCTTTGCATGAGAGTTTCAAGAAGCCAAGTAAATAATAGATAAGGAGAGAAATTAAATTCTAGGGAGAGAAAGTGAGTTTCTCTTATTGAGAGTTTATTTGGTGAGAGAGTTTAGATTATAAACTTTGATTTCTTATAGTGAGATTGGGTGTACTTGGGTTAAGGGTAAAAGAGTGTATATCTTGTATTCCTTATATTGTACAATTATTATCTCAATAGTGAAATCAGGCTCTCCGTGGATTAGTGGCGATTTGCCGATACCACGTAACTTTTGTGTCTCTTTCATAATTATTATTTTACTTGCTCCATCATATATACGTATTGTTTACGGTGAGTATCGCTTAGCAGTGGAAATATTCTGATTGGTAAAAGGGTGGTGTCGAAATTATATTGGCGTAGATCCTAACAAGTGGTATCAGAGGAGGTTCAAGGTTCGCACAAGGTGTTTGATTAAAAAAGGTCGTGCATAGATTTTTTATTCATATCACAGGTGCTGTTCAATTTCGGCAAAGTTTCTTTTACCATGGCAAGGAATATTGCAGTTCAATACGTGATAGACAGATATGATGGAAAGGGGAGCTTCACTCTTTGGCAAACAAGAGTGAAGGACTTCCTTATCCAACAAGGCTTGGCAAGGGCGTTAAAAGGATTAAGTGGCAAGCCAGAGAAGATGAGTGATGATGATTGGGAGGATATAGAGTCAAAGTGCTTGAGCACAATTCGACAATATATCGGTGATAATATCATCAACAACTTCATCGATGAGGATACGGTGCCGAAGCTATGGGATAAACTAGAGAAGATGTATCTAGGCAAGAATCTCACAACAAAGCTCAATCTCAAGCGGGACCTTTATCGCTTGAAGATGGGGGAAGGCGGCAACCTCATGGACCACATGAATAAATTTCATGGGCTTGTTGATCAACTTAAGAAAGTTGATGTCAAAATTGAGGAAGAAGATGAGGCCTTATTGCTTCTTACCTCACTTCCAGATTCTTATGAAAACATAGTCACCACCGTCTTGTATGGAAAGGATACGTTGAAAATGGAGGATGTGGAGTCAACTTTATTGTCTAATGACAAGAGGAAGTCCTCATGTGAGGAAATTCTGGACTCGGCTATGATTGTTCATGACCAAAATAGGGGAAGGAATGCCAGCCGGGGATCTAGTGGAAACAGTAGGTCTAGATCAAAGGGCGGTGGAAAAGGCAAGCAATGCTATAAGTGCAAGCAGTGGGGTCACATAAAATGGTATTGTCCTTTGAATAAGGAAGGTGACACCAGTAATGCAACAATAGCATGTGCAGATGAAGGAAACTTTGGAGATGCTCTCACAATCTCCAAATGTAATTCTCTTTCTCAAAGTGATTGGATATTAGATTCGGGATCTTCGAATCATATTTGCTTCAAGAAGAAATATTTTGATTCGTTCAAAGAACATGTAAATAGTTCTTTGACATTGCCAAACGGTAATAAATGTACTGTTATGGGTGTTGGAATGGTGAAAATCAAAATGTTTGACGGGGTGGAGCGTACTTTGGGTGGTGTGGCGTATGTTCCAAAATTACGAAAAAATATAATATCCATTAGCCAGTTGGACTCCAAAGGCTGCCGGGTATTGGTAGAAGGGGAGCATGAAAATCACACGTGGAAATTCCTAGCAAAGGGAGAAGAGAGAAACGGTTTGTACCGCCTTATTCAGACTTCAAGGAAACGGGGTGCACAAGATATCAAGCGCTTGAAACGTGTTTCGTTTGATCGTACAAAAACGAAGACACGTGTTGTGTTTCCAGGCAGAAGGCGATGGTGAGATAGAAATTCCTACTAGGGAAGGGGTAATTATGAAGTCCCCCTTCGGAGTCGGCAAGTAAGGTTGACTGGCAAAGCTACGCATTGCATTGGCCGACATGAATCAAGGTGGAGTTAAGACCGAATATTTCCTTGATTGGAGAATGTGTAGCAGGTACGAGAAACAGGCCAATGAAGACGTTTGTGTGTATAACAAACGGGAGTCTTATTATTTAAGACTAGGGAAATCCACATCAGGTGGAGCACTATTTGAACTTGGTGAGAAGGGGGTTCCATGCAATCGTGTTTTAGTGTGGCAAAAATTGTTAAAGCAAATTGACAATTGTTTGCCAAGGTCTTAACAAAGAAGCAAAGAAAAGAAAATTCAACAATTGAGGCAGCAAGGTCCAGCTGGATCCAATGTAAACATGCTGAAAATTGAGGTGTGCTTTGACCAAATTAAAGTTGGAGGTGTGCTTTGACCAAATTAAAGTCGGTGGACTTTTGCACAATTTGAGGCGGTGGATGTTTGTCTATATATAAAGCCCTTTGCATGAGAGTTTCAAGAAGCCAAGTAAATAATAGATAAGGAGAGAAATTAAATTCTAGGGAGAGAAAGTGAGTTTCTCTTATTGAGAGTTTATTTGGTGAGAGAGTTTAGATTATAAACTTTGATTTCTTATAGTGAGATTGGGTGTACTTGGGTTAAGGGTAAAAGAGTGTATATCTTGTATTCCTTATATTGTACAATTATTATCTCAATAGTGAAATCAGGCTCTCCGTGGATTAGTGGCGATTTGCCGATACCACGTAACTTTTGTGTCTCTTTCATAATTATTATTTTACTTGCTCCATCATATATACGTATTGTTTACGGTGAGTATCGCTTAGCAGTGGAAATATTCTGATTGGTAAAAGGGTGGTGTCGAAATTATATTGGCGTAGATCCTAACAACATACACTAAAAAAAGTAAGCGCATAGATCCTAATTTTGAACACATCAAGACAAAATTCAACCCCTTCTCTGTTATGCAGATAATAAACATGATCTCTAACATAGTAACACGTTTCTGACAGGACCTTCTATGATTGTTTGCAGCCACATAGCATGGTACTTATAATTTCTGCATGCATATAATATTAAAATAGGTGTATACACCGATACATATTCGCGCGTGCACACAGACAAAGAGACAGTCTTCTGTGATGAAAAAATTAGGATCCAGTTCTTTAAAAGAAAAAGTTGGAAGACCGCATCCTAAAAGTTTTTTTTTCAAGGGCCGATCCAAACATCCAGTGGCATAGCAAGCAAATTTTGACCAGTGGAGCAGCCCAAAAGTGCACAACCCACTAACAATTCTAAATGCATCCGTATCCCCCAAAATGCATTTGGGGCACAATTTTTGGAAGAGTTTGGCAAGAAAATATGGTTTGGCTGCTTACTTTTTTAATTTTTAATAATTTTTAATAATTTTACCCTACTATTACGTATTTTTTTCTAAATTTAAGTGGTGTCAATTATACACACCGCCCCAAATTTATCCAACATATACCCTATTTACATTTATTTTTTAAATACTAAGTGGGGTCATTATACCCACCATAATAGGGTGGCCATGCCCCTGACCGGATCTTCTGTGATTCACTTCTGTATTAAACATCTGAACGCTAAAACACCTTAACTTACTTCAAAAGCATACAGAGCCCCCATGAGTTCTGTAATCTGTAATAAAGGCTCAATGATCTGGAATCAAGACTCAAATTCGAATTTGGATCGTAATAGCATCAACAAGGGTTGAAGAAAGATGAATTTATCCTATGGTCATTTACATTCACAACGGTTAAAGTTAGTACGATAAATTGTTGATGTGCCACATAAGCATATACTCCCTCCGGTCCAAATTAATAGTCCACTGTTCATTTTTGAGACATCCCAAATTAGAGTTAAATTTTCTTTTTTGTACATTATCAATATGTAAAATCTTATGATAGTAAACATGTTTTGTTCATAACCATTGATTATGTTGAAAGTTGTATATCCTTAAAAAGGTGTGAGCAGAGAATCAAACATGAAACTTTTAATTTGGTACAGACAGAGCAGTAAACGTAAGCTCAAGAACATTAGGAATCATACAAAGAGCCATTTGGGCATGAGCTGTTCGAACATAGTTTAACTTGCAAGTCTTACATCTTCAAATAAAAGGAGTTCTTAAAACAAGAGGACTTTTGATAGACAAAGGGATAGAAGAGTTCTTAAAACAATCAAATTTTCTCCTCTTTAATCCCCTTTTATTGCTTACACATTTGTCTTAGATTGTGGTGACACTACATGAGACAACAAACACATATCTAGTCCCAACGTGGCATTTGTTTTGTTATCTAAATCTAAATTCTAATTCCGAAGTCTAAATAAGAACCTTTTAATATAAAGTCCGAAAACTACATCTAATTTTATTTTATTTTTCCCTTTTTGAATTATCACATCTGAATAGCCAAATAACATTAGAATTTCAGATTCTCTCAGACCTCTAAACCATTAAGACTCAAATAAGAGGTTAACCTCTGAAATGTTACAGAACAAATACTTTATAACACCTCTGAAATCTGAGTGGTTGTCCCATTCAGACTTCAGAAGTCCAAAAAACGGAGCCTAAACAATGAAATTACCCTCATTCATTCTAATCTCTTCGTTTCACGCATGTCTCACTACTGAAGCCTATTCATGTCTCAATTTATTATATTTGCAAGCTCAATTTCAAGTCCTATTGCCTTTAAATTTTTCTACTGTTATGTCGAAACAGAAAATATCAGAACAATCCACTTTAGCACTTTAGGTTACACCTGCAGTCGAGATATAAAGTTTCCCTCACTGAAATGAAAGATGGAAAATTGTATCGGGAAAATAGAATGAGAGAGAGAGAGAGAGAGAGAGACTGACTTGGTCACGGCGTATAGAAATGAGGGGATTGGCGGAAGAATCAACGAGTAGACGGTTGTGATGAGACTGAGGGAAGACATTGAAGACGAGATTGGCGGAGGAATCGATGAATCTTATAGTACCACCACGATCGCCGACGAGTCCCCTGTCCTTCTTGGACACGAATAGATCGATAGGTATTTGGTGCTGCAAATTCGCCTGGTTAAAATTGATTTCACCTGCTGCTATAGTGTCCATTAATTAGCATTAAAAAATTGAAGAAATTAGAAGTGAAAGAAAGGGGAAAAGGAGGACAGTGAGGTTTACAGAGAGATAATTGGAGTTGTGTTAATGGAGATGGATGGAATAAGATGCTGGGGGGCTTGGACGGTTGTGGTTTGAAAAGGAAAAGCACGTATGCATCTAGATGCATAACCTTTTCTCATCCACAAAGCCTGTGCTCAAAGCTTACTTTTTTCCTTTTTTTTTCTTTTTCTATCGGATAGTGCTAACGTGTAATCTAAGAAATTATGATAAATATTTAAATATAAATATAAAAAAAATAAAAATTTAACATGTATTTAATATTACATTAATTTTTATGTAAGACTTAATTATTTTTATTTATAACATATTTAACATGTAATCTAGGAATACAAGATAAACTTTGTCATTTTTATTAGCCAACCTTTCCTAAACTATTTATTTTTTAGAGATAATGGGTTATAGAGCCTCGCTCCGTAATGTTTTATAACTCTAAGGACGGACTCATGTTTAATAAAGAAAAGTAGTACTAATTTCATAATTTGGTTTTATAATAAGGACACTTTTCATAATATTAATTTATTTTAAGGAAAATTATAAATGTTGATGGACAAATATACCCCTAATTAGTTTAAGTTAATGTTAAAAATAACAAATCTCTCTCTCTCTAGTTCTCATTTCTTCTCTCTTCTCTCATCTCTCTCTCTAAAATCAAATACATTGCTCTCTCTCTCTAAAATCAATAGACCAACCTTAGCTCCTACCAACCATCTCACCTCCTCCTCCACCACCACTACCACCACCACCACTTGACTTTCCGATCGTTTCGCCGAGAGGATAGGAGCACCGTTCTCATATTCTTCTTCTTCTTCTTTTTTTCTGCAGATGTAATCATAAAACAGATATAACTTTTGATTGAACCGTTGGATCTAGCTGATTTTCGAATATGTTGTTCAGAAGACAAAGTTACTATACTATCGCGTAAATTAAGACGATCAGAGGTCGTTTTGTTATCGAAATCGACCAATTTCAACAGCCCAACGGGATATTGAAAAAAAAATTCTGATCGTAATATTTTTTTTTATGAACCCTACGTCGATCCATATATATATACATATATATAAATAGAGTGGATGTTGATCTCATCAATTTTGTTATTCTATGTTTTGTAATGGTGCTAAAATCATTTTAGCACATTTTGGTTGTTGTTCAAGCGGTGCTAAATGCATTTAGCACCTTCTGGTTGCTGTCCAGAAGGTTGTACAGGTGGTGCTAAATGCATTTAGCACCTTCTGGTTGCTGTCCAGGTGGTGCTAAATGCATTTAGCACTTTTTGGAGTGCATTTAGCACCTTTTGATTGTTGTCCAGAAGGTGCTAAATGCATTTAGCACCTTCTGGTTGCTGTCCAGGTGGTGCTAAATGCATTTAGCACCTTCTGGTTGCTGTCCAGGTGGTGCTAAATGCATTTAGCACATTCTGGAGCGTATTTAGCACCTTTTGATTGCTGTCCAGAAGGTGCTAAATGTATTTAGCACCTTCTGGTTGCTGTCCAGGTGGTACTAAATGCATTTAGCACCTTCTGGAATGCATTTAGCACCTTTTGATTGTTGTCCAGAAGGTGCTAAATGCATTTAGCACCTTCTGGTTGCTGTCTAAGTTGTGCTAAATGCATTTAGCACCTTCTGGAGCGCATTTAGCACCTTTTGATTGCTGTCCAGAAGGTGCTAAATGCATTTAGCACCTTCTGGTTGCTGTTAGTGTCATAATTTGACGTGAGATGTTATAAGGAAGGGGTATTAGTGTCTTTTTTGTATAGTGTCCTTAATTTACATGTCTAATTTTTAAATGTCCTTTATAATTATATTATTATTAGAATGAGCCCTTATGCCCAATTGCCCCTATTTTTTAACTTCTGCTCTTTTATATTTTTTTTTGAAAAAAACTGTGAAATTGCGCGCCCATTGCCAGAATTCTAGTCCCCTTTCCATATCAATGCCCCTCTTGAATATGATGTATGTTGTTATTCCCGATTTAAAGTAAATTCCGTGATTTAGGGCTCATTTGGTTGTTTTTTAAATTGTGAATTAAATAATTTATAAAAATTTTATTTATTAGTGTTTGGTTGTGTAAATTGAACAATTGTAAATATGATAATTCAAGTTGATTCACAAAAACTCAAATTAAGTCATTTCAAGTAAAACTTGAAATTGCCTAATTTTAGAATTAGATAATTCATTCTAACTCTATTTTTCGAGAAGATCTAGTTTCTACCCATGATGTTAATGCATCTAAATAAAATTTTAAATAACATAAAACAATATAGAACATGTTTTTATTCTAACAATCGGAATTTTTCATTTAAGTTTTCCAAACACTACTTGAATTAGAATTGAATTATTCATAAATGAGCAAATTCACAATTCTTCAATCGAAAATTAACTAATTCTAAAATTAAGTAATTTATGCAACCAAACGGGCCCTTAGTCGTTAGGAATTTCAAAATTTTGCCTTTCTTTTTAGTATCATCGATACATTAGGCATTTAACCTTACATAATTAAAAAAAGAAAAAGAGGTGCTTGTTTGGTTGAAATTTTAAAATATATTTTTTAAATAAGTTTTTAAAGAGTGTGAAAGTATGTTGAAAAGTGAATTTAATTTTTATTAGAGTTTTTTTCAATCAATTCAAAAAAAATCATGAAAAAAATTCAAAAAATAATAACAATGGATTTTATTTTATAGATCTTGATGAGTATTTTTAAATATTTTTTTATCTAATTTCAATTTTTGAATTTAAAGTTACGATATTTTAAAAATTTTACGAGAAAAAAATAAAGTGAAATAAATTTTGAAAATTGTGAAATAAAGTTAATTTTTTAGTAAAAATTTTAAAATTTTATCCAAACACCACCGAGAAGTTCCGAAAGATAAACTTTTAAAATCAGGGCAAGAAAGTTATCTCCTTTTTAACTCAATTATACCTTAATATATTTTTCTAATATTAATTAAACGCCGGACTATTCTGTGCTTAAAAAATAGGCTAATAATGGGGACCTTACATAGGCGTGTGGTTCTTGTCGAAGATACCTTGCAAACGCGTGAGAGTTTATTACCGTCAGTTAATAAACTCGAATTAGTAGAGTATTTGATTAAATATGAAATAAAGTGTATATATATATTAAAAGAAAAGGAACTGTCATCATGTTTACGTAATTCGCTATGTTTTCTAGCCGATTAAATTTATTACTACACGGTCAAATAAAGGATGTAATATAATTAATACAATTTTTATTAACTTTTATAACTGTTAATATATTTTATTTTTTCTAAATTGCTATTATGTTTTTAGTCTTCTTTTCTCTCTATTGTTATAACCTTATTTTCTCATCAATTTGTTTTCAATTTGGTATATGAGCTTTTTCTTTCTAATTCAAAAGTTTATTTATGTATATTAATTTATATTTCTATTTTATATAATTAGGTTGTTGCCATGTTATTACCTGTATTTTTGTTTAACTTAATATATTTGTAGGTCTATCAATTTCTTCTTTATTCTTTTTTTTTTTGGGTTCCTCACGGGGTGTTCGGACCAGCTTTCGCGCACCTCGACTAATTTCTGTTACCGGTTTGTGGTTGCCGCTGGCGAAACCATTGGGCCAAGGGGCTTGGTTTCTTCTTTATTCTTCAAGTGAACATGTTTACATGATAAACTTTGTATTAAAATTATCGTGTTTGCAATTAAATTATTTTTACTTACCTTTGTATTTTATTAGGTCTATCTCTTTTTAAATACTAATATGAAGTGCAATAATTATAATAATAAATGCTTTCCATTATGAAACTTTTATCTTGAAATGAGGTAAAAGATCTTGTATGACAATATTTTTTGCAAAAGAAAAAACTCAACAAATAATATATTTTTGAAATAAAGGCCTAGATATAATTATCATTTTAAAATAAGGTCTTATTTATCAATTACGTTTTAAAATAAGAGTTTTGACAGAGTGCAAACTTAACTTTACACAAAATTGTGTTAAGTGCAAACTTAACTTTGCACCAAAGTGTATTTTGTGCAAACTTAACTTTGCAATCAAAAAAATTTAATACAAATTTGTTTTGCATAATGTATTTATATTTTTGAACAAGTATATTATTATGTTTCATTCATAAAACTTTAAAACAACATCAAATAAACACAAATGCATAGTAATATTTTAGAAAATAAGTAGTGCAAACTTAACTTTGCATAACTCCGAAAAAATTATTATTTGCATTTTATTAATAAATAAGTTTTGAATATATAATTTGTTAAAAATATTTTAAAGCACTATCAATTAAACACTTATTTATAATAATATACTAAAAAACATGTAATGCAAATTTAATTTTGCATCATTTCATAAAAAAATAAAATTTAAAAATTTATTGCAAAGTTAACTTTGCACCCCTTTTAGAGTTTGGTCAAATATATGCCCTTAATTTACAAAAATATTATTCCTTGATTCTTTTGCATAAATTTTTTTCATACAAGCCCTATTTTTCAATATCCCAAACTTTTATTTACTTCCTTCTTAACTTTTTTAGTTTCTATATTTATATTTATACTTACCATATTAGTATTACGAAATGAAGGAGAAGAAGTAGCTCCATTTATTATACTCTTTATTTTTTTTTATTTTTTTAATTATGGATTTTTAACCATGAATTGCATCATTTTTATGTTTTTATGTTTTTTTAGGAAAAATGCATCAATTTACATACGTTATTTTGGGCATTTAATATTTTATTATTTAGATGAATTGTGTGTTTCATTATACAATTAAAACTATCTCACCTAAATTTTTACTAATATTATATATATTTTTTATTATTACGTAATATTTTTAATAATAATTTAAATATCACCACGGTCATCTCGCAAGTTTATAACTAGTGATAACAAGCAACGGGGTTATTCATTTATTATAGTTGACAGACTCGAGATATTCCTACTGTGGATCAATTCTATATAATATTTATTAGGTTCCTTTTGATAGCAACGTGGAAAATAAAAAATAAAAACAACTAATTTGGGTGACAAGGTGAAAAATAAGTTGAGGCATGTGATGAGATGCTCTTCATCTCTTACTCATTTTGTAAGTATATGTCCTCCATCATTTTTTATGTTTTGTAGAAAAAAATTCTTCACCACCACCCAAAAAAAAATTTCCATGGAAGAAATAAAAAATAAGAGTTAATCTCACCACATTGCTCAACTTATTTTCCATTTTCTTACTTAAATTAATTTTTTTTCCATGTTGCTATCAAACGGAGCTTTAATAATCATAAAAATTCAATACATTGCATCATTTGTCAATATGGGTCGAGTTTAGAGACTTGCTGTATACAAATATACCAAATGTATTAAGAGATTAAATCACTTTAGTATTTCAAGGTAGAATTTGCGCACTAACAATACTAAGATTCTTATCCTTCTTTTTTCACCAATTTTCCAATGGGCCAAAAAAAATCTAAATTTTGAATTACTGAATATGGCTTTTTAGTGTCCTAAATAATTGAAGCAATTGAGTACAAGGGTCCATTCCAGTAATAACATAATTATAAATGACAATTATAAATTAGCAGTGTAAATTAAAGACACTATATAAAAAAGACACAAATGCACATTCCTTATTTAACTAATAATACAATAATCCTAATATAACATCTCATGTCTCCAAAAGACACTTAGCACTAATCCCGATCAAAAAATTCAAAATTCAAACAACTTTCTTTCTCATGAAATTCACAACAGTCAATCCTCGGCGCCAAAATCATTCAAATCATCAACTCCAATTCATGTGCTTCTAAAAACATTTTAGCACCATTTGCCCAGAACAGAATAACTATGTGTTGCTAAAACAATATTAACACCAATTGTCTAACATTGGAATGGTACTAAAAGAGTTTTAGCACCAACTGCAAAATAAATAATAAATAAATTCAATTTACTAAAATAGATTTAGTACCAATTGTTCAACATTAAAATGGTGCTAAAAAAGGTTTTAGCACCAATAGCTTAACAAATAATAGCTAAATTCAAGGTGCTCAAACAGATTTAACATCAATTGTCCAGAACATAATAACTAATTACATGGTGTTAAAACAGTTTTAACACCAATTGTCCAACACTGGAATGATACTAAATAGGTTTTAGCACCAATAGTAAACAAAAAACAACTAAATTCAAGGTGCTAAGATAGATTTAGCAAATATTGTCCAGAACAGAATAACTAATAACATGGAGCTAAAATAGTTTTAATATAAATTGCCCAACACTAGAATGATGTTAAAAATGTTTTAGTGCCAATAGCAAACAAAAACAACTAAATTCAAAGTATTAAAACATATTTTAACACTAATTGTCCAGAATATAATAACTAATTATATGGTGATAAAACAGTTTTAATACCAATTGTCCAACACTATAATGGTATTAAAAATGTTTTAACACCAATAGTAAACAGAAAACAACTAAATTCAAGGTGCTAAAATAGATTTAGCACCAATGTCCCTAAAAGAATAACTAATCACTTGATACTAAAACAGTTTTAACACCAATTGTCCAACGCTGGAATTATGTTAAATAGGTTTTAACACCACAGGTGAATACAGATAACTAAACTGAAGGTGCTAAAATAGATTTATCACCAATTGTTCATAATAGAGTAATTAATCACAAAGTACTAAAACAGTTTTAACACCAATTGTCCAACACTAGAATAATACTAAAAATGTTTTAACACACATGTGAATACATATATTAAACTGAATGTGCTAAAACAATTTTAACTGCACATGTCCATTAACAAATTAAGGACACTATTTAAACAAGTTTAACGCAATAAACACAGAGCAACAAATCACCAAAGTTGACGGAAAAAACCATCAGAATTCTAAAATCTCTATTAATTCTAAGTGCCTACTAGTATAAATCATCATATTCGTACCTTGACGAAGAATTAAGCGGTTGTGTAAAGAAAAATGAACAACGAAACAAAAGACGATCTGAAATCGAGTATAGAAACTGAGATCATGTAGATAATATCTCAATCGTGTAGAAAATTCTAGAGAGATAAAATTTTAATTGTGTAAAGAATTATAGATAGAGAAAATTTTGATCGTGCAGTTGTGTAGGAGAAAAGTACTACTATTCATGAAAATGTTTAAGAAATGTTTATATTAATTTGTCTATCAACATTTATCATTTTCTTTAAAATAAATTAATATTACGAAAAGTGTGCTTATTGTAAAATCAAATTATAAAATTAGTACTACTTCTCTTTATTAAACATGAGTACATCCTTAAGGTCATAAAATATTACGGGCGAGGCCATAGAGCCTATTATCTCAATAAAGTAATGGTCCTAGATGTAAGAGTTTTACAAACATATATGTATGCATTATTCTCTTTTTCAATGTAACACTAAAAGGATATTTCTTTCACCTTAAATAAGGAGTTTTTTTAATATTATTTTTTGTGTTTTAAATTTGTGGGAGACCAAAAAATTTGGTCAGGCCCATAGCGTGAAGTTCTTTGCAAAAATCAATATATCAGTCAATAATAAAAGAGAAAAGACAAACGTGTTTTAGCTTTTAAGTAGGTTCTTCCAGTGATTTTTATATTTACTGGCAGTAGTACATCATCCTTTTTGTAAGTGCGGGTGCTATTATTGCTTCTGAAATAGTTTTAAGAACCAAAAGACAAGCTACCAACTATTTTCTCTCTTTTCCTTTTCCTCAAGATTTTAGTTCCCTTTTTGAGCCACTATTTCTATTTATATCCATAGAATTAGGATTACGATACTTTATTAGGGTAACTAGTAAACAGACAACAAATAATAAAATATGAGTTACATTGTAGCATTTTTACATGTAGATTGAATCTTATCCACAACTAGTTAACTTTACACTTTACAGTTGTCATTTCTTCGTTGGTTAAAACACCTACATCAGTATGGCATTTAACTATTCAGGTAAAGTACATGTGTTTTATCCATATTGGCGGGGACGACTATATCCATATAAGTAATCTCCTTGGCGTATATTGACGTTACCTGAGGACACAAGAACGACCAGGTCAGCCTTGATATACCTTATTTATATGAAAAATAGTACAGAGAGATTTTAGAGAGGAGAGAAAATTACACAACAACATAACTCGATCCTTACACATTGCTATTTTCTTCTTCTCTTATAATGGAGAAGTCATAACTCTACATAATTCTTACTGACAACAAAACTTTTGTTAACAACACTATTTCTTTTTCTATGACAATTTGGTGCAATATGACATTCTTCATTACAAATGTAACATCTACATTTTTTTTCTTCGTATTAGATTTTTTTTATTAGAAAATTTTATTTTTCTAATATATTTCTTGGTTTTAGGGAAAAAGCTATTTTCTTTTTCCAAAGTTTCCATTTAAATCTTCTTTTTCTTCTTTGAGAGAAAATTGGTCTGACATCCAACTTTTCAATTTTCTTTTAATATTTTGTCGCAGCATTTTTTGCCAGATTTACTGCTAGAAAATTGATTTTTCTTCATTTGCCTTTTATCTTTAATTTCAGTACATTTTTCTTGTATAATTCTTAACACAAAATTTATTCTAAAACCAAATGTATCAGTTTTATTGACTTTCTTTAACCATTCAGGATAACATTTTATGGTTAACTCGTCCCATGGATTTGGGTGTTTATGAAAGAATTGTTCCAACCAATATTGGTTGTCTGGTTGATCTAATTTAAAATATTATTTTTTGAAAAGATCTACAAAATCTTCAAATTGACATACATTACATAATTAGAGTTTGGAATTACATAAATGTGAAAAAGGATCAAACTTTTTATTTGTATGAGAGAGCGTACATTGAGATTTTAGAGAGAAGATACAAAATTATACAACAACACAACTCGATCCTTATACACTACTGCTTTCTTTTCCTTTTATAATAAAGTCTTAATTATACATAATTCTTACTGACAACAAAACTTTTGTCAACAACACTATTTACATCACTATCATATCACTATTCATAAAGTGATTTATATTTTCTAATTAAAGACAAATATATAAAGTAATTTTACGGTTAGTCGGCAATGTACTTTGTACATCTCCCTCAATTAGGTCGGGGCCTACATCAAGATAAAAGACCGGGCCTACTAGGCCATAGCACCAATAGTTCCGGCCCAACGTGTTTGGATAAATTAAGCTCCCTCAAAATTAAAGGTTGAGTTTCTTTTTAAAAATATAATTAATGTATCAAATTTTAAAATATTAAATACATTTGAAATTAGTATATCCTCTCTCTATATATATATATATCTAACGACCCAATCTTCCAAGTGAGAGAATTTTATTTTTTTGGATAAGATAATACAAACCCTCACATTAGCAACTCCCACTCCATTGTACACAAGATCAGTACAATCCCACCTATGATAGTATAAGACTTTCGAGTCTTGAACACGTTGTTGCACAAGGATCAATCGACATAAGTGCTTACACTTAACAAGACTATCCCAATACATTCAAACAGCGCTAAAAATAGGACTCACAGAGTTGGCTTTAACTCCATTCAATAAAAAGATACAATATTAATTGTATATTAAAATAGAAATTAACATATTCTAACTTATTTCATTCCACATCTGTAACAACTCCTTGGATCGCCCTTGTGTTCATATATTACAACAATACACGGACTTGGCTCATCTCTATTACTTTTTGATCCAATTCCATCCTAGAGGGTTAAGTTCGATGACTAAACAGACGAATTTTTTCATGAATCATGGTAAAGATGATCTCTACGATAAGTAGATCATCTCTACAAAATTTCTAAAATTGGGTGAGATGATGATTTAAAATTTGAATTGTTGAATGTAAATA
Source organism: Lonicera japonica (assembly GCA_021464415.1). Classification (NCBI taxonomy): domain Eukaryota; kingdom Viridiplantae; phylum Streptophyta; class Magnoliopsida; order Dipsacales; family Caprifoliaceae; genus Lonicera; species Lonicera japonica. The sequence continues at coordinate 102,405,268 of CM038464.1, forward strand.
AATATATCAAATTTTTATTATACTCACTTTCGGTTTGAATTTCTTGATTAAATTTTGTGGACATAATCTACTTATTATAAAAATTATCTCTACCAAGTTTTATACAAAAATTCATCCGTGTAACCTTTAAACTATACCCCGCTTGAACAAAATTAGATCGAAAGGGTAATAGAATGGAGCGAAGTCCACAATTCACAATCATCTACAACTAAATAACCGCCTAATTTAAATCTGTGAACAATCCTTTATATGCCTTAAAGCATCCATTTCTTTCTCAAATCTACCCATGGCATCTGTCGGTAGTGAAACTTGTACCGTCACACCACCTTCCATCGAGGAATTCATCCTACAAGGAGGCAAAAAGGTGCAAAAGTCCACGTACCCGAAAATGTTCCAAGGTAGCCGTACCATATTCACCGGCGCCTCCCACCCGAAATCCTCGTTCCCCAAAAGATCCAAATTCCTCCAGTCGGACAACACCATCGACGCTCCACTCCCTTCGGTCCTCACATTATTTTTGCTTACCCAATTCTCCAAGGAATCAAGCAAATTTCGAATATAATCTTTATTAGAAGCTATTTTTTTGCTCTCTTTGATCATTTTGACAATTTTTGACAAGGGACCCTCGAGGTCTCCTCCCATTAACACCAAATGTGAAGAAGAAACAAAGGCATTTCCATAGTACCCATTAGGCAAAGGCGGATCCAGAAGGTACCTAATCCCCATAGCCAAAGTGAAAGAAACTTTCCCATTTGAGTTCTGTTTTAAAGCTCTAAATTTGGACCTCCACACATAAGCACCAAGTGTCTCTAATGTAGTGAAACTTTCGTACTTAGTTTCTCTTATTTCTCTTAACAAACTATGTTTGAGCCTTCTTATGCTTTCACCATCAATATTGAAGCATTGGTGGAGAAAATCATTTGCGGGCAAAAATGGAGATTTTGCTAAAGTGTCATTTTCAAATGAAAAATTGAATGATACTTCTTGATTGACATTTCCCACTAGCCTTTCCCTTTCCCACATGGGCTTAACCCTCGGCTCACTCTCTCCGCTGGCGAGCTCGGTCACGGCGCGGAAGAACTGAGCTGCACCGGGCCCGTTAACCACCGAGTGGGATATGCCCATTCCAATTGTGAAACCCCCGCAAGAAAATTTGGTCACTTGCAAAACCAACGGGTGGTAGCCATTTTGGCCCTCGGTTTTCGAATCAATGACCAATAATTTGGCTGTTCTAACATCAATCCCTTCAAGATAATGAAGGGAAGATAAGCTGCAATTGGCGGAAGTGCATAAAAAGGGGACGCCATCGGCATTACACGTGATTTGAAGCCGCCCATTAGTCTGTCTATTGAGCTTCCCCGCTAGGGGATAATAATGAACCAACACTTTGGAGAGGGATTCTTTTAGTACCAAAGAAGGATCTGAAGGGACACAATCTTTGGTGCTATTTTGGTGATATACATAAATTGTTTGACAGTAAAGTTCGAGGTTGGGATCGTTGTCGATTGCGGAGAGAGAGAGTATCTGAAGGCGTGGGTTTTGCAGGCTTAACAAGAACAACATCCTCTTTTTGAAGAAAAAATGGTGCTTTGTTGTGAGTTGCCATTGAGGGACTTACGCAAATCTTGGATTGACATTGGTTTATAATGGAATGTTGGCAATAATTTTCATAATCTACTAAAAGAAAAATGGATGAGGATTTGGATTCCTAATTAAATGGGTAGGGACGACACCGGAAGGCGAGTGAGTTAGGACTGGAAGGCGATTGAGAGTGACAGAAGCAAGGATGCGTCGCATTATATAAAAGAATTAGGTCACTGAAGTATTGCACCGAACCAAATAATTTAATTAGTCTAAGTTCTACGTACAAATCTATAGGATATGATTCTCCATTAGTAGGTAATCGTGGTTATTTTTGTCAAACAAAAACAACTGAAGAACTATTTTAGACTCATTTGTGCTATAGATATAGATGTGCATATTAATGCATATTTTTTTTCTTTCGGTTATGGTAGACTGTTGATCTAGGCAGATCATATCAATTGGATATTGATGTATGAAGGGAAACAGTAAATTTGCATTATGGAGCAGAATATTCAGAGGTTTAATCAAGTATGAAGCACCACAAAACTCATAATTAAGCAAACTTTAAGGTTCTTAACATCTGTTATAAGCAAAATAATAAACCCACTATGAAGAAAACACTGAAAATAAAACACCAAATGAGCTTGTTATGGTTTGCTTTCATTTGCGTTGAAAGGCAAATCTACCCCGATATATAGCACATAAGTCACATGGTTTATCAACATGTGATTTGCAGCCCCTCAAGTTCGAGAGAACCTTATTTTTCTTGATTGCGTAACAAACTTATAAGAGGTGATCAGTTATAAACCTACTATTTTTTCAACAAAATTCCCATATTGGACTTCCTTTTTCCCATTCTTCAATTCTATTTTCCCATCTTAAGTAAATCACTTTAGCCGACAATTTCTAATTCACCTCATAGCTGTTTTGAGCAAACAAATATACAATTTCGATGTACTCATGGAGGAGAACATGGATTTATAATAAACTTTCACAACTGAGTGTGAGACCCTACTTAAAATTATCCTCAAAACGGCTCGATTGTTTTTATACCCATTTTTTTTCAACAATTAGATCTACTTTTTAATATTAAGTATATTTCTTAATTAATTACATAATATTATTTGTATTCTTAATTAATTGCATAATATTATATTTATGTTAGATTAATTAAAGATTTACTAGTGATTGCATAATATTATGTCTATTTTTTGATTAATTGATTATAGTAGCATTCACATTGGGTATTTAAGATTTTAAGTTGTACGAAGAATTACTATTACTACTATTAGGTTTGTGTTAAAATTTTTGTAACTTTAAATATATTTTTGTGTGCATTAAATTCCGTTCGTCCTCGACAGATTCTTGACTATGCCGGTGAATATATAGTACACATGATGTTTGAAAAGGAAATGTGTTTCTAAATTGAGATGTTTAAAAACAAAAAAATGAGACTTTTAATTTAAAATAAAAGAAATATAAAATACGCATGATTGCAAACATGAATTTGTCAAACTAAGATGGTATTTTCTAAAACATGAAGAGAAATCACTACAAGATAGGCCTTTCTTAACGCAAAACAATGATTAAATACGAGAATATAAACATAATTAAGGGATTCCATAAGAAATTTGAAGTGCATAAATATTAAAATCACCTCACTGAATAATTCCATTAGTCCACTAGTAGGTAATCATGGTTATTTTTGTCAAAAATAAGGAAAATACAATTTTAGACTCATTCGTGCGATTGGGCATCTTCTTTTCGGAGGTCTACAGCAATTATGTGGCCGGGGTCGATGGTTATTTCTATTTTTTTATTTCTATCCTATATGCATGTCAATGTCATTTTATAATATTTTTATATTTAATTGACAAATTTTTGATACGAGTTGATAAGCATAAAAAAATTGGTGTCTAATAATGCTTCATTTCTTTTTTACTTGATGTTTATTTAGGAATATAAAGAATTAGTGGGTTTTATAATATCTAATAAAAATGTATTAAATTATATTAAAAATTTCTATTACCATTTTTATATATAAAATGGTGATAAAAATTCCATATATGACCCACCTTATACTTCACATAGAAATTATTATAAAAAATTCCATTAAAACATATATTTTTTATTTCTCTTTTCTATCATAAAAATTTATATGGATAGAAATGAACATTAAAAATTGTCTTACATGAGGTTATGAGGAAACAATAAAAAATCGTCACTTGTTTAACTCTAACATAATTTAAATTAACTTTAGTTAAGTGATGTAATAATTTAAAAAATAACAAAGAGGAAAAACATTTAAATAAATACGTTGCTAATTTTTTTAAGTTTTATCGTTTCCCAAAGACAAGTAATTTATTTCTAATCTTTCTAATCTTTTTTCTTCCTTTTCCTTAGATAGTGTTATTTTTATTTCTTTTATTGTCTTTCTATGTATTTCTACCGAACTACGACCATAAAAATTGAGAAAGAAAAATACAATATATACTCTTCAAAATTCAAGTTTACAATTTACGTTGTGTCAAGTCACATGTATTAAAGTCTTACCACTAATCTAAATATGGTCCATTGACTCCATTTAATTAATGGCTTCATTTGGAACAATTAACTAATATAATGTAAATGAATTATGCATAAAATATCTTACTTTAGTTTAATTATGTCGGTTACGAGTCAATTTTAGAATAATCACGTCAGATTTAATAACTTGAACACAACTCTTTTATGAAACAAGTTAATCAAGTTGAATATTGCTAACCCTAGTTTATTCTAACTTGTTATTCCATGAGAGCAGAAACCAATTTTTGAAGAGTAAAAGTTACTGAGAAATGATGCAACCTCAAAAAATGAGCAGCGTACTCTATTTCAAAAGAAGAAGAAGAAAAGGAACAAAAAATTACTCAATTTCAAGAAAATAAAAAAATACAGAGAGAAAGACAATGAAATAAATAAAATATAATCTATTTCAAAAAAAAAATACTCTAGCTATTTCAAAAATAAGAAAAAAAATATAGAGAAAGATGATGAAAGAAATAAAATTTACTCTAGATCAAAAGAAAAACAAAGAAGAAAAATTAGCAGAGTATGTAATGAAATATTTTTTCTATCTCTTAGTTTCTAAATTATTATTTAATTTAAATAGAGTTAATTTAAATTAGGTTAAAATTGATAAGTGAAAATTTCTCATGGTACACTCATGACCTCATGTAAATATTGTCCACATTCTCCATTCGTGCTATACATATATAGATCTATATATTAATGCATATTTTTTATCTTTTGGTTACGATAGATTGTTGATTTAGGCAAACCATATCAATTGGATATTGATGCGCGAAGGGAAGCAGCAAATTTGCACTATGGAGCAGAATATTCAGAGGTTTAATCAAGTATGAAGCACCACAAAACTCATAATTAAGCAAAATTTAAGGTTCTTAGCGACTGCTATAAGCAATAATAAACCATTATGTTGGAGTGGAAGTGGAAAATTAAATCAGGGTGAGTTTAAATGCACCTACTAAATTAGACTTCTCACTCTACTAAAATTTTTTACATTAAATAGTTTAACTTAAAATAACCTAATTAAGATATGTAAACTCACCCCCCCATTAAAATATCTCACACTATTGCCATTGTTTTACCCGTGCGTACTTAAATCCTTTCTTCTCTTATTCTTTTTTGTCTTGTAGCATTATTTTTCTTGCACTTTCTTTCGTTCTATACTCTAATCTCCCTTATTTGCCTATTCTCATTTGCTATAAGTTTTCTGGTCTCAAGTTAGTGAGTAGCGAAATTAATTGCTTTTGTCTCCCACTTCAAAAGTATGTAAATTTTATTCATTAATTCTATTTGTTTTGATAAAGTGCATCATTTATATATTGCCGTAATCTATGATTTGCTTTGGTTAATCTCCATAAATGAGGCATTAGCTTACCGAACTTTAATTTGTTAATTTATTGTTATGTATTTATTAAGGGTGTGTTTGAGAACCCAATTCCGAGCTTTATAATTAGAATTGGAACAAAAATTAACCTATATAATTTCAAAGGTTAACTAGACAGTGTACAAGTGATACTCATGTCTTTATGATATTTTGGCTCGTGTCTTGCAACTATCCTAACTCTGTTACTATGTTATTGTGATACCAACCCATTGTCACTTATGTGGGTTGTTGCCATATTATTTCCTAAGATTATAATGCAAATACACTATCAACTCAAAATTTTATATAATTTCTATTAACCTCCAAATCATGATAACTTAAATGATATAAACCTCAGAAAAGAAAAAAAATATCAACAAAATAAACATATTTTTTTTTTTGAATTAACAATCAAACTACATAACACACACACGAGAAAATTAACACATCAATTTCAACTCACGGTCAAAGACAACCTGATGAACAAAGCTCAAAGGACAACTCCAAAAGGATCCAACCTTTGGAGTCCTCGAATGAGGTTATTAACCGAAGTTTCTTTGAAGACTGGAGTGATGTGGGACTTCTCAAACACACATATTGGCACTTATTGGCCGTTTTTTTCTTTTGAATTAACAATCAAACTACATAACACACACACACGAGAAAATCAACACATCAATTTCAACTCACGGTCAAAGACAACCTGATGAACATAGCTCATAGGACAACTCCAAAAGGATCCAACCTTTGGATACCTCGAATGAGGTAAATAAACAGATATTTGATAAGTGTCGTTCTCAAAAATTTAAGTTAAAGTTACAAGATCACCCATGCCTCTCTCAAAACAACCAACACTTCTTCCCACCCCTTATAACTTTGGATCGTGAGGGGACCATTTTGTTGGATCTTTAATCTAACATTGGGCTTATATGTGTTATGTGTTGTGGACTGTCGCATGGTTAAGCCAACTTTAAAATGATTAACTAAGGTTTAAGTTATTTGGGCTTAAATATATTTAATATGGTGTGGGCCTTTAATGTGTAAATACTTAATGTTAATTCTATTTTTATGATGGGTTAAAATAGAAATACCAAATATATAGTATGGTTTACTATCTATATATATTGTGGTTATGATCCCCAGATCGCACGTACTTATTATGTCCTTTGTAACCCCATCATCATAGAGAGTATAGAGAAAGTATAAAGTATTCTCTAAAAGAAATACGTGTTGATCTGGAAGACCAACAACTTGGTTGCAAACACATGCTATGGATTCAGGTACGCTTGTGCATATTAATCTTTTAATTCTTGGTGCTACAACATGAACGATCTTAGAGTTTATGATTATTTAGAATCAACAAGATCTCACAAGTGGTATCAGAACACTATTTATGTTGAATCATTGAATCAAATTTATTTTTGATCCATGATTAATTTTGGGTATTTTTGAATTTGATATATTTTAGTTTTAAAATTATTAAATTTGAATATAATTATTGGTTTTATCCTTGAATTGATATATATAAAAGGTCTGCCGAATATTGGATTTATACAGCACTCCGCGTATTGATTGGTTATATATACATATGTGTGTATTAAGGTTTACCATTAAAACAAAAAAAAGAGAAGGAAAAGTTCGGATTTTTTGATTTCCTGCTGTCTGCCAATTTTCAGAATGTGTCGTTGACTTTTAATAGGATTATATATATTATATATGTATAATAAGGTTTGGTTGTGTACATACACACACACACATATATATATATATATAGGTTGTACGTATATATATATATGTAAGACCATCTCTACCTGTGAGAATCCGCAAATGCGACCCCCGGGTCTCGTCCCCGTTTGGTTGGGCGTCTGAAACGTCGGAACGGATTCCGTTGTTCCATTTGCTGGAGTGTTTCTGTTGATTCAGATCATGTGTCCCTATGTTCTATTTCTAGATAAAAAGGGGTTCATTCAGAGTCGCCAGTACGTTTTACGAGAAAACGGACAAAAAGGGGTCATGTAAGAGGAAAGGCTATAGGCAAGCCTTTCCTTTACATGTTTGTCTACGAAACCAGGATTCTATAGGGTTCGGAAACTATATTACGATTTGGGAAGGTGTTAAGCACCCATTCCGCCCTCTCAGTCTCTAGTGGTCTTATATGTTTATTCTATGTTGAAGAAATTGGATGCTTTTACTGACAGTCTACTACTTTCTAAGTGAAAACCCTAATTTTGGGGAAAAACGGGAAAAGGGATAAAAACCTTGTATTCCGAGATCCGATGTCTTTATATTTAAAAGATGTAAATGACAAATGACAAAAACCTTTTTATTTTGAAAGAGTATTCCGTATTATTTCCTCAGATAATGACGGTTTTCTCGAGTCGTGATTATTTTGGAAAGGTTCGGATCTTGTAGTGGAACTAATTCAATATGAAATTGGAACTCTTGAGGGGAGTTCTACTGGGTGTATGGCAATCTATGAACCAGACAAGATACCCCGGGTTTTAATTCCTTGGTAAGTTTTACCGGTCCGGGTTTTAAAAACAGGATTTTATTTCGAACGATAATGTACTTACTCTTCTGGTTTTGAAAATGGTTTTATCAGGGTCTTTTGTTTTGAAAACGGTAGACTATTTGTAACTTGGCAATAAGTTTATTCAAATAAAACGTGGACAAAATAACAGAAATAAAACAAGTGCACAAATATCTAATTTTAAATACTAGAAGGGGATTTCTTTACCTTCCCGACGAGAATAATAATATAAGAAAGAAAATATGATGCGGCGGAGAGATTTCCGGCGATAATAATCTTTTCCTTCTTCAGATATTTCCGAGAATTTGATTCCAGAGACGAGACACGTCAAGTGTCGAGAATAGATTCGATAACTCTTCAGAAATAAGACGATAATAGAGAAAGCTCGATAAAAGACTAGAAAATCAGATTAAAATTCAGAATTCTCTGATCCTCAGTTGCCGCCCCGAACCCTTGAGGGTGTTGGCCTATTTATACTGCTCGGGGAAGATTGTCGCGCGACATTTCCCCAAAAAGGGCAAGTGTCACGCGACACTGTGATATGTCGCGCGACAATGTGTCAATGTCGCGCGACAAACGGCTGAAGTGATGTTTCTGACAGACTGATGTGTCAGAGAGTGGATGGTCTGGTGCAGAGTGGGATTGTCGCGCGACATAGTGGGATTGTCGCGCGACATATCAGGGATTGTCGCGCGACATATCAGGGATTGTCGCGCGACAATGTTATATGTCGTGCGACAATCTCTTTTGAAAAAAAGTTTGTTTGGCCAACAAACCCTTTCGGGGAAGTTTCGGGTGTTCGGGTGGGTCCTGGGCCCAAAAACAAGAGTTCTTGAAGGTCGTTAGGGTTCTTGCGGGGGTCACGGATCGGGGTGTCTACACTACCCCATAGGTTAAAAAGTCAAAAAATGTTAAATATGGGTTTTTTATGCTTCAGCGCGCAATGTAATATGCCAAAAAAGGCTAAAAAAAGTAAAACATAGTTATATTTAGCAGCCAACAAATTTTTACCTTACACGATGAATCATTTTTCGGGGAAGAGAATGAGTTTTCTCACGACACATAATGTGTTGTGTGGTGTCTCCCACGACAAATCATATGTCGTGAGAGAGAGATGTTTGGCCCGATATATCATGTGTCGGGAGATACATGTATGACCCGATATATCATATATCAGGAGAGAGTTAAATGTATGGCCCAATATATCATATATCAGGAGAGAGTTAAATGTATGGCCCGATATATCATATGTCAGGGGAACAATTTTTACACTTTTTCGCTACTACACAACCAATATTAATAGGCTAAATATACACTATTACCTTACCTATTTAACTTTACCATAACATATGATCTAAAGGATCCGAATTTTTTACATAACTATGCTGATTTTTTAATTTATTTTGTAAAATAGGGTTGTTCCAAACTTATTTGTGTAAATAGGGGAGTTTTAAAATCGAGATTTAAGGTGTATATTTTAGCTGTAAAAACGCGATTGAAAGAAGCATTTTTTTTTAAAAAAAATCAGTCTGTAAAAACGCAATCGCTTATCGTGTTTTTAATGGTAAAAACGCTACTCAAGCTCGCGTTTTTACCATTAAAAACGCTGCCCCTTGTCCCGTTTTTACTGCAAATTCCGTATCTCCTCTCCCAACAGAACAACTCCCTCACAGCAGAACAACCCCTTTCCTCCCTCATTTCGCCGCACGCAGAGCTCCGCCGTATCCTCCCTCCTCCTTCCTCCCTCACCGCAATCCTCCTTCCTCCATCACCGGACCGGACCTCCTCCTCTCCTCCATCACCAGACTGGACCTCCTCCTTCCTCCGTGACCTCCGTCCTCCTTCAGCAGGTACAAAATCTTCTCCCCTCTTTGTTGGATAGTTCATTGATTTATCTTTTCCCTTCTTTGTTGTGAATATATGTGCTTGTATGTGTGTATGTGTATGTACGTATGTGTGCATGTATATATGAAGTTGATAATTGTGGGTTTTGAGATTTTCTAATTTTTGGTTGAAATTAGTGTAATATAAACATCAAAATAAACAAGTTTGGGGATTAATGGCCGATGGTTGAGATTTGACAGCGATTAATGGTTGAGGTTTTTTTTTTTTTAAGGTTTTCTATTTGATATATGTTAAATGTGACCCTTTCAGTGGTGGTTTGTGTAGTGGTTTCAGTGGTTTGGGTGTTTTGGAGGTGGTTTGGGTGCAGCGTCGAGTGTTTTGCTGGTCGGACTTTGGTAGTAGTTTTGGAATTTGGTGGTTCTATCAATGTAGGGGATTAACTTCATTTTGGAGCCAACATTGGTTGTAAATTTTGAAAAGCCGCAATTTGTATAACTTATTAGATAGTGATGTTTTATATATGTTTGAGCTAAATTTGTAGTGGTCCCTCAGTCATAAAGTAAGTACATGGTGTCAAATTTGCATATGAAAAAAAGTCAGTTGCCAATGAGAATAAAAATCATATTACAACAAACTGAACCATTTGAAAAGTAATAAAATTGTATATGTAAGCAATTGACTAGATTTATAATTTTTTTGCACCACCCATATTTAAAAATAGATTTGCTTCTTATATGGATTTTTATATTTCTTATCAAACAAAAAGAACATCTAAAGGAACAGCTTTTGGTTGCATACGTCTACATGAGAAACTATAATTTTTTTTTATATTTTTATTTTCATGCCATTACATAAAATTTACAAATTTCCTACGTTAATAATTTACAAATTTGATAATCTTTATTTATTTTTTAACATTTCAATGGGGTTGTGGGGTAATAATGGGTTTGTGGGGTTAACTGTTCGTGATTTTTTGTGGGGTTTTATTTGTATGAAGCCACGTGGTTATCCTAACATTTTATTTAATTTCAACACGTTTAATTTGAGCAATTCGATTTTGCTTCAGCTAGTAATCATAATATTTTATTTAATCTTAAAGTAAGCTTAATTATGGTATCTTAAGATCAATATCTAGTAAGGGGGATATATGATAAGCTTTTATATAATCTTTTATTTAATCTTAAAGTAAGCTTAATTATTTAATCTTGAAACTAGTACGCCTCTAAGAGGGATAAATGAGAAGCTTTTATATATAATATTTTATTTCATCTTAAAGTAAGCTTAATTATTTAATCTTAAAAGCAGTATATACTAAGAGGGATAAATGAGAAGCTTTTATATATAGTATTTTATTTAATCTTAAAGTAAGCTTAATTAATTAATCTTGAGAGCAGAATATTCTAAGGCTATCGTGGTTTGGTGTTATATATATACTTTTATTTAATCTTCAAGTATGCTTAATTAATTGCGAAGCATTTATATACACACACAGAGTCACATATATATACAGAAACTTTTTTAATTACAAAGTAGGCTTCTTGTTTAAAAGTAATATGAAACTATATTTGCGTTTTATTTTTTGCAGAAATGTCTTTAAACTCTGGTTCCAGTTCCGGAGAATCATGTTCATATGTCACTTGTTTTTGTGGAGAGCCTGCTCCAATTAGAGTGTCATGGACGTCGGAAAACCCAGGTCGGAGATTCTTTGGTTGCAAGAGTTATGATAATAATGGATGCAACTTTTTCGACTGGGTTGACAAGGAAAAAACAATTCAGGAAGAGATGAAAGAAATTTACAATCAAATAAGGCATATATCGGTCCAAAAAGAAGATTGGATGGCAGTTGCTGAAGGGGTTAAAGACTTGAATAATCGTTTGTTGAAGGGCATAGAAAGGGAGAGGGAAAAGAGAGGAGAAATACAAAGAAAGTACGAGCAATGCAAGAAATCACTCAAGTGTGCAAGGAATAGGAATTATTTGCTTATGTTCTTATTAGTTGTGTCAGTTTTATGTAATTTGTTTTATTATGCATTGTAGACTTATGGTTACTGTTGTTATGTATTTTTGTTTAGTATATGTATGTGTTTAAAACTTCGGTAATTAAGTATGTAAGGATGCTAAATTAGTTATTGCCCTTGCAATATGTAATGTGACATTATAATGTAATTTGTCTTGTAATGAATGGATGTGTATTAATTATGTAGTTTATTAACTTTTTTGGGTTCACATATGTACGCGTTAATATGCATTGTATCTTCTTTTATATCTATTTAACACGTACATGAACATAGGTATTTGTCGATGGATCCTGGTCCTGTGGATCGCCGTGTCTTATATTTACAGGACCAGCATTGGTCTTCTGCTATATGGGCTAGCGATTATCCAGCTTTGTTGGAGCCACGTAGGAGCGCTACTGAGTTTAGTGGGCCTGATGGACAGCAAATTATTCTTCTTGAGATTGTACATCGTGCATTACTACGAGCAGGATTCTACGGACTGTACCGCATAGGGCACATCCAGTACGATCATGCACTGATTACGGCTATGGTAGAGCATTGGCGGCATGAAACAAACACGTTTGATCTACCTATTGGGGAGTGCAGTATCACACTCCAAGATGTTGCCGTACTACTTGGATTACCAGTTGATGGCCATGCAGTTACTGGCCCTCCATTGGATGCCCCTCCAGCTGACGTTTGTGAGCGTGTATTGGGTATCCGACCATCGGACCACGCTCTCAGGCATTCGAAATTGAAGCTTTCTTGGGTAGCAGATACATTTGGAGAGATACCTGCCCATGATGCTGATGATGTTGTTGTCGAGTGATACGCACGTGCTTGGATTATTAAATCGCTAGGCGGTTCTGTTTTGGCTGCTAAATCCTCGGCATATGTCAGAGTTTCTTTACTCCCACTACTTCAGGATTTAAATATGGTGGGCCATTATAGTTGGGGTAGTGCTGCACTTGCGGTGTTGTATAGGGAGATGTGCCGAGCCACGCGTATATGATCAAAATAGATTGCCGGTCCGCTCATCTTGTTACAGGTATACAAGGCTGAATTTTAGAATTTTTAATCTTATATTTTGAATTTACATGGTCAATAATATATTGTGATTTAATTTATGTTAGTTATGGTGTTGGGAGAGATTATCACATATTCGCCCTCGTCGCTTTGACGTAGCTATTGCTGAGCAAGAGCTCATTCATTCGATTGATAGACCTCCGCATGGAGCCAGGTTTGTTGAATTGTAAGAAAACAATTGTGTCAATATATGCTACGGCTACGATTATTTTTTTTACACCCTACTTTTATTTAATACAGGTGGCGGACGAGGTTCTCACTAGAGCGGACGTCGATACATGTTCTGACTTACTATAGGGACTAGCTAGATCGTATGTGAGCGGAGCAGGTAAATATAATTATTATGGTATACTGTTGTGTGACTATATATCTCATAGCCATTGAATGATTGGGAAATGAACTTGGTTGGTTGAGAAAACTATATTTGTATTTATAGTCCCACGTATAGATTCCTTTTGGATTGATTGGAAGATGTATTTGTTTGGAAAGTTATAATAAACTTGTTTAACAGGTGAATATGAAAAAAATGGATTGTTTTATAAACAGACGGAACTCTGCCAAAATTTTTAAAAATTACAGATGTTTTTATGTACATTTTAAAATTTATAAGTTGTATTTCTTCATTTATAGATGATTTGGCAGCCGTACACTGCACATGTTATGGCTGGTTTGCCTCCTTATTGTCTTGCCGGTCAGGCCATATGGCGGAGTAGGTCACCTCTTATCTACTTTGAGATAGTGGAGTGGCACCTCCCTGACAGAGTCATGCGACAATTTGGTTTACACCACAATATCCCCGTTGATTTTGACACCAGTGAGCAGTTGCACGATACGGATATGAGGGGGAGGGCGCGCACAGAGATCCCATTGATTGGAGACATCAGCACCGCAATTATATCGCCTTTTGGGATCGCAGACATGACCACATAGTCACTGCGGATGTGTTACAGGGCCCGATACAGTACGACGACCCGTACATGATTTGGTTTCGTACTGTTACTCGTCATTTCATTTTTGCGGCGCCTGAGCAGCCTCTCCGAGTTTGGTCCTGAGCCAGTAGGTGTAACATTGGAGATACTGGTAAGTTATAATTGCATCAGCTAAATGTAATTTAGAATTTTTTTGCTGTCTTAAATTTCATATTTATATAATTTTGTTCCTTTCCAGGGTGATGCGCTTCCTAAGATATATTCGTTGGCTATGAACCATCCTTTGCGGTCCATCACAGGAGATTCTACATCCGAGGAGATATCTGACTTGGCACATTCAGCTCTTATTACGGCGTGCCAAGAGTATCGATTATCTGTTGATCCATTACAGATCCACGGCCCTATACCCGAGCCAATCCCATGACCCCACCGCCGTCGTCATCAGAGGCGGCACGCACCTGCCACTACTACTACTACTAGTACGTCTTTAGCACAGTCTGATACATTATCACATGATGCTGGGTCGTCTACCTCTACACATCATGTCTCTTCTTCGTCGGACCCTACAGTCACCACTACTACTTCGCTACCTACCACTACTATTACATTACCTACCAGTACTACTAGTACTATATTACCCACCACTACTACTAGTACGTTACCCACCCCCACCACCACTACTACCACTACTACTACGTTACCCACCCCCACCACCACTACTACTACGTTACCTACCACTACTACTATGTTATCTACAGATGACCCCTCCAGATTACTAGATACTATTACTACTACGTTACCCACCCCCACCACCACTACTACTACTACCACATCTGTGTTTTATTCTCCATTTTCCCCCGGCCTATCACAGTCAGATACGTTATCCTCACCACCACTAGCCAGCTTACCGCAGCCGAGTATGACAAACTTCTCGACACTCTCTACCATATACGAGGATTTTGATATAGGACATTATGTGTCTATGTTGACAACAGACTCGTCATTTATTTCACCAGTTGTGTCGCACCAACTTCCACTCGGACTTTCACAGTCACCGACATTTACACCCACAGATCATCATGACGAGGGGACACAGTTGAGCATACCAGATGTTTTATATGTACATGTGTTACCTATTCATATAGGACGAGGCAGAGGTAGACCGAGGGGTAGGGGCAAGGACAGGGGCAGAGGCAGAGGTATAAAGGCGCACACCCATACGGAGGTCGAGAGGGATGAGAGGCTGAAGAGGAAGAGGAAAAAACCTAGTTGTGGTACTTAGTAGGTTGATTGTTAGTAATTAGAGAAAAAATGTCATTTATTTACTTGTATGAAATGGTTGTACATGGATATTTATTTTTGCTTAGTTGTATGATCTTTTTGTGTACATGAATATAGAATTTTGGTATATATAATGTCAGTTTGTACATATCATAGGGTTCAAATACCCATATTTAATAATTTCAATATCAGCAGACTTAATAAATACAACAAGTACGTAAAATTAAACTCAGTATGTAAAATAACATTACATTATAAGTTTTAACATAAATATCCTAATAACGAATAGTCTGGAATATGCTACATTGTCAAATAATAAAATAAGCCTGCAAATCTAGTTAGGTAACAATGCAACAATTATTTAATCTGATTTCGGGGACACTTACGGCGATCATGTCCCGCCTCGCCACAAGTCCCACAATGGTTGTATCTTCGACAATCACTTACATCCATCTCGTTATGAATGCGCCTGGATGGACGACCCTTTTGACGCAACAAGTTTGGATTATGAATCAAAACACCTGGAACTGTATTAACCAAATGGGTTTCCCAAAATTTTTTTGGCAAAGCAGGCTGCAAAGTAGGAGAATATGTAGCCACGTACGCCTCTAGAGTCAAGTATTGATGAATTAAGTACTTCGGTTGTAATCTTAATTCAGCACACACCGCCAATACATGTGAACAAGGATACTTATAAATTGTCCACCTCCCACAACTGCACGTGCCTTCCAAAATGTTGACATTCTTCACATTTCCTTTAGCTGAGGTGACAGAGGCAAGTCCCTCCGAGTTGTTATGCCTAAAAACAATATATTTACCGATTTTCTTCATGCGCTTCGATAATTTCAGTGCCATGAATGGCGTGTGTTCCACCTCCGAACTGTCAAGCCTATCTTTTCCCTGCTCGCCTCTTTCGCAAAAGTACGTAACAATGCAATGAAAAATGAGCTGCACTGACGCAGTAATAGGTAAAGACCTCACTCTAATTAAAACTCTGTTGAAAACCTCTGAGATATTTGTTGTCTTTATCCCATAACGATGCCCTCCATCATGGACATAAGTCCACTTTTCTAGGCGAATTTGGTTTAGCCACCTCCATGGTTTTTTTCATTCGCTCTCTTGCTGATCATCATACTCTTTGATCATGTCCATGTATTTATTGAATTTCGGCAAGCAGTAAGTTGTTGCAGCCTTCCACATTAGTATCTTTAAAGTCTCGTCTGGTTTACATTTACTTGTGAAGTTACTGCGGACATGTCGCATACAAAACTGATGGTATGTCATTGGCTCTTGAAATTGTGGGTCGAAATTAATTACAGACAGTATGCCCCTGTGCCGATCAGAAAGCAAGCAGATGCCATCTCGTCCCCTCACGACGTAATGCCAAAGCCGCGTGAGAAAAAAGTTCCATGTGTCGTGACTTTCCTCGTTGCCGAATCCAAATGCAAGCGGAAATATTCCTTCACTTGCATCCATAGCCATTGCAAAAAATAATTTTCCATTGTATTTGCCACGTAGATGTGTCGCGTCTACACTTATAACAGGCCGGCAATGCACAAAGCCTTCAATGGAAGCACTAGAGGCCCAAAAGTTCTTCTCAAAAATACGATAATGGCCATCATACATCTTGCTTCTACACTCGTGGACGGTGCGTTGGTTGTTGTACTTAATTGCGGCCAAATATCTCGGCAGAATAGTATAAGACTTTTTCCAATTGCCAAATAATATTTTAATAGCCTTCTGTTTCGCATTCCATGCCTTCCAATAAGAAATCTTGTAACCATATTGATCCTTAACAAATGCGATGATAACGCCAATCTTAAGGCCAGGGTTAACCTTAATCATGTGTTTTACTTTGCTGGCAATGAATTTGCAGTCCAAATGTTTGTGAGTTAGTTTCAAACAATCAAATGTGCATGTGTGGAGACCCTCGTACTTAGTTATCTCAAACTGGCCATGTTTCTTCTTCCTCTTACAAGCACGAAGCCGCCATTTGCACCATTTTTCGTGCAATTTACACCTTATTGCCCATGTATCTGCCTTTGATTCATCAACAATAAATTCATTTGAATTCTTAATTGCATATTGTTTCACGGCAATCTTCAACTTATCTTTAGTCTCGTAAGTGAGCCCCTTCTGTAATTCATTTTGATCGACCAACTGCTCATTAATTGTCACCTCATCATCCACATACGTAACAGGCAATTGTGTGTAAAATGACGGTATATCTTCCGCAACCATCTCAATTTGGTTTGATTGTTCACATTCATCGCTTTCAATGTCACTCTCTTCTGTACGACTATCAGATTCCGAGTTCTAATATGTGTCCTCTCCAGTGAAGTCATCATATTCTATACCATCTCCGTACTCAAACATTGGCTGGTCCGGTATGTAATTCTTACGGGTATGGTCGCGCGTCTCAGGAAAAAATTAAAGCTTTTTTTATGGTCTTGAAGTAGAAGGCATGTTAGAAACATGAGTGTACTGTGTTGATGGTGGTGAACTATATGAGGCTGATGTCGGAATTTTTTCAGCAAGTGGGAACACATTATAATTCAGATCAACTTTCTCCGCATACAAATCGATTGCATTCACATATGGAACTTTTAAAATACTTCCCATTGCAAAATGTAAGCTTCTGTCATCATTAATTTCATAGAGGAAGAAACTGCAAACATTCATGGTCACAAACAGTGGACATCTACATACAATCTTTAAGGTGGATGGCGAGATGTCAACATTCATAACAGAATAAATCATTCCAACTAATTCTGAGTACGTCGTACCTTCTTCAACGATAATTCCTGTTTTATGTTGCATATTGTAACATTTTCCATGCTCTCCATTAATAATTTCTCCGCCCCAGTATAAAAGCATAAATACTTGTCTGCTCGACATTATTTACCTTCAACAAAATTAAACAAATTTATCACCAACTGATAATAAATATAATTTATCTAAAATAATCAAGCATGCCCTCCATTATGATGGTAAATAATACATTCTTTAAAATAAAATATAATTTCTGAAAAATTAAATAAGTATATATATTCTTCAAAATAGTTATATAATTATTGAAAAAATAAAATTAAGTATCAACCTCTACGAAATATTATATTAAATTATTTATTTAAAATCATAAAATAATTTTTTGCAAATAAAAAAATATTATAAACCACTACAATTTTAATTATTAAGTATTACAATGGGCCTTTTGTTTTTGAACCTTTTTTTCAAATAATTCTGCATTTAACCCACCTGTTTAGGGTAAATTAGGAAATGACCCAAAACAATGGATAATCACTAATTTCTTATTTTTATTTTCCTTAAAATACCCTAAATTGACTTTTCAAGTAAACAATTTAATTATCCCTAAGATTTAACTTATAGAAAACTTTTGAATTTTGAAATCTATTAATATCCGAAATTATAGAAGAAACATCCATTTAATTAGAGAACTTGAAATTAATTTCAAAAATATTATAAATCATAAATCATAATACTTGGACTATACACAAATTTTGTATATTACAATAATATGATAATAAATTTACAAATTTACAAAAATACATACATTCACAAATCTACAAATCTATATCTAAACCCCCTCCCCCCCCCCCACACACATACATTATGCATACATACATCTACAAACAATTAAACAAAACTATATCATAAATCTACAATAATATCTCATTTATTTTATTCATATCATTATTATGTAAACGTAGATCTATAAATAATTAAAATATATAGATCAAGACACAAACAAAATATAAAAATTTATAAATAATCAAAATACTATAAACGGACATACCTATTATAAAAAAGATGAAAAGAAGAAGTAGCAGAAGATGAGGAACAAAGAGCAACATTCATGAAGCAGCAGAAGATGAGAAAGAAAGAGCAACACCCACGAAGCAGCAAAAGATGAGAAAGAAAGAGCAAGAGGAAGAAGAATAAGAAATTGAAGCAAGAAACGGCGCAATAGAAGGCATTTAGGTCAAATTAGTTAGAGTAAAAAACGCGATAATGAATTGCGGTTTTATGTTAAAAAAACGTGATCAAAAATATCGATTTTTTAAAAAAAAAATCGGCTATAAAAACGCGATAAGGGGAAGTGTTTTTAATGGTAAAAACGCAATTTTGGGTAGCATTTTTACCATTAAAAACGCGATAAGGTATTGCATTTTTACAACTGAATTTTTTTAAAAAAAACGCTGCTTTCAATCGCGTTTTTACACCTAAAATATACACCTTAAATCTCGATTTTAAAACTCCCTTATTTAAACAAATAAGTTTGGAACAACCCTATTTTACAAAATAAATTAAAAAATCAGCATAGCTATGTAAAAAATTCGAAGGATCCAATCGCATATATATAATGGTCAAGTCAATATATATACATGTCAGTGGCTACCGACTGCCGAATGCTAGATTTATTGTCATATTTTATATTTATTTATTTTTTGGCAGTAGCTTATGATTATAGAGATGTGTAAGGTTTATATATATATATATTAAAGAATTGCTATTGTTGCTGTGTATATATATATTTATTGTTTTAAGTTAAAGTTTTATGTGTTACATTATACACATAATTTTTTTAAGACTCAAATTTTGAGTTATGTGGGTTAAGATATAGATATGAGTTTATAACTTAATAAACTTTGATCCAACCAGTTTAAATTCAAATATTGGTATAATTAAGTATATATATATTTTAAGATGAATTAATTGAAGTGACATATCGCCAAAGTAACCTCTCTCGTGAAAATTAATTTATTTTAATTTATAAATGACTGTGTGCTTATAAGTTATGTAAATTTTGACCGGCCAAGAGAAATGTTAACTTTTAACAGAATTACATGTACACCGGTGGTAATAAACACGTGATAATTATTCAGTTTTTTCATGTGAACAATAAATCGGTTAAAAGAAAGATTTATTATTTGACATACCCTTATTATCAGTATTTGATTACTATAATAAGAAATCATTTGCAAGTTAGTATTTTTATCCAAAGATAAAATATTAATGGAGCACCCAGTATCTTGAGATGAGATTTACCTTTATTTGAATTTATTGTATTTGTTTTAGGATTTATGTGAGCTTGTTTTGTTTATTTATTGTTGTTCTCTGTGAATTCAGTCATGAATATTTCTACTAATATTACTGCTAGCATCAACTCTATTCTTATGTTAAATGGCACAAATTTCAAATCATGGCAAAAAACCTTTTGATAGTTCTCGGAGTCATGGATCTTGATCTTGATATTGCGTTAAGGATTGATTCTCCCCCACCTTTTACGGATAAAAGTACTCCTGAAGAGAAAAAAAATCTAGAGAGGTGGGATAGATCAAATCGCATGTGTTTCATGATTATGAAGAAAGCCATTCCGGAAGCATTCAGGGGCATAATATCTGAAAAGATAACTACAGTTAAGGAGTTCTTTATAGATACTGAAAAGAGGTTTGTCATGAAAGAAAAAGGCTGAAATAGGTACGCTCTTGACAAACCTACTTTCAATGAGGTATAGGGGTAAAGGCAATATAAGAGAGTATATCATGAAAATGTCTCATCTTGCTTCAAAATTAAGAGCATTTAAGCTGGAACACTCGGAGGACTTGCTGGTGCATTAAGTTTTGATATCTCTTCCAACACACTTTAGCCAGTTTAAGGTGAGCTATAATTGTCAGAAAGAGACTTGGTCTCTGAATGAGCTTATCTTATACTGTGTTTAAGAAGAGGAAAGGTTAAAGCAAGATAAGGTAGATAGTGCTTATCTTGCCTCAACCTCTAAAAATAAGGACAATGGGAAGGAAAAAAAAGGATAAGGAAGCTGCAAATATAGCACCACAAAAGAAACATGAAAAAAATTGGGAGAACCGAAAAGTACTAGATGTTACTTTTGTGGAGTTGAAGGGCACATAAATAAGCATTGCACCAACTTTCACGCATGGTGTGCTAAGAGGGGTATGTTTATTAATTTGGTTTGTTCTGAGGTTAATTTTGTTGACCTTAAAGTCAAATAATCTTATTTTGATAATAACAATAAGATAACAAAGTGTTATTTAACTCGTGTGTTCAAATAATGATAGCGTTTAACTAATATCTCTTCCGACCAAGTGTGACTTCGAACCAATGTTGTCAATTATCATTCAAGCTCAATAAATTACTTCTACTCACAAGAAATAAACTCAAATGATCTCCATGAGCTTTACAAACTATCAAAACCAAGAAAGGATCAAGATCATCAATCAAGTGTAAAAACGTATAAGAAAATCAAGCATTTCAAAGACTTGAATTATTATCAAATTGAGTGAGTGCTTAGATTTCATGTAAAAGTTATCATTGATCAATTACATAGCTCTTGAAACGATTTAATCATGTTAAGATTGATTGAAACTAGTTTTCTCTTTGAAAAGGCTTTTTACCGAAAACTAGTCATTTTGAAAAATTCACTATAATTTCATATGAATGATTTTTAATATAAAAACTATATTAGAAGTCTTAGAAACTTATTTTTGACATTCCTCTAGCATTAAAATTGATTTTGGAGTCAAAATGCAAAAGTTGGAAAATTGCACAAAAGCACCCCACTCCAGAGCAATGTAGTCGACTACATTACTGTGCCTGGAGTTGACTACATCATGTAGTCGACTACATGGGCTTCCTGGGAGTCGACTCTCTCAGCAAAATATAGTCGTTGGAGATTTCTTGCAAGACTAGTTTTGTGCAACAACCACCCTAAACGGCCATATTGTTTCCCAAACTATATATATGACTTCTAAAACACTTTTTGGGCACTCTTACTAGCTTTGAATATCATCTATTGCCAAAAATCATTCTTAAGAGTTTTTACTTGAAAAATCAAAATCATTACTTGATCAAATCTTCATCTCTTGAGCTATCTTTCTTGATCAAATTTGATAACCTCTAATGTGAGCTTAATTTGTATTCTTCATACACTTGAGTGTTATTGTACTTTGGTGTGTATCACTGTGAACACCTCATTTTGCGACCCCCGCAAGAATCCTAATTTTTAAAGAAATAAACATGCATGCACGCACGAGCACTCCTAGATGCACATGTATTTTGTTCATGTGATACAGGTCAAAGAAGAAAGCCGAAAGGACCCCGGATGAGGAGTCACAGAATTATCGAAAGTTGTCGGAATCGAAAACCGTCAAAACTCCTGGAAACTTGTGAAAGGAGAGTCACACAATTTGGATCATCCTCAAAATTTGAGAGTTGTTGGAAATTATCAAAAGGAGTAACATACTCGAAAATCAGCTTAATCCGACAGTCGGATCTCCGGAAATTCAGAAAATCGCGAGTTTATTTCGGGTGGTCAAATGGTGGTCTTCTCGAAGTTAAAATGGTTTGAAGTTTTGTAAGTGGATAGACCTTATTGTGGGGAAGAGCATATTAAAATTTCAGCTTTGTCGGACATGGGGTCCTCAAGAATCAATTTGTCTACCGTGCAATTCCAGTTGAAATGTCCTTCGTAGAAAATTAAAATAAATAGTGGCCTTCCCGAAATTTGATCGGCCTCAAATTTGGACACAAGTTAGAAAACATTTGGAGGGAAAACATATCAAAAAATCAGAATAATCCAACGGTTGGAGGTTTAATTATCGAGATTGTTGTATGCAAGTACGTTTCCTACGCGGGAACAAACTCTTTGTACCAAGCCAAGGAGATCGAGTCCTTACCGAACTCCGATCGTCCTCAAATTTTTACAGGATATAAAAGACTTATATTGGAAATACATATCCAAAATGAAGCATGATCCAACGGTTAAAACCTGACTTGTCGTGCAAACAAGGGACCTTGTCTACAACAAGTACTTTTCCTACGCGGACACAAACTCTTCGTACCAATCAGAACGAAAGGGAACCTTTCCGAACTCCGATCGACCTGAAATTTGTACAAGATCTAGAAGATTCCTATTTACAACACATATCCAAAAATCAGGATGATCCAACAGTGGGAAGGTCTCGCGATAATTTCCAAGAGTCCTAGTTGCAATCTCTTTTCTTGCTCTCCAAGTATTTTCTTCAACTATACTTGGAGGATTTCGTGGTACACACCAAGGGGATTTCGTGGTACACACCAAGAGATCCTTATTCTCTCCTTCCAAGAAGGCTCAGGTATAATTTTCTCTCTCTTCTTTTATTTATTCGTCAGTTTTATAATTCATACTCTTGTTTGCATAATTTTTATTACTTAATAGCTTTTCAAAACCTTTTTTTTCAAATTGTTTTCAAAACTAAATGCGTATAATAAACCCTAATCCAATTCCAAAATAGTATTATTACTTTTTTACTTTTTCAAAAGTCCAGATTAGCGGTATCGTTATACGAAGGAATCGATAATCGCTACATATCCAATCTAACTCATAGATTACGGTGTGTATGTGATAAATACTCGATTATGAAAGCATTTTTGCCATCTATACCGGTTTAATCAATAGACTTTGGTATACGATCGGTCAATTCGCCTCATATAATATCGAATATTAAATTCCACATTGAATCAGTTTCCAAAAAGCCCAATACTTTACAAAATCACTTGTTTCATTGCATCTATTATTATCAAACTCTCTTTTTCAAATCACACACACACACTTATTTTCAAAATCATGGGTGAATTAGGAAACACATCGTTTTCATCCCAACCCCAAAATCCCGATTTCTAAGGCAAGCACGAAAAGCTGTAAAGTAATAGCAATAGCATGCAAGAACTGAATTATAACACACGCATATCCTACTCAAGAGACCGAAAGGGCGAATTGGGTGCCTAACACCTTCCCGATTCGTAACTTAATCCCCGAACCTTCGAATTAACTGGTTTCGCATACATTGTGTATAAGAGGATATTTATCCCATAAATACGTCTCTTTTACACGAACCTTTTTTGTTTGTTTAGTAAAACAAACTGGCGACTCTTATTCTTTTCAAAACCGATTTCCAAAATCAACAAACGGAATCGCCTCCCACGAGGACCCCGGGGCGTCGCGAACGCGGGTTCTCACAATCACCAAAAACTTATTCTTCCAAATTTAAGAGAGGTTTATCTCTTAGAAAAGCAAAAAATTGTTCTTGTGTTGAGTGTTGTGAGTTAGCAACATTTGTAAGAGTTTGAATACTTGTAGAGGTTTGATCTTCACCAGGAAGAAGACCGGTTATAGTGGAAATTCTCGGGGTACTAACCGAGCGCGAAAGTAGAGGCTAACAAGCCGAACCGTGTGGACAAAAGGTTTTCGACTTCCATCGGTTTAATCTTTCTATCTCTTGTTCTTTTATATTGTGAAATTTATACTTTGTGATTGGAATTAACTTTGTTTCTTGATTGCTTGATTGATATAGACATCAAACATTTTTAAATTGATTTTAAAAATCCGATTAAGTTTTAAAAACCATATTCACCCCCCCTTTAGGGTATTTTTCGACCTACAATTGGTATTAGAGGTTGTACTTTTGTTTTGATTTTACAACCTTAAGAGTTTACGATCATGTCTATTTATCAAGGAACCGGACTTAACGAAGGTTCTTCCACCACTAGGCCACCTCTATTTGATGGCAAAAATTATAGTTGTTGGAAAAATCGCATATGTACTTTTCTTCAAGCTAGTGATTTTGAACAATGGAGAGTTACACTCATTGGACCCTATGAGATTACTAAAACCGATGAAAGGGGTAATGTTACTCCTAAATCTATTTCCGATTATGATGAGAATGACATTAAGAAAATCTAATTTAATGCCAAAGCTTTAAATTCTTTACATTGTGCATTAACCATGGACGAATACAACAAAATTTCTAGTTGTAAAACCGTAAAAGAAATATGGGACAAACTAGAGGTTGCTCATGAAGGAACCTCACAAGTCAAGGATGACAATATTGATATGCTTGTTCATGATTATGAACTTTTCAAAATGGAGCCTAATGAATCACTTGCTTCTATGTATAGTAGGTTCTCTATTATCACTAACGCTTTAGATCTCCTTGGAAAGGTTTACTCAAATGAAGACAAGATTCGAAAGATTCTTAGAACGCTTCCAAAGAAATGGAGACCTAAGGTGACTGGCTATTCAAGAAGCCAAGAACCTCAAGACACTAAGCATGGATGAACTCTTGGGGTCTCTCAAAACCCATAAGAAAGAATTAGAAAGAGAAGACGAGGTTGATTCAAAAGCCAAGAAGACTCTTGCGGTATCGTCCCATAGTATACTATGCCAGGTCTGCTCAGCATGAATGGTGTTGCTGAAAAACAAAACATGACGGTTGAGGATATGGTGAGGAGTATGATTTGTCATTCCACCTTACCAGAATCACTTTTGGGAAAAGCAATTAAAATTGTAGCATATATCCTTAACAGGGTACCAATTAAAGCGACTGTTAAAACCCCTTATGAGCTTTGGACGGGGATGAAGCCTAGTCTAAAGCACTTACACATTTAAGGATGCCCAGTTAAGGCAAGGCCTTATAGGCCTAATAAAAAGAATTGGATTCAAAGACAGTGAGTTGTTATTTTGTTGGATATTCTGAAAAATCCAGGGGGTACAAATTTTATGATCCCACGACTAAGTCGATTTTCGAATAAAAAAATGTATGGTTTTTTTAGGATGTAGAGTTTGCGGGGGAGATATAACTAGAGATTTTGTCTTTGAAAAGGAATACGTTGATATTCACATAGGTGCCATTAGCATTGATCAAGTCTCTATTCCTGACTTTGTTCAAGACATAAATCAAGACAATGTCAGAAAACTTCCCATTCAAGAAATTATTCTAGAAGAACAAACTCTACCACCTCAAGAACTTATGCCATTAAAGAGACCCACTAGAGAAACGAGAAGTACGGTGCCAGATGACTACATTGTATTTCTCCAAGAACATGAGGTTGACATTAGAGTGATGGAAGATGATTCGATCAACTTCCGTTAAGTCATGAAAAGTTCTAATTCTCAAAAGCGGATTGATGCCATGAATGAGGAGATTAAATCCATAAAGGACAATGATGTATATGATCTTATCCCATTGCCGGAAGGTACAAAAGCTAACGGTTGCAAATGGATATTTAAGACTAAGAGGAATTCAAAAGTTGATGTGGAGAGGTATAAAGCTCATCTTGTTGTAAAGGGCTTTTCACAAAAGGAAGGCATCAACTATAAAGAAACTTTCTCTCCGATTTCCTCGAAAGATTCTTTTAAGATTATAATGGCATTGGTGGCGCATTTCAATCTTGAGTTACATCAGATGGATGTAAAGACGGCGTTTCTCAATAGTAACATTGATGAGACGATCTATATGGTGCAACCAGAAAATTTTGTGGTAGGATACCCAAAGAATATGGTTTGCGAACTTAAGAAATCCATCTATGGGCTCAAGCAAGCATCTCGACAATGGTATTTGAAGTTTCATCAAGTGATCATCTCATTTGGTTTTGAAATGAATTTGATCGATGATTGCATAAACCATAAGTTCTGTAGGAGCAAATAGATTTTTCTGTTTTTATATGTCGATGACATTTTGCTTGCCAGCAACGATATAGGCATATTGCACGAAACTAAGAGATTTTTGACTAAGAATTTTGAGATGAAAGATCTTGATGAAGCCTCTTTTATGTTAGGCATACAAATACACCGAGAGCGATCTCAGGGTATTTTGGGATTATCACAAAAGGACTATATCGAAAAAGTTTTCTCAAGAGATTTGACATGCAAGATTATAAACCAAGTGATACCCCTGTAGCTAAGGGAGATAAGTTTAGTATCAGTTAGTGCCCTAAGAATGATTTTAAGGAAAAAAAAATGCAAAAGATTCCTTATGCGTCAGCAGTGGGGAGTCTATTGTACGCTCAAGTATGTACGCATCCAG
This sequence comes from Lonicera japonica, assembly GCA_021464415.1. Taxonomy (NCBI): domain Eukaryota; kingdom Viridiplantae; phylum Streptophyta; class Magnoliopsida; order Dipsacales; family Caprifoliaceae; genus Lonicera; species Lonicera japonica. The sequence goes on from CM038464.1 coordinate 102,432,333, forward strand.
ATATTGCGTAAATTGTTGGAATGCTAGGCAGATATTTAAGCAATTCAGAAATAAACCACTAAAAAGCAATAAAATGGGTATTGCGTTACTTATGGAGAATAAAAGACTACATGCTCACATATCGGAAGACAGATCAGCTTAAGATCGTTAGGTATACTGACTCTGATTTTGCTGGATGTCAAGATAGTATGAAATCTACATCGGGTTATGTTTATCTGCTGGCTGGGGGTGCTATTTTTTAGAAGGGTGCTAAACAGTCTCTTATAGCCTTTTTTACCATGGCAACAGAGTTTATAGCTTGTTATGAGGCATCCAACCACAGAATATGGCTGCGAAATTTTGTCACGGGACTGAGGATAATAGATAGTATTGAAATACCACTCAAATTCTTTTGTGACAATAAGTCAGCAGTTCTATATTCCACGAACAATAGGAGCTCGACGAAATTTAAGCATATAGATATCAAGTTTCTAGTTGTCAATGAAAGAGTTCATAGTGGACAGGTGTCTATAGAATACATTGGTACAAACTCCATGGTTGCGGATTCGCTTACTAAGGGATTGCCACCCAAAGTGTTTCATGAGCACATTGCTCGTATGGGTGTGATGTTATTTCAGGATATTCAGTTTTAGTAGGAGTTTATAATTTTTAGTTTTTTTATGATATAGACGTATTTTTGTTTAAAGATATTATAAAGTTATTTTCTGAAGAAATAAAGTTTTGGTTCATTTACACTATGATTTTGGATATGGTTTGATTTTATTTAAGTTTCAGGAGGACCAATTGGAAATAGGCTTGCTAAGATCACGTTGCATGTAATTTCCATGCTACACATCCACATCATGATCCATGTCATTCAGTTATATCGACATGTGTGACCATTGATGGGTCGAGTTACGTCAAATGTAACAAAGGCTGCTTTGATCCAATGTTGATATGATTGATGGACCGGATTGGATATAGATACATTTTAGTAATGATAACAAAGATGAGCTCAATTTACAATACATCATTATAAAGTTACACATATAGCCCAAGTGGGAGATTATTGGATCCTTAATCCAACATTGGGCTTATATGTGCAATAATTATGTGCTATGGACTGTCGTATGGTTAAGTCCACTTTAAAGTGATCAACTAAGGTTTAAGTTATTTGGGCTTAAATGTATTTAATAGGGTGTGGACCTTTAATGTGTAGATACTTAATAGTAATTCTATTTTTATGATGGGCTAAAATAGAAATACTAAATAGATAGTAGGGTTTACTATTTATATATATTGTGGTTATGATCCCTAGATCGCACGTACTTATTTTATCTCTTGTGAGCCCCCATTATCACAGAGAGAATAGAGAAAGTATAAAGGATTCTCTACAAGAAATTCGTGTTGATCTGGAAGCCTAACCACTTGGTTGTAAACACACACTATGGATTCAGGTACGCTTGTGCATATTAATCTTTTAATTCTTGGTGCTACAACATGAACGATCTTAGAGTTTATGATTATTTAGAATCAACAAGATCTCACATTTCATTAAAAGATTACAACCAGTACGTTGAATTGTTAAAAAAATTAAATATGAACTATAATTACCAGCAGTTAAAGTATGGAGAAGTACATACAATTACTCCACAAAAAAATAAATCTGAATTGAATCGGTAATTAAATTTGTATTACCTCATCATGTCTTTTTGGGTTTTCCCCTTTCACCTAGCTTCACTTTCTCTTGGGCAGCCTATGTATTTTTCTTGCCCCACCCTGTGGACCCTTTGACTTTTTTGAGCCCTTTTGTTTTTAATCTATAGACACTACATAAAAAACAATGCCCAATCAAATATTCTGCAAAAATTCAACAATTCAAGGCAAATTGACAAGCCTTAATTGTTTTTAATCTACATGTTTCCTTTTTTACTATGAAATCATATGATTGATGGGGAAAGTTCTCTTTATGTTCTCAAAAATATTTAATATACTTGTTCAATTTTCAGAATGACAAAACCTTCACTAGTAGGTTTGCCATCACAGACATCAAGCTGTATCATCAAGTGAAGCAAAAAAAAATGTAGTAGTTAGTGCACGGTTCACCAAAATAAGTATTATATATTGATATTAACATAATAAACTTAGACATTATACATCACATACAAACATGTTGGCTTAAAACTAACTTAAAAATAAAACAAGGTACAAGACTAAAGCTAGTTATGTGTTTGTAATTAATGATGTACTCGTAATTACTTTATAAGATATCACTTGGCCTAATTTCAAATGCCCTTCTAATAGCCCAAATATTGACCTCACTTTGGTTCTTAGTGGATTTTTGTATATCTGTAAAGGAAAAAAATGAATAAAAAGGAAAAGTAAAAAATTATGGCTAGCTTTCCTTTACAGTGAAGGTATCCCTATGCCAAAATGCAACTTGTAAATTTTGTTAAATTTGGTGGTGGTTGATTGTACTCCTGAGCTTGGATCTGTTTTTGGAGACAGTGTACCACTGTTTGTATGGGTTTATTTTTAGTTTGTTGTTATTTGATTCTAAAAAAATAAAATAAAAATTTAATTATTTAGGATATTAAAGTTTATAAATTCTTTATATATGTATCACAAATTATTATTATTTTTGGTATATTCTTTATAAAACACAAATTAGTTATTTACAAAACTTTAGTTAAGGATTCTTCATGAAACATTTTTGTACAGTTTAATTGTAACAGTGATTCAGAAACACCAAATCATGTGGCATTACATCAACAAGAAGATAATGTAAGATGTGATGATGTAGGATAGGATTGTACAAAATTATATTCAATAGGTTTTCAATTCAAGTGATGAGCTTACGGCTGCTAACAAGTCTAAAAATAAGAAGTATGGGCGCGCGCAAAGTTAGAATTAGTTATGCTTGTGAGTGGAGTGGTCAGTTTAGAGATAGCAATAATAAGAACATTCTTGAACCTATGAGATGCACATGAACCAAAAAGTGTGGGTGTCCATTTTTGCTTAAAGGTATAAAACTCCCTTATGAAAACTACTGGAATATAAAAGTTATATGCGGGAGGCACGACCATCCTGTAGAGGAAGACCTGACTTTTGAAGGTCACACTTTTGCTGGGAAATTGTCAACTGATGAACAAAAAGTTGTCTGTGACTTGACCATATATGGGGTTAAACTTAAAAAAAATCCTTCGGGTCCTTATACAAAATGACCCTACTAATGCTTCAACTATTAAAAGCATATACAATTTCAAGGCAAAGTACCAGATTAGCGAGATGCAAGGGAAGTCCCAAATGCAGCATTTATTACATATTTTGAATAAAATGCACTATGTAGAGTTTCATAGGAGAATGAAGACACATATGAGGTTTTGGATATCTTCTTTGCACATCCATATTCTTCACAACTACTTAAGTGTTTTCTTGAAGTTTAGCTTGATTATGGATTAAATTTACAAAATAAATAGGCATGGCCTACCCTTACTGAAGATATGTGGGTCACATCGACGGGTAGGATCTTTATTATTGTATACGCATACCTAAAACAAAAGATCGAGAGAAATTATGGATGGACATTGTAATGTTTAAAGGATATCATTAATCTATTTATAACACCCTCTATTATAGTCACTAATTGCAATTTAGTATTGATGAACGTCATTCATATAACATTTCACAATGTTGCACTCCTTTGTGTAAGTGGCATATATTTAAAAATGTTGAAGGTTGTGGTAAGTCGGTATTCACTACAAATAAAGAATGGGATGTCTTCTTTGATTCATTTCGTGACCTACTTAGATGTACCACTAAAGAGTGTTTTAACGAAGAACTACAAATAATTATACTCAAATATAAGGAAAAGAAACATCATGATCTTCTCAAGTACATTAACACATGGTTCTCTAGTTACAAGACACGATTTGTAATACCATGTACTTTAAATTGTTTTAAATTAAATTATATTAGCTTATTTGTACTCATGTGAGTGATCGTTAGGTGATTCAGGTGGTTCGAATAAATTTTGGTTAGTAAATAAGAAGTTTTGGTCTTTCGCGATTTGTTATTTCTAACTATCTTTGAACTATCGTAATTTCTTCTTTATTTATCAGAATGAGATTTTGTTCCCAAATGTGCCTAGTATTTGTACCATTCTACAACTTTTGTGTTTTGACCGAAGTCCAATTCACACTCCTCATGGGTTAAAACAGGGTGCAAAGTAGGCCCATTGCAAAATTCTAGTCATTCGGTAGTGTTTCAGCAGAGCGCTGTCTTCGGTGAATTTTTGGGAAAAATATATCCAAAACTTGGGAAAACTTTCTCTTAGGAAGTTGTAGATCTTTTAAATACCTTTTCATGAACATAAAGAACGACTCAATCGGAGTTCCGAGCGAAAAGTTATGGCCAAAACAAAAACAGTGCTCCAGGGCCCAAAAATTAAAGCGCAGATCGGTATGGCGTTTTTGGCATACCGGTCCGACACCAAAATTTTGGAAAAATTGACCCCTACGGACCGGTATTGGGTATTTTGCATACCGGTTCGCCAGTTAACTATTCCCATCGACTTAAGCTCGTTTTAAAGCGTTTTTAACCCATTTTCGAGGGAAGCTTCTAAAGAACACTAGAGGGAGATTGGAGCTCAAGTGTGAGGGTTCTCGGAGAGATTTTTAACGCATCTTTCATCCTTTATCGAAGAATCAAAGCTCCAAATCACTTGAATCTCTTCTTCTTTCACTATTTATCATCTTCTACTTTGATTCTTTGCCATGGCAGCTCGTGGGTAAGTGGGGGCTGCATGGGTTGGAGTTTAAGCTTCTTATATTTGGGGGTTTTACTATTCTAGAAACACAGTGATGCGAGATATTTGTGGTTTCACCGAGCAAAGCTTTGAGTATCATCTTTTCTTTTCTCTTTTGGTCTATACGCTTGAGGTAGGGGTTTATATGACTTCAAAACTTAATTATATAGTTTAAATGTTTTCAAAACATGTAGTATGACTTGTTTGATGAAATTTATCATGTTTTTCCCATATGTTCTCTAAGAAAATTATGATACATATATTGAGTGCATTTATAAATGGTTTTAAAGGTTCAAATGTGATATTTGAAGCCATAAATGCCATACACACATGATACCTTTGTATTATTCAACCCTATGAAGTATTCCATGGATTCTTGACTCCTAAAAATTGATAAAAATGAACTGTTGTTGTTTCTACACATAATGGAATATGAGGTTGGGCTTGTGGAAGTGTATATGGCATAAATTACTTCAAATGTTTGTGAAGTGACATGAATGCATGTTTTGAGGCAAAGTATGCCATTTAAACTTGATGTAGTGTGCTAATTGAATTGTACGAGATATCCCTCGGATGTATGGATGCTATTTGTGATAAAATTGATTGTTAATATTTTATACACATCAAGGGATATCTAATGAGACTTGCTAAAGGGTATATGGCATAGATTGCTTCATGTGTTTACTAAATAGCATGATATGCATATTATGCATTACATTTTTGTCAACCGAAATCTTGGAGATCCTTTGGTAAGCTTGGATCATTCTTCTAGCCTATCGTATAGGCGTATATCTCTTATCAGCATTCCGGGAGTTTCTTATGATTATTGTATCGTTCTGGATGTGATATGGATCCGGATATGATTCTATTGTGGCCCTTCTATTGTGAAGGAATGATGTATTGATCTGTGCTTACCGGGATGGAAATAAGTAGGACCTAGTGCCTTTGGGTTGAAAATTCCTAAACCTCCGGAGGGCAGCAACGCGTCGGCTGTCTAGAGCCAGCGGTGTGTTGCCCGAAAATCTAGACAACGGTAAAGCACTGATGGTTTTGTGGTTATGTTACTATTGGTGGACGTGTGCTCCAAATTGACTAAGATCGAATAATATAGCCTGGGGCCGATGGGCCAATTTATGATTATTGTCGGATTTTCTCTCGGGCTGTTAAGGCCCTTGCTATACTCCTGTTCGGTATGGATATATTTTGGCTACGTGGCTCTGAGGTTGACACGAGGGAGGTAACTTGCATATGCATAAGCACGTATAGTTTCATATGATGATGGTTTTAAAACCAAAGCATTTGTTATAATATGAATTGTTGTTGAACTATAAATTGTATTTTTGTTATGTTATTCCCTGCTTTCCCCCTACTGAGATGTGAGCTCACCTCATGTTTTATTTACAATCACAGGTACACAGGGGGCGAACGATGGTAACGGGATTACGGGTTCGGGAACGAAATAGACGGCTCTGATACAAATTTATTTTTGTTATGTATATGCTATCTCGGGAAGCCACGGCTAGCCTGAAGTGTTATCTACTGACTTTCACCTGCTTTGTTTGGTTTTGTATATTGGTTACATGTATGCATGATTTTGTACAGTATTATCTTCTTCTAGCTTACTGATTGACATGTGTGATATTTACTGTTTGAATTTCTTTATGTGTTTTCATATATACCCATTTTAGTCGATCTAAGATGGGTTAGTAGCACTCCAGGTCTTAATTACGGGTGTTGTCCTGTAGATTAAGGCAGGGGTGTTACACGATTTGTTTTTGCGTTGACAAATTCAGTTATCCATTTTGGCAATGTAACCATTAGGAATGGCAATGGGGCGGTTTCGCTTAAACTCGAAATCGAACCTCATTCTTTTATCCCAAATCGAAACTGTAACGATTTTTTTTTTGAAATTAAAACCGATCCAAATTAATTTATGGTTAACTGATCCGAATCGCCCCGCCTTGAATAACCATTATTTTAAGCTAAAAATAAATTTTAGACATTAAATCTAAACACACAATTAAACTTCAAACAAATTAAGTATCAATTCTTCAAAAATAATATATATATTTTTATATAAAATAATATTTTTATATATTTTTTATATAAAATAATATTTCTATATATTATTTATATAAAATAATATTTCTATATATTATTTATATATATATATATATATTCGGGGCGGTTCGAAGCGGTTTTTTTAAAAAAAAACCCAAAACCGAAACTGAACCTACGGTGTTTTTTTTTAAACCCGAAACCGAACTGGTCTAAAAAAAACCATCCCAAAACCGCTCCAAATGGATCGAATCAGTTCGATAACCCGGCGGGTTGTTTTTTTTGCCACCCCTAGTAACCATTAACAAGGTTGAGTCACAACATGTAACATTAAATAAGTACTTGGTTAATTTCAAAGGGATTTGATTAACAATTTTGAAATGACCCATAATAATCTTATATCATAACATGTATCCATTAGAGCATCATTTCAAAAATGTTTGAGTTATAACATGCTTGATCACCGTATACCCAACTTCAATTACTTAAGGGGATTTGTATCATGCTATGCTTTAAAGATTATTTTGGAAAAGACAAAAAAAAGGTGAATATGTTGGGATCGATGTGTCAAAGTGTGGGTGTGTACTTGAATGAACCCATGGTTCGCTTGTGCTCATAAGATAGTAAAATAAAATCATGAAGGGTGTGATATTCGATTATCATCGATCTATCCAAGATGGAAGCAACTTGGTGATATTTCAAAAAGTGTATGTTCTAAGTCAATTGATTGCGAGCAAGAGATTTCATTAGTTCGAAAGAGGTTTGATAATGCAACTGAGGAACAAAAATGTATGATGTTGAAGATCTTTTAGCAGCTTGGAAATCCAGCCTCAACAAATTTGGAACCCCATTTTAAAAATAATGTTAACAGGGGTAGGCCAAGTATAGCTAAAAATAAAGCATCAAAGAAATAGTAAAATAGCACAAAGAATGATCATTCCTTATTTGAATTCCCAAAGACCGAAGAGGAATTACATATACAATTACTAGTAAAGTGCATGACCACTAGCAAGAGGCAAGCCAAAGTTATAAAGAAAGATAAGAAAAAATAGTAGCTCTAAGCCATAAAGTGAAGAGTCGTGTAAGAAGACTAGTAGCTAGTAAGAAACAAAATACATCAGTGTCACTAAAAGAACAAACAAATGAGCAGTACTTTGATTCAATGCTAGAAAACTTTGATCCATTAATTAAGAAGTTTATTTTTGATAGGTTGGAAGATGCTGCACCAGACAGCCACTATGGATATAGGTGTTGTGCAGAATTTTTGGGATTGAACCGATATAAAGGATGGAAGGTTTTTGGGCAAAGGATGTTAGTAGAACTAACGTTGCATAAAGGCTTACATATAGGTATGCTAGGTGGTGACAAAAAATATCGTGAACTGAAGATTGCATTAGATTATTTCTCAGTATATGGGTGTTCTAAGAAGTATTGGATACAATTTCCTGCAATGGGTTGTTTATTTGCAACAACATTCAATTGTGTGCTTTGTGTTCTTTCAGCAAAATAATAAATTATATTTACCATTGTTGCTAGGTCCGGTGGATGAAATAAAGATTAATTGATCAAATGGTTTTATATGATGACAATCACTTCTTGAAATTCTATTGGAAGGAAGGCGCTTTAATTCTGGTGCAACCATTAATATTCAGATGCAAGTGTATGGGAAAATATTCTCTTTGACTACATACATGAGTGGGAAAATCTTAGTGGCTATCCCTTAATAAAGGCTCGTTCTATTGAAGATGATTTGGTAAGTAGTCCTCTATAACACCGTTAAACACAATATTGATTTTATTAGTTTCTCTACAGCAATGGCTACTTTAAACATAACTATTAGTTATAGAAATATACGGTACTTGATAGTTTACAATAGTTATAGTTAATATTATTATAATTTTAATTTGAGATTGAACAATTTGGTTGCATAAGATTGTGAAAAAAAATTCATTGTTAGACAAGTTTTTTTATATTGAAAAACACTATATGATTTTATTTTATTTTCTATAATTGTAGTTAAGCACGCTAAAGGTGCTAATTGACGCAAGCTAATTTTGAGAACCCTTCAATCCAAGATAGTTTGGTAATTAGTCCTTCGTAACACCATAAAAGTCATTTTTGATTTTGTCGATTTCTCTAAACAATGGTTACTTTATACATGTTTACTATCTATATAAGTATATGTGAGTTGATAGTAGAACGGTTACTAGTTTTTCTATTATATTATTGCAAATTCACATTGAACTTGAACTAGGTTATAAGATTGTGAAAACAAATTATTGTTACCTTTTTTTTTGTAATATAGAACTAGGCTATCTAAATTTTCTCCTTAATTGCAACTAAGCGCTTTTAAGTTGCTGCCTGGCGAAAGATGATTTCAGTGATTGTTGGCTTCGACAACCATTCTTTACATATTTATTTCCTTTTAGCAGTGAACTTTTCTATTTAGCAAGATTTTTTTTTGGGTGTTAACCTTGTATTTTGTTATAAGTTTGAACATGTATTAGAAGTGAGATTTATGTTAGCATTATGGATCATATATTGTTTCAAATTTTAAAATGAATTACAATTTTTTATTGTCTTGGAATTTCGACGGGATTAAATTATATGGAATTGTTATTATTTTGACTTTGTTATTACATTTTATATGCAATTTTAAATCCATCATAACATGATAGAAATATATAATGCTCTTTTTGTTATTCAAAACTGATTTCCACTGAGGATGTGTTTGATAGGGTTTAATTTTCGTGGAAAATGGTCATTTTCCACCCAATTTCTAACTTTTTTATGTTGTTAATTATAATACCATGTTTTTCCCAAAGGAAAGCAACTTCTAGGGAGCTTGTACATGGCTATTTTTTTCCTTGACAAGATGAAAAATCGATTCCCATGGCTCCCCACGTAATTTGTATTCGGGGAGTGAAAAGCCAAAGCCAATTAAAATGATATTTCGTAAGAAATTGAATTTTAGGCATTTGGAAATCATTTCTGTAGTAATTGCATGCATATTGTGATAAGTTTTTTTGATATTGATTTTTTCCGAATATTAAATACAAAACTATTCGACACATAACCCTTTTTTTTCCAAGGAAACCAAATTATAGGGAGCCCTCAATGGCCATTTTTTCCTTGAAAAGATAAAAAAAAATCAATTCTCATGGGTCCCCACATAATTTGTTTTATAGGTAATGAAGATAGCCGGTTTATTTTCCAAGGAATTTGATTTTCGGCATTTGACTTGCTTGGAATTAATTCCCATGCAAATTTCATTCATAATTTGATGAATTTTATGCAATTGAATTTTTGAGGCTATTAGTGGCAAATTATTCGTTACTAAATATTCATCTTTTATGGAGATGTTGCTTTTAATAAACTCACCCCACCTAAGGTTGAGTTGAAAGTTTTTTTTTTTTTAAATCAATGGGTGAGAAGAAAGTTATCTCAATGTAGGGTGAGAATACTAATAATTAGGTGGATGCATTTAAAATCCCCTTTAAATTAAGAGTCTCACTTTAACTCATGAAGAAAATACTGAGAATAAAACTTATATACTTTGGTGAAATATATATTACACATATTATGTTTGAAAAGGAAATGTTATTCTTAATTGAAATGTTCAAAAACAAAAAGTGAGACTTTTAGTTTGAAATAGAAGGAAAATAAAATACACATGATTGCAAATATGTATTTGTCAAACTATATATGGCACTAAGATGACAATTTCCAAAACATAAAGATAAAAACACTATAAGATAGACCTTTCTTAATGGAAAACAATGATTATATATGAGAATATAGACATAATTAAGAAATTAAATAATAAATTTGAAGTGCGTAAATATAAAAACCACCTCAAAACTTTATTTTAGATTATTGAGTGGGTTAATTAAGTAAGAAAATACCAAAATGTGAAGCAAGTACATTTGAAGCGTTGAATAAGAATATCATATATAATTATGAGTAAACTACCCTAATGGCCCCTTAAACTATTGGCCTAGTGTCGCTTTAGCCACTAAACTAAAAGATGCAGAACTTTGGCCCTTGAACTATTAGTGAGTGTCACTTTGGCCCTGCTGCCACATTTTTTGTTAAGTTGGATGTAAATGTGTAGCATTTTTGTCATTTCAATTGAAAATATTTTAGTTAGATATTTTTTTAAGTTGGTTCAAGAAAAAACCGGTTTGGTGTTTTTTTTAAACATTGGTTTAAAGCTTTTTTGGATCAAAATGTTTAGTTTTTTTTTTTAAATCCATCACCATCATCCTTATACCTCCATTACCACCACAAGGTGATGAGCGACGTGGGGACCCCCCCTTTGGAATTTTGGGTTTTGTTGCTAGTTAGGGTAAGTTCAGGGGGCAGAATATATAATTAGGGGTGGGAACATTGAACTGACGGAGGGGTGTATGTGCAATGAAATGCAAAAGTTCAGGGCAAAAGTTTGTAATTATAGATTATTAATCAATTTGAAGGATTAAAACATATTATTTATTTATGGTTGTTTTGTTTTGTTATTTGGTATGCTTGTCTATTGTTATATGGTCTCTATTTATGGATTTTTATTTATTTATTTTCCAATTTCTATTTATGGCTCTCAATCATTAAATTGCTCTAATTTTTTGAATTGATTAGGAGATGATCTCATTGTCAATAGCTTTAAAAACATCTTTCTTGATATATGTTACCGAAGCCTTTGTTTGGTTGGTGTTTTAAAATCTAGTTTTTAAAATTTGTACCAAAAGTCAACTTTATTTTTACACTTCCCAAAATTTACTTCACTTTATTTTCTCTCTCACAAATTTTTTAAAATATCATAACTTTAAATCCAAAAATCGGAATTATATATAAAAAAATATATTTGAAACCTACTTATCGAGATTTATAAAATAAGATCCATTATGACTATTTTTTGAGTTTTTTTCATGAGTTTTTTTGAATTAATTGAAAAAATTTCCAACAAAACTAAATTTACTTTTTAACATTCTTCACACTTCCCAAAAACTTAACTCAAAAATTCAACTTAAAATATCAACCAAACAGGCTGGAAGTCCCAAATGGGAATATATATGATTTTGACTTTGGCCTTATTATAGTATATGCAAAAAATCTTAAAAGCCTATTAATTTTGGCCCCTCATGAATAAAATTTTTTGCTCCGCCTCTGACCACCACCATCATTGTTTATTCTTTAGAGAGAGAAGAAGATGGTGACGGTGGTTGTGGTGGCGGTGGTAGAGAGAGAAGAATGTGTTATGTATGTATATAATAACATACATAGATCGATATATATATATATATATATATGTGTGTGTGTGTGTGTGTGTGTGAAAGAAAATATGAGGGTTTAGATAGAGAAGAATATGGTGATAGTGGCGGTGGTGGTAGTGGTAGTGACGGTAGAAAGAGAATAAGATGTTATGTATGTAATTTCGAGAGAGAAGAAGAAGATGTTATGTATGTATGTGTATGAGAGAGAAAATAGGATGGTTTAGAGAGATAAGAAATTTTTTGGGTTTCTCTTTTCTCTTTTTATTTTTTTTAATAAAAAATCTAATTAAATTTATTTTTTTTAAAAAAATAATTAAAATGACAAAAATGCTCCCCATTTCTGTCCAACTTAAAGGAAAATGTGGACGGAAGGGGTAAAGTGACACTCCCTAATAGTTCAAGGGTCACAGTCGCACGTTTTTTAGTTTAGTGACCAAAGTGACATTATGTCAATAGTTTAAATGTCATTAGGATAGTTTACTCTATAATTATTTAATCATTCTCTTAATGGAATACAATTTTTTTTTGGATAAATAATTCACTATGATATATAATCCTTGTTGGCACTAAACAAGGGATTGGATAACTTTATCATCCTTTTATTCTACACGTTAAACACAATTTAAAGAAAACTATATAAGTGTGTTTGGTGGGTGGAACACATAGGAGGGGATATGGTAAATATTTTTCTATTATGTGTTTGGTGCTAGACTGGATAGGTTAAAGCTATCATACCCTGTGTTTGGTGGTAGGCAAGATAGGACATAGCTTTCTTATTACATATTTGGTACAAGATATATCGGATATGGTATTATGGGGATAAATAAATCCCACACTTGAACATTATATCCCACAAAAGACCAGGTATAACTATCCCACTTAAGAGGTAAAATCTCATTCCTTGTGGGTTTAAAAAGAGTAAATGACCCATTTGTACCCGGTTTTAGGTTGCACCCCAAACTTCAATTTGTTTTTCTTTACACTCCAAATTTCAAAAAGTGGCTTTAAATGCCCACTCCGTTAATATTCCATCCATTTTATAACATAAGTTGTCATGTGAGGGGCATAAGGGTAAATGTAATTCCTCCTCTTCCTCCTCCCCTTCTTCTTCTTCGTTCTTCTTTATTATTTCTTCTTCCTTTTTTCTTTTTCGTTATTCGTTCTTTCTTCATTCTTCATTCTTCCTTATTTTTTTGTTATTTATTCTTCTTCTGCGACGCCAAGCCCTAACACCCACTGACCAATCCCCACCTCAGGTCTCCCTCTTTGAGTTAATCAACTAAGGACATAAAAGGGATAAAACTAGTGAACCCCCAGAACTAGTTGCTATTCGGTTTCCCATCAATTTTTATCCAATATTCCTTAAATAGAGCCAATTTCAACCATTTGGATCTATAAATTTGCAACCAAAGCCTTAACAAACATGCTTTCTAGGTTTATTATGCCTTCAACAATTGTATTATTTTCGTGTATATGTATTATAGATTAATTATTGGGTGGTGAAATTAGAGTGCTACATAACTTGTATATATTAGAAAATGAAAGAGAAGAAGGAGAAGAAGGAAGTTTGGTAGTGGCAGTGATTTTTGCATTTTTTGTTGGAGATTTACGATTTTTCGAGGATTTGAATAAGAGGTTTGCCATGCAACCGAGATGAAGCCATATGAGCGGGTATGATATCGATGACTCGGCTCCGGAACTTGGCAGGGTGAATGAGGTACACGTAGGCGCAAGCTCTAATAGCCACCGTAATAGTAGCTCCGACTGCCAGGCCGTGCACAATCCATGCTTTTGCCATACTTGAAGATGATGATGAAGTACAAATGGACATTGAATCCAACTTCAATTGAGAGGAAATATAAACTTTTAGGGGATTGTGTAAGAGAGAGATGCATGCATATATATAACTAAGAAGAAGAAGAAGAAGAAGAATTACCCTTTTGCCCCTCACAATTACAACTTATGTTCTAAAATGGACGGAGTGTTGACAAAGTGGGCATTGAAAACCAGTTTTTGAAGTTTGGAGTGCAAGGTAGAACAAATTAAAGTTTGGGGTGCAACTTAAAACTGGGTACAAAGTTCGGGATGCAAATGGGTCATTTATTTGGTTTAAAAACTATAATTTTTTTTAATTAAACTTAGTTTGTTTGCCATCTTTAAATAATTAAATTTATTAATTAAAATAAAATTTAGCGCTAAAAATATTGGGCACTCAATCCATAAAATTTGTTTGTTTCATTATATCATTTATTATTTTATAAAAATAATTTTTACAAAGTTTTATATGATAGTAATAAAATGAAATAAAATTTTCATAGCAAAGTAATTATTATGGTATATATAATTGAACTTTTTTCTTTCTCAATGAATTTTTTTTACTAAGTTTAATCATCTATAAAATAAAAATCAAATTAAAATTACCGAATTTTATAAATAAAATCAAGTACACGAATAAAATATAATATAGATTGATTGATTGTTTTGTTTTGTTTTGTATCGAGTACTTGATCATAACGACTAATATATGACCTAATGCAAATAAGGGTGTTTTAAAAAAAAGATTGTGACAATTTCGCTATAAAAATTATTCTAAATGCATCAAATTGTCGCAAAACATACATATAAAAGTATCACTAAAAATAATATTGGGTGCTCTAGACCTCTTTGTAGTGCTAATAGTAAAAAAACTTTTAAAAGATAAACTAAAAGTAGCGATATTGAACTATTCTTAAAAGTTACATTGATTTATTATATCTTATTCGGACTTTTAATCTGGTACGGCACCAAATGCCAAGCTTTTTTAATTCTTATCTGACTGGTTCGTATTATATCCTATCCAACATAATCCTTATTTGACTGATTCATTTATCTAATTTCACGTAATTCCTATCCAACTAATTCCAGCTCTTATCATGTCCGGTCATTTTTCTATCCTATCATACATCCTTATTCACAGGGGCGTAGCCATAGTGTGGCGAGGGGGTGCGCAACGATTTTGGCAATTTTTTTTAAAAAAATAAAAAATAGTGACTTGCCCTAAAGAGAAGCAGCCGCAGCACTAACAACACACACATACATTCTTCTCTCTCTTTCGTCTTTTTCTCTCTCTAGAAAATATTGAAGAACACAAGTTCTTTTTAAGCTTATTTGTATTTTAATCTAGAGATTTGTGTAGAATTTAAATTGAAAAATCTGTCTCCTTCCTTGAGAGAGTGATTTGGGCATTTTTTATTGAGTTATCCTTATTGTGTTTAATTCAAAATTTGGGAGTTTGTTTCGAGATATTTGATCATTGAATTTCACTCAAGATTTGAAGGTGTTGTGTTTATATTTGATCCGAATCTGTTGTATTTTCGAATCTGCTGTGTTGCGCAATTTTTTGGATCTACTGTGTGTGTATCTCACTTGTGTCGTGTACCTATTTCGGATTTGCTTCGCTGTGTGTATTTGGAACTACTATTTGGAAGCTTTTTGAGGATATTTTTCTTGAATCTGTGTGACTGTGTTCTTTCTAAATCGGGTATTATTTTTCTAATTCTATTCTTGATTATTTTTATACTCGAGACCTATTTTGTAATATTGAGTACATTCTAAATCTGTTCATGTTGTTGATATTAAATATGTTTTGAGATCTAAAAGCTTAACGCATCGTATGTCTGATTTTGGTATTATTTGAATATGAAAATCTGTGGTAATATTGTGTTATAAATTTGGTTTAGCTGTTGATCATTATTGCTGCAAAGACTGTTTTTAATTATTGCAGTTATTTCTACTGCTATTATGAATTTGTTTTGAATCTGTTTCCATTGCTGCATAAATATGTTTTTAGATTGTTATTATTGTTATATCTATTCTTTGGTATTTTTTGTGAATCTGTTTGATTATATTTCTTTGTAAATATGATATTGTTAATTCGAGAAAGATGTACTCAAATTCATCGATAACGAAGTTGTTATTCAAATTGGGCACCCCCGGCTTCAAATTTCTAACTACGCCACTGCTTATTCAGCATGCCAAACACAATCTATATGAAAAATCTCAACTAAAAGAGAAAGTGGGTTAGTTATATTCAACCCAAGTACACCTTCCTATTTTATACGGATGAAGGACTTCATCCACAATTTATTTTTGCCACAAGTACAATTTTTAATCTTTACTCACTCAAAAAATATACCCTTTTTACTTTATGGTTAATTATAAATTTTGTTGACCCAATGTCTTAATCTTATTTTGATAATAAAAATAAATCAATCATGTGTAATTTAACATGTTTCTTGATATAAGTATATAGTTTATTTACTTGAAAAATTCAAGAAAAACATGACAATGGTCACTCTTTCACTATTTGATCATTGGAACAAGATAAGGGAGGTCAAATCTCTTAATGCAAATCATGAAGCACAAAGGATCAAAAGACTATATGAAAAGCTTATAGGAAAAAGTTTTAAGGAAGATCAATTTGAAGAAACAAATCAAAGCATTTGAAAACTCGTTAATTCAATAATTAAGTGAGTGCTTAAGATTTATGTAAAGTTACTTTATTAATCAAATCCTTATAACTCAAACGTATTCATGCATCTTTTAAAAAATTGATTCAAACAAGCTTGAAATTTAATTTCTTTGAAAAACATCATTTTACAAAGACCAAGTTTCAAAATAAATTCATATTAATTTTAAATGATCATATTTTAGGCTCACATAAAAATAGGTATCTTAGAAACATATCTTTGAGGTTCATAAATCATTATAATTGTATTTGGAACTAAATTGCTATATTGCAAAAATGTTTTTATTTTTCATTTTAGATCCGCTTAGTTTTGGCACAGTTTTGATCTAACAGTATGATGGAGGCCTTCCTGGATTTCGATCATTTTAAAATTTTTACAGTAGTTAGACAACATTTAGTAGCACTTTTGATCAAAATATAAGCATGATACAACGGTCAGATTAAGACATATTATCAAAACAAATTTGAATTTCTGGTCAAAACTAGCTGTTGGAAAGTTTGAAAATGTATACCTTTGACCCAAAACCTTTCTTAATCACCCCCAACCACCATATACTTTTGCAAGCTATATATATAAGGTCCTAAACATGTTTTAACATACCTTGAATCATTCTAATACTCTATTATTCATATATTCAAATATAGAAAGATTAAAGAACACATTTTGATCAATCTTTCATCTTTTGAGCTATATATTTTTTATCAAAACTTGATAACTTTTAGTGTGAACTAATTTTCATATCTTGTGAACACTTGAGAGTTATTGGATTGTTGTGTATCACCATAAACAATTCATTCTTCATTTCAAAAGATAGTTTGTCTCTTTGTAAAGCAAGAGAGCATATCTTGTGAGAAGTGTAGTGGGTATAGCTACATTGTGAGTGTTGTGTGCATAACAACATTTGTATTGAGGTTTGATCTTCACCTAAAGAAAATTGAATAGTGAAAATTCTCGGAAAACTAACCGAGCGCAGATGTATGGTTTAAGAAATCGAACCGTGAGGACAAAAAGTCTTGAGCTTCAAATTGGTTTAATCTTTTTAAACTCAAGCTCTATTTTTATTGGTATATTATTGCTTGTATTTTGAGATTGCTTATTTGGTTGTCTTGGGATTAATTACTTGAAATTGATTATTTCCTTGATATTGTTACTTAGCTAAGTTGCTTTGCTTAAACATTTTAAAAACGTTTTAATTCTGTATTAAGTTTTTAAAACCCTATTCACCCCCCTCTAGGGTTGTTTTTTGACCAACAATTGGTATCAGATGTTGTACTCTTATTTTGATTTAACAATTTTAAAGTTTACGATCATGTCTATATATCAAGGAATCGGTTTTTCCGAAGGTCTTTCCACTTCTAGACCACCATTGTTTGATGGCGAAAACTATAATTATTGGAAAACTAGAATGAGCATATTTTTGCAAGCTAATGATTTTGAACAATGGAGAGTCATACTTGAAGGACCATATGAAATTAATAAAATCGATGAAAATGAAAAGACTATTCCTAAAAAAATGTTCGAATATAATGAAAATGATATTAGGAAAATTCAATTTAATACTAGAGCTTTAAATTCTTTAAATTGTGCATTAAGCATAGATGAATATAATAAAGTCTCTAGTTGCAAAACCGCCAAAGAAAGTTGGGACAAACTCGAGGTTATTTATGAAGGAACCACTCAAGTTAAAGATAATAACATAAATATGCTTGTTCATGATTATGAATTATTTAAGATGGAGCCTAATGAATCTCTTGCCTCCATGTATAGTAGATTTTATATTATTATTAATGATTTGGATCTTCTTAGAAGGGTTTATTCTAATGAAGATAAGATAAGAAAAATTCTTAGGATTCTTCCAAAGAAGTGGCGACCGAAGGTGACAGCGATTTAAGAAGCAAAGAATCTCAAAACACTCAGCATGGACGAGCTTTTGGGATCTCTAAAAACTCATGAAAAGGAACTTCAAAGAGAAGAAGAAGCGGATACAAAATCAAAGAAAATCTTAGCTCTCAAAACTATCCAACATGAAGATAATGATGTATCAATGGATGGTGATGAAGACATGGCGCTTCTATCTAGAAAATTTATAAAATTTCTAGTTGAGAATAAATTTTTTTAAGGAAAGAAAAACAAATATCCATCATCCTCTACAAGAAACAATGATCGATTAAATCAACAAAAAGGAGAAAATGACGAGATCAAAAAGTGCTATCATTGCCATGAACTTGGTCATGTCAAGCCAAATTGTCCACTTAGAAAGAAGGAGAAAAGGGACAAACAAGATAAAATATTTAAACAAGTGAAGCATGCACTAAAAGGAACATGGAGCGATTCCGAAGAAGGAGAATCAGATACTTATTCTAGTGATGAAGAAATGGCCAACCTTTGTCTTATGGCAAATAAAGATGATGTAAACTCTAACTATAGCTCATTTAGTGATAATTTTGGTGATAATGAAAGTGTGCATAATGAATATGATGAACTATATACCATGTTTGAAGAATTACATATTAAATTTGAAATTCTCTCAAAAAGATATACAAGTCTCAAGAAAGAAAATTTCATAATTCTGCCAAATGTGAAACTTTAGAAAAGGAAAACATTGATTTTAAAAAGGAAATCAACTATTTGAAAAAGGGAAAAAAAGGAGACTTCAAACTTACTTGCACTAGAAAATGAGGAGTTAAAAAAAAGTAAAGGATTTAACTAATAGTTTAACAAAGTTCACAAATAAAAAAGATAACTTGGACAAACTATTGGGAGTACAAAGGTGTATCTTTGATAAAGCCGGTATGAGTTACAATTAAATCCATAACCAAAAGGATTACAAAATTTTCTTCAAAACATACACACCGCATAATCCCACTAATCTTTGTTCATTTTGTGGAAGAAACACTCAAAATGCATATTCTTGTTTTTACAAAGAAAAGGATTTTGCTAAGAACAAACTTGCTTGAATTTCTAAAAGAACCACTATGTATGCTAATCCTAAAGGACCCAACTTATTTTGGGTACCAAAAGAGAAGTTACTTAAGATTTTAGTGTAGGTTTGCATGAGAGCAAAAGTTAACAAAATAAAGTGGTTCTTGGATAATGGATGCTCAAAACACATGACGGGAGAAAAGAAAAATTTCTTGAGTCTTATTCCTAAACAAGGAGGCAACGTCATATTTGGAGACAACGCCAAAGGCAAAATCATTGATATAGGTAAAGTTGGTGATAAATCTTCTTATATTGATAATGTTTTACTTGTTGACAGTTTAAAACATAACTTGCTTAATATTAGTCAATTGTGTGATAAAGGTTATAAAGTTATTTTTAAATCCGAATGTTGCATTATTAAAAATATTAGTGATAATTCTATCTTGTTTGTTACTTATAGATCTAATAACGTATATACTCTTAAACTTGATGATTTGTCTCAACAAGATGTTAAATGTTTATCCGTGTTGAATGATGCTTCTTAGTTATGGCATAAAAGATTAGGTCATGCTAATATGGATTTAATTCACAAATTATCTAAAAAGGAATTAGTTAAAGGATTGCCTAAAACTAAATTTGTTAAAGATAAAATTTGTGATGCATATCAACTTGGTAAACAACACAAGTCTTCCTTTAAATCTAAGAAAGATATTACTACTATTAGACCATTTGATATGTTACATTTAGATTTATTTGGACCTAATTCGGTTGCTAGTTTAGGTGGTAAATTGTATGCCTTTGTGATTGTTGATGATTTTTTTAGATTTACTTGGGTATTCTTTCTTGCTCATAAAAGTGAAACACCTCATGTATTTGCTAAATTTTGTAGAAAAGTTCAAAATAAAAAGGGTGCTTCTATTGTATATGTTAGAAGTGATAGAGGTAGATAATTTGATAATATTGATATTGAGAATTTTTGTGATGAGTATGGTATTAATCATAACTTTTCAGCATCTAGAACTCCTCAATAAAATGGTGTGGTTGAAAGGAAAAATAGATCTATTCAAGAAATGTTTAGAACCATGTCAAATGAACATTCTTTACCCCAATATTTCTGGGCGAAAGTCATTAATACCGCATGCTATGTAACTAATCGTGTTATTATTCATAAAAAGTTAGATAAGACACCTTACGAATTATGGAATGACAAGAAACATAATATTGCATATTTTAAGGTTTTTGGTTGTAAATGTTTCATTTTAAATGATCGTGATCATTTAGAAAAATTTTATGCTAAATCCAACGAAGAAATATTTCTTGGATATGCTATTAATAGTAAAGCTTATCGTGTTTACAATAAGAAAAGTTTAGTTGTTCAAGAATCTATGCATGTTGTTTTTAATGAGTTTAATCCTTTTGCACCCATAGTGCATTCTGATGATAATGCTGAGATTATCCAAAAAGTTTTGGATATTCAAATTAATGATACATCTAAGGAAGAACCATCGAGTGCTCAAACTTCTTCTAAGGAGATAAAAAGTAAGGCTGAGCAAAACTCGAATGATTTACCTAAGAGTTGAAAATTTGTGTCCAACCACCTTATTGATCAAATTATTGGAGAGCCATCTAGTAAGGTTATGACTAGATCATTCTTAAGAAATGTTTGCAATAATGTGGCATTTATTTTTCAATATGAGCCTAAAAACATAAATGAAGCCGAACAAGATGAATCTTGGATGATGGCTATGCAAGAAGGGCTCAATCAATTTGAGAGAAATAAAGTGTGGATACTTGTTCCCAAACCAAATGATCATACTATTATAAGCACTAAATGGGTATTTCGGAATAAAAAGGATAAAAATGGTGTTATTGTTAGAAATAAAGCTAGACTTGTTGCCCAAGGATACAATCAAGAGGAAGGCATTGATTATGAGGAAACTTATTCACCCGTAGCACGTTTAGAAGCTATTCATATGCTACTTGTTTATTCTTGTTTTAAAAATTTTAAATTATATCAAATGGATGCTAAAAGTGCGATCTTGAATGACTTCATTGAAGAAGTTTATGTAAAACAACCTCCCGATTTTGAAAATCATTCATATCTGGATTATGTGTTTAAATTGAAAAAAGCTTTGTATGGATTGAAATAAGCACCTAGAGCATAGTATGATAGATTACGTTCATTTTTGCTTAATAATGAATTTGTTAGAGGCAAAGTAGACACTACTTTATTCATTAAGAATCATGCCAATGATATGCTACTTGTGCAAATTTATGATGATGACATTATTTTTGGTTCTACTAACGACAATCTTTGGAAAGAATTTTCTACTTGTATGCAAAAGAAATCTGAGATAAGATGATGGGATAGATGAATTATTTTCTCGGCTTACAAGTAAAGCAATGCAAAGATGGAATTTTCGTCAATCAAGAGAAGTACGTCAGAGAACTATTAAAGAAGTTTGACTTGGAAGGCGCAAAGTTTATAAGCACGCCAATGAGCTCAACGTTGAATATTGACAAAGAGGAAAATGGTAAAATCGTGGACATTAAGAAGTATCGAGGTATGATCGGTAGCTTACTTTATTTGACAGCTTCTAGGCCGGACATCATGTTTAGTGGTTGTCTGTGTGCATGATTCTAAGTGGATCTAAAAGAATTTCACTTATAAGCCATAAAACGTATATTTCGTTATCTTTCCGGCATTAGTTCTTTGGATTTGTGGTATCCAAGAGAAAACACATTTGACCTAATAAGTTAGTCTGATGCAAATTTTGTCGGTTGCAAAATCGATAGGAAAAGCATCAGTGGCACATGTCATTTTTAGGACATGCACTAGTATCTGTTGTGATTATTAGCAATAAATCACGCCACGGATCGTAATTCAAATAGTGAATATTAATAACTAGAGATAATAAGGATGAGAAAAAGCAAGAAGATAGATAATAGAACACACAATATTCGACAAACGAAGATTTCACTAATTCTTTGAAAACGATTACAAAATCTATCACAAGAATTATTGCACGCAAAGCTCTCACAGAAGAAGAAAATCAATAGCCTTTTAACATCTCTCTCACAACAAGATGAACTCTCCCACAAATCCCACAGAAAGAAGAAATTCTCTTATATCTTAATCTATTGAATGATTATATATATATATATAACAATATACTAGAGTTCATTCAATCTAGAATAAGGTAATAACAATCCTATGTAAATATGAAAACTATTAATAAGGTAATAGAGACCAAAATAAACAAGAAAACCAAGTTTGATAAGGAAACATATTTCTCGCCTAACTGCAAAACGACTTTTGCACTTTTCTCGCATAACTGCAAAAGTGCTTTTTCACCTTTCCAAAATGCAATTTTCTGGGTGCAAAAGTGCTTTTGCACCTTTCCAGAACTGCAAATCCTCTTTTACACCATTCAAGCGAACAATCCGATTACCAACAAAACTCATCTTTTTCTTGGGTTTGGAACTGAGCAAAAAACACAACAGTATGTTGGTCAAGTAAGAAACAAAATTCGGTGGCCCTTTCAACGGCCGAAGCCGAATACGTGGCGGCCGGAAGTTGTTGTGCACAAACTTTATATATTAAACAACAACTAGAAGACTTTGGAATTAGCCTTGCCCACATTCCCATTAAATGTGATAACGCAAGTGCTATTAGCTTGACTAAGAACCCCATACAACATTCACGTACTAAGAACATTGAGATAAGACATCATTTTATTCGTGATCATGTGCAAAAATGTGATGTTGATATTAAATTCGTTAGTACCGAAACGCAATTTGCGGATATTTTCACTAAACCACTCCTGGAAGATCGTTTTTGTACTATCCGTCATGAACTTGGTATGACTAGTGCTTGTGACATCTAGTTTGATAAAAAAAATTCATTAATTACGTTTGACTTGGATTAATATTGGAAGTCTTCATTTTGCATGTTATTGTAAACTAACAATGATTTTGCAGTCGAAGAATAATTATTTATCATTCAAAAAAAATCCCAAAGACGGAAATCTATCTTCTTAAAGCAAAAAGTCAAAATATGTAGCGCCCCCGTGTTCATCTAAAATCCAGTGCCCTCGCTAGGCCTAGATCATTTTTTGATGTTGCCATAGGGGGAGAAAATATGTGTATGGTGTTGGTGTTGTGGTAAGATTTTAAATGCTTTTCTACGTTCACACTTTTGAAAGGTTTATTTAATATATATATATATATATATATATATTAATTTTGGTTTTAAAACTATCTCAAATATTTGTAATACTTTTTAATTGTTATCTTTGCATAAATTGAGGGGAAGCATATTATTTATTTACATTTATATGCTATTTATGCTTGTTATTGTTAACACACATTAATTTATTGTCATCATCAAAAAGGAAAAAATTGTTGACCTAAGGTCTTAATCTTATTTTGATAATAACAATAAATTAATCATATGTAATTTAACATTTTTCTTGATATAAGTATATAGTTTATTTACTTGGAAAATTCAAGAAAAACATGACAATGATCACTCTTTCACTATTCGATCATTGGAACAAGATAAGGAAGATCAAATCTCTCAATGCAAATCATGAAGCACAAATGATCAAAGGACTATATGAAAAACTTATAGGAAAAAGTTTCAAGTGAAGATCAATTTGAAAAAACAAATCAAAGCATTCAAAAACTCGTTAATTCAGTAATTAAGTGAGTGCTTAAGATTTATGTAAAGTTACTTTATTGATCAAATCCTTATAGCTCAAACGTATTCATGCATCTTTTAAAAGATTGATTCAAACAAGCTTGAAATTTAATTTCTTTGAAAAACATCATTTTACAAAGATCGAGTTTCAAAATAAATTAATATTAATTTTAAATGATCATATTTTAAGCTCTCATAAAAATAGGTATCTTAGAAACATATTTTCGAGGTTCACAAATCATTAGAATTGTATTTGGAACTAAATTTCTATATTGCAAAAATGTTTTTATTTTTCATTTTAGATTCGCTTAGTTTTGGTACAGTTTTGATCTAACGGTATAATGGAGGCCTTTTCGGACTTCGATCATTTTGAAATTTTTACACTAGTTAAACAACATCTGTTAGCGCTTTTGATCAAAATTTGAGTATAATCCAATGATCAGATTAAGAGATATTATCAAAACAAATTTAAATTTTTGGTTAAAACTAGCTGTTGAAAAGTTTGAAAATGTATACCTTTGACCCAAAACCTTTCCTAATCACCCCCAACGGCCATATACTTTTGCAAGCTATATATATGAGGTCCTAAACATGTTTTAACATACCTTGAATCATTCTAATATTCTATTATTCATATATTCAAATATAAAAAGATTCAAGAACACATTTTGATCAATCTTTTATCTTTTGAGCTATATATTTTTGATCAAAACTTGATAATTTCTAGTGTGGGCTAATTTTCATATCTTGTAAACACTTGAGAGTTATTATATTGGTGTGTATCACCACAAACAATTCATTCTTCATTTCAAAAGAAACTTTGTCTCTTTGTAGAGCAAGAGAGCATATCTTGTGAGAAGTGTAGTGGGTATAGCTACATTGTGAGTGTTGTGTGCATAATAACATTTGTATTGATGTTTGATCTTCACCCGAATCAGATTGAATAGTGAAAATTCTCGAGAAACTATCCGAGCGCGGACGTATGATTTAAGAAGTCGAACCGTGAGGACAAAAAGTCTTGAGCTTCAAATTGGTTTAATCTTTCTAAACTCAAGCTCTCTTTTTATTACTGTATTATTTCTTGTATTTTGTGATTGCTTATTTGGTTGTCTTGGGATTGATTACTTGAAATTGATTATTTTCTTGATATTGTTTCTTAGCTAAGTTGCTTTGCTTTAAAATTTTAAAAATGTTTTAATTTTGCATTAAGTTTTTAAAACCCTATTCACCCCCCTCTAGGGTTATTTTTCGATCAACACATTTATTGCATTCTTTTATTTTTTTTATAACATTGGTGGTTGTTAAGTCACACAAACCACCTTCGCAGCCACCATCGCCCATCAGTGCTTCTGCGAGAATTTCTATACAGTACGAAAACAAATTTGAACTCAAATTCACATCATTAATTGTCTGCGAATTTATTACAAAATAGATTTGCAGTCAATTTTACATCATTAAATGCCTGTGAATTTAGTCTAAAATCATATTTGCACTAAAATCCATAATATTAGTTGCTTATTGATTTAATGCAAAAATAAATTTGCACTAATATATATATATATATATATATCACTAGTTACTTATAAATTTCTTTCAAAAATAGATTTACACTAAAATATGCATCATTAATTGCTTGCAGATTTAGTTCAAAATTAAATTTACAATAAAATATATATTATTAATTACAGATTTAGTGCATTTTTGTAATATATGTGCTATAGCTGCAATGAGATCCTGACATTGGAGCTCCGGTGATAACTCTTGCAATTGTTGTAGGAGATCTGACATTGAGAGATGGTGGTTGTTGCAGTGGTGATTAAATTTTCTTTTCAAAGAAAAAAAAGGAATGGCCTTTTAAGTTGTAAAAAGTACTCTTATTTTAAAATGAAAAGTAATGTGTACTTTAGTTGGATGTAATTAGAGAAAGATAATGACGACCCAAGTGCTCCATTGATGGGTTCGATACTGTGGCCTCAAACCCCTGGAATCCTTAGTGGGCCTCATTAACTTTAAAAAGCACATATGCATTTCTTGACAGCAGCCCACCCTAAAATTTTACCCACTATGTCGAGAAAGTAATTGATATTCAATAATAATACTAGCCGTAAAATTATATACGGAAAATATACTGTTAGACTGATTATAAAAAAGAGATTCTCTCATTTTAATAATAAAAAGAAGTGATATTTATTTGGTATAGTAAATAGATTAATTTTCTATGAATTTTTATAGTGATAATTTAAAGGGTGGTGATGTTGGCACCCCAAAAAACACTTGGTAACACTCCCACTTTAATTCGGTCATTCGCAACCGAGTAAAGTGTCTATTATTCGGTTGTTGAGGACCGAATATAGGTCTATATATTCGGTTCTTTACAACCGAGTAAGGCATTTTCAAGTTTTTCCAAATTTTTGCAAGTTTATATTCTGTCCTTCACAACCGAATAACGTATACATTATTCGGTTGCGAATGACCGAATGAAAAGTGGGAGTGTTTTCAAGAGATTTTGGGGGTGCCAACATCACCACCCTAATTTAAATAATAAATAGATTACTCGTACCAAATTCGATCAGCAATAGCCTTGATGGGGAGACTATCACAAGTTACATTAAATAGTTTTAATCATTCATCTCCCCAGCAACTGCCAATCAGAAACTCATATCATGGGGCCACCGTCTGACCTAGTCAATCTCATTGAACCGTTGAATCTTGATCTCCAACCAACCAAACTTGAAATTTCTCCTTAACCGATTACCGGAAAAACATCTATGACACTAACACCCACCAATGTGAACGACGACGGTAAATTATTGACAAAGAGTAAGCAGAGTTTAGCCGATGATGTAGGAACTGGAAGAAAACCAATTAAAACTGATCTTTCTTCTAGCCATTCCTCCACATATCCTACCCCCACACATTGACCCCGGTAACTTGCCAGTGTATTTTCCACTGAATGCCCCATTCACAACAAATAATGATTGACTTCACCAGAATGGTGTACCCTCAACTGGACCTCTTAATGGACTTCCGGCTACTCATGGCCAATGTCACGACATTGACTCGTCTCGATGATAGTCTTTATGGAACCAGTTTACATACCAGAAGAAACAAGTATCATCAGGACCAACATACTACACCATTGGGAAGACAGGGATATTTAGGCCAATCTAGCATTAAAGACGGAGCTAAAGAACAAGTATCTCGGTCTAGAGAATCCTCCAATTAATTTCCATCCTCACATAAAGATTATAATATGGAACTGCCAAGGAGCTGGTAAGCTTGCTTTTCTTGTTCATTATATTATTGGGCTTAAACATTCGTATCATCCCCACATTATGTTTTTGATGGAAACCAAAGCATCCATGCAACAAGTATCATCAGGACCAACATACTACACCATTGGGAAGACAGGGATATTTAGGCCAATCTAGCATTAAAGACGGAGCTAAAGAACAAGTATCTTGGTCTAGAGGATCCTCCAATTAATTTCCATCCTCACATAAAGATTATAATATGGAACTGCCAAGGAGCTGGTAAGCTTGCTTTTCTTGTTCATTATATTATTGGGCTTAAACATTCGTATCATCCCCACATTATGTTTTTGATGGAAACCAAAGCATCCATGCAACGAGCTCAATGTATTATTGGCATGCTGGGATTTTCTAATCACATTATTTTCATTCGGATGGTATGGCAGGAGGCATATGGGTGCTTTGGAATGCCAACAGTGTTTTTGTGGAAATAATTGCCTACTTGTCAACAACTTGGGAGAGGTTGTTTTCTCTTACGCTTATTAGCCAGTTCCATGCAAAAATTCAAACCTTTGGAAATCACTTAAGAACATGACAGATTAAATACTTAATGTTTTGTGGTTGGGGCAGGAGACCTAAACGATATGGCCTGTAGCTCTGAAAAGCTGGGAGGGGGCATTAATTTAACACTCGAATGGCCTCTATTTTCAATAACAAGGTGAACGAATGCTTCCTTATTGATTTGGGTTGGAATGGTAATCCTTATACATGGACGGCTCAAAGCAGATTGTTAGAGAAAGGCTAGATAAAGCGCTAACGAAGAGTGGTACCTAAATTATCCAAAAACGATGGGGTACCATCTACCCAAGATTCTTTTAGATCATCATCCCGTTCTTATCGGCCGTTAACCCAGCAGATAATTTACTTACAACAACCCGTTTCACTTTGAACACATGTGGACCTTGCATAATGATTTTGAAGCCCTCGTCAAGGACTCTTAGAACTAACAACTGTCGGCTAAACTTAACATTATCAATTGTACGGAGATTTTGAGGCAAAGGAATGATATTGTTCTCGGCAATTTATTTCGTACAAAAAAATAATTTGATGGCCTATATAGAAGAATCTAGAGGAAACCGCAATACCACACTAACCGCTTTCTAGTCAACCTTGAAAGCACTTTGCTTGTGGATTATTATCGAATAAAATATTGAGAAGAAATTCACTGGTTTCAAAAAATCAAGGGCTCAATGGATGATGTTGGGGCACTGAAACACCAAATCCTTCCACTTGACAATGGTGACAAGATGAAGGAAAAATAAAGTGAATGTGCTCAAATTTCAAGGAGAGTGGTGCATGGATCAAAACATTCTTAAAGCCCGTGCTTTGGAATATTATTAGGATCTCTTTTCATGTATTCACACTGCCTATGCGTCTACTCACGTGGCTCACCATCTGAGGTCCCATCATGCGCTTAATAATAATGATTAAATCAGACTTGTGCAACTGTTGGAATTTTGGGAAACTACGAGGGCTATAAAATCCATGAAACACTACGAATTACAGGGACTGGATGAGTTTCAACCACTCTTCTTTCAGAAATATTGGGATATCGTGGAGCAATATATCCATCAGCTGGTCAATCAAGCTTTTGAAAAGTATGATTTTGACAATGAGATAAATAATACTTTGTTGGCCCCATTCCAAAAGTTGAACAACTAGAAGATATCAAGCAATTTACGCTGATTTTTTTGTGCAACATTATATATATGATCATTGCCAAAGTGTTAGTAAACCAAATGAAACCAATCTTGGGAAAGCTTATTCATCTGTCACAAGCAAGCTTTATTCCTGGGAGACAAGCGACAAACAACATAATTATAACCCAAGAGCTTATTGATAGCATTACAAATTTCAAAGCCAAGAATGGGGGTTTGATGTTGAAGCTCGATTTAGAAATGGCTCACAATAAAGTTGATTGGGATTTTTTTTATCCAAACGTTGCATTTATTCAGCTTCCACAAACCATCATCAACCTTATTCATAAGTGCATCAACTTTGTCAAGATAGTTGTGTTATGGAACAGAGAGAAAATTGAATTCTTTAAATTGTCGCGTGGATTACGTCAGGAGACCCTCTTTTTGCTTTTCTATCAATTTTTGCCTTGAAAGATTGTCTATGCTTATAAATAAAGCGGCATATGATAATTTATGGAATACTTTTGATGTGAGTAAGGGAGGAGCAAAAATTCCTCACCTTTTATTTGCTAATGATCGTCTTCTATTTGCCAAGGCAAACACAAAGTAAATACAAGTTATCACTAACATCATTAATGAATTTTGTAATACGTCGAGTCAATATATTAACATTCACAAATCAATGGCTTACATGGGTCCTAGAGTTACAAGTGATATGAAGACCAAGATCACCAATATCACGGACTCAAGTTTACAGAAAATCTGGGTAAGTACTTAGGCTTACTTCTTATTAATAACTGTGCTTCCAAAGATAAATTCAATTACTTTGTTGAGAAAGTGCAAGCTCGTCTGACGGGGTAGAAAGCTAAAAACCTTAGCTTGGCGGGGAGATGTACGTTGATTCAATCGGTTTTGGCGGGAATTCCATCCTATGCCATGCAAACAATGCAGTTACTATAAGGCATGCGTGATGCCCTTAACAAGCTAAACAGAAATTTCCTATGGGATATAACTCTGAGAAAATGAGAATTCATTTGGTT
Organism: Lonicera japonica; assembly: GCA_021464415.1. NCBI lineage: Eukaryota > Viridiplantae > Streptophyta > Magnoliopsida > Dipsacales > Caprifoliaceae > Lonicera > Lonicera japonica. The sequence goes on from CM038464.1 coordinate 102,462,567, forward strand.
AATTGGGAGAAGCTGACTAAACAGAAACCAAAAGATGCTTGGGATTTGAAAAGGTCAAATGATGAATGTAGCTTAATTAGCAAAGATTGGAAGTAGAGTAGCTTGTGGAAGCAATAATATATAGGCTTAAGTCCTTCGTGAGAAGTATTTGAACTATGATCTTAAACTAGGAAAGTCTAAAACATGGAAGGTAATTGTTCATAGTTTGATCCTAGTTTGAAGATGATAAAAAGAGGATTTGGTTGGATGATCAGGAATGGGAGAGATGTTTTCTTTTGGTTTGATACATGGGTTAGAAACGACCTGATTTGTTTATTTATTGGTGAAATTGACCTGCTGGAAATCATGTGGAATGTGGCAGATATTATGAACAATAGCGGTACCCATAATTCAAGTGCGTTGAAAACAGTTATTCTAACTCATATCAAAGAATTTTTTTATCCATCTAAGTTCACCCCATAAGCTTTAACGCCGACTCAATTATATGGAAAGGGAATGCAAATGGTATCCTTATAGCCAAAGCATTTTTTAACTTCATCAACATAACCAATGAAAAAGAAGCTACCTAGGACAATTGGATGTACATAGATTTGGAAGCTGGGGTGTCCTCATAAAATACGGTTCTTTATCTGGCTTATCGTGCATGAAAGGCTTCTTATCAATCAAAATAGGGCCATAATTAGAGCAACCAGCACAGATACTTGTCTTAGATGTGATAAACAAACCAAATCAATCATCCACATGCTTCGTGATTGTCCGAACTCAAAAGAAGATTGTGATTCATTTGTTCCGCAGGCGAATAGACAACGCTTTTTCCCCTTCCAGCTTTAACAATGGGTGAAATTCAATGCTATGATGTTCTTAGGATCGATCCAAACACGAATACATGCAGAATGGTAAAACTCTTTCTTTCTATTGCGTGGCACCTAAGGAAAGCAAGAAATGAAGAAGTGTTCGAAGAAACAAAATTCTCTACGATAAAAGTGGGGAAATTAGCTGCCATTTTTGTTACGAACATGAAATTTCGTTGGAAAAAATTTGGTGGTTTCAAACTTGACCCTGTCAATGGCAAATAGGCAAAATCTCCTCCAAGTTTCGCTAAAATTAAATAGACGATGGATTTCGTGATGGCCAAGGAACGTTTAGAGGGGTCCGCGTGATGAAAGAGGGAACTGGGTTTGGGATTTTAAATGTTGCGCCAAACCGCTCACAACCGAGCACGACGCAACTGGGAGGGATCTCACAAGCTCACTTGGTATACCGAAAGAAGAACCGACACAAAAAAGCACACCCAATATAGAGAAATATGAAATAAAGAAGAAATAGCGCAAGACAAGGTTTTACCGTGGTGTCGGCGTAAAAGCCACTAATCCACACAGACGATAGCTTCTATTGATAATTGGAACAAAGAGATGATTACAAGCACACAAGCAAAAATCTCACTTGTTTAGCTCTCAACTAAAAAATCTAGGCAAAAACAAGTTGTGCACAAAATGAGCCCAAAGCAACACTTAAAGGAAATATGCCTGGGACCATGATCGATCATGGGCAACCCATGATCGATCATGGGGTCCTCTGCCAGAAACTTCACTTTAACAAAATGTGAGCCAAAAACTCACAAATCTCCACCTTGGCGAACCATGCAGCTATCCCGTCCAGCAATTTGCACACCTCACTCTCCGTGTTCCTCCATCAATACTGCTATAGCATCACACCCGGCCCCGAAGAGCCTCCACCCCGAATGGGGCCTCAACACCGAAGAATGTTAACCAAAGTCGAGCAATGCTCAAACTTGGTTGTCGGTACCACCTTCGTCATCATATCTGCGGGATTATCCTTGGTGCCAATTTTCTTCAAAATTACTTCACCACTCTCGATAATCTCCCGTATAAAATGAAACCGGACATCGATGTGCTTCGTCCGTCCGTGATGAACTTGGTTCTTGGCCAAATGAATAGCGCTCTGGCTATCACAATGTACATCGACATTTTCCTGAACCATCCCCAAATCACCTATCAAACCCCGAAGCCACAATGCTTCCTTGACCGCCTCTGTTGCTGCAATATACTCTGCTTCCGTAGTAGACAACGCCACTACACCTTGCAACATCGACCTCCAGCTAATCGGACCACCACTAAATGTGAAAACATACCCCGTGGTCGACCGTCGCTTGTCAAGATCTCCAGCATAGTCCGAATCAACATAACCGCAAATAATAGACCCCTCGGTTCTCTGGTACACCAACCCTTTATTCTTCGTCCCTTGTAGATACCGCAAAATCCACTTAACGGCATTCCAATGCTGTTTTCCCGGATTTGCCATAAATCTACTAACAATGCTCACTGCCTGAGCAATATCCGGTCGAGTACACACCATGGCATACATCAAGCTTCCTACTGCACTAGCATACGGAACTTGAGCCATATACTCCACCTCTTCATCTGTTTCTGGAGCCATAGTTGCCGAGAGCTTGAAGTGAGGAGCCAATGGAACACTCACAGGCTTTGAGTCCTGCATCCCAAACCGGACTACCACTTTCTCTAGATATTGCCTCTGAGTGAGGCACAATCTTCCCTTCTTTCTCTCCCTTACTATCTCCATTCCCAGAATCTTCTTAGCTCCACCCAAGTCCTTCATCTCAAACTCGAGACTCAACTGAGCCTTCACCGTGTTGATATCAAACATACTCGATGAACAAATAAGCATATCATCAACATATAAGAGTAAGTAGATAAACGAATCCCCTTTGAGTTTCTTGAAATAAACGCAATGATCAAAATCACTCCGCTTGAATTTCTGAGCCATCATGAATGTGTCAAACTTCTTGTACCATTGTCTAGGCGATTGCTTCAACCCATACAAGGACTTCTTCAGTTTACAAACACAATCCTCCTTGCCAACAACCTTGAACCCCTCCGGTTGAGATATATAAATCTCCTCCTCTAGATCCCCATGCAAGAACGCCGTCTTGACGTCGAGTTGTTCAAGCTCTAAGTCAAACTGCGAAACCATAGCTAATAGCACTCTAATGGAAGTGTGTTTTACTACCGGAGAGAAGACTTCATTATAATCCACCCCTTCCCGCTGTGCAAATCCCTTAGCTACCAATCTTGCTTTATACCGAACATCCGAATCTAGAACCCCATCTTTCTTGGCAAACACCCATTTGCACCCAATTGACTTTTTCCCCTTTGGCAACTTGCAAAGATCCCAGGTTTCATTCTTGTGAAGAGAATTCATCTCCTCACCCATGGCCGCCTTCCATTCATCACAATGACTATCAGCCACTGCCTCCCGATAAGAAGTCGGTTCATCGCCATAAACCACCAATGCATATGCCACACTATCTTCATAGCCAAATCGTTGCGGTGCTCGTCGAGCTCTCGGCTCCCTTCCTCTCGCCAAAGACAGCACCTCTCGTTGTTGTTGACTAGACCCCTCAATAGGAATCTCCCCATTCTCCGAATCACTATCGGAAGAATCAACCGGATTAGTCACTTCCGATTGCACCGGAATAGTCACCACCGGCGTAGTAACTTCCGTTTGCACCACTCCACTCTTCTCACTCTCATCGAGAGTCTTCACATTTTCTCCCGTAGGCATCTTGAGCAAAGACGCCTCATCAAATGTAACATCTCTGCTAACGATCATTTTCTTGTCTTGAAGACACCATAACTTGTATCCCTTGACTCCAATTCTTGAACCCATAAAGATCGCCTTTCGGGCTCTTGGATCAATCTTATCTTCACGGACGTGATAATAAGCAGGACACCCAAATATGTGCAATGAATCGTAACTTGCATGAGATCCTGTCCAAACCTCCATAGGAGTTTTGTAATCGACCCCTGAAGATGGCAACACGTTCACGATGTAGCTCGCATAAGATAAGGCCTCCGCCCAATACTGTTTCCCCAAATTTGCATTTGACAGCATACACCTCACTTTTTCAAGTAAGGTACGGTTCATCCTCTCAGCTACTCCGTTTTGCTGTGGTGTACCTCTAACCGTGAAATGGCGAACAATTCCCTCATCTTGGCAATACTGCTTAAACGGATCACTAGTGTACTCTCCGCCGTTATCGGATCTAAGCACCTTGATCTTCCTGCCAAGCTGATTTTCGACCATTTTCTTCCACCTTAGAAACACCCCAAAGACCTCGTCTTTGTGCTTCATGAGATATACCCAAATCCTCCTAGAGAAATCATCTACAAATGTAACAAAGTAATGATTTCCTCCTAAGGATTTCGTCTTGGAAGGCCCCCAGACGTCCGTGTGTATGTAGTCAAGCAACCCCTTCGTGCAATGAATAGCCGTCCCAAACTTTACCCGTGTTTGCTTCCCGAGCACACAATGCTCGCAAAACTCTAGCTTGCAGCTCTTCGCACCCTTGAGCAAACCTTGCTTACATAACACCGTCATCGCCTTCTCCCCGGCATGTCCCAATCTCATGTGCCATAATTTCGTCGAATCCGAACTTGTACTTGCTCCACCAGCTTCAGTAGAAACTGAAACGCTGCCCGTCACCGTACTACCTTGAAGGAAATAGAGATTACCCTCTTTCTTTCCTTTCATCAACACTAAGGCACCGGAAGTAACCTTTAGCATTCCATTCTCGAGCACAATCTTGCACCCGTTGGAATCTAAAGAACCCAAAGAAATCAAATTCTTCTTCAGATCCGGGATGTACCTGACTTCATTCAAAGTTCTGACTGCTCCGTCATGTAGCTTCAACTTGACCGTTCCAATACCCTCCGTCCTACAAACGTGATCATTGCCCATCAAAACCGTTCCTCCATTCACCTTCGTCAAGGTATAGAAAAGGTCCTTGTTTGGACACATGTGGTACGAACAACCCGAGTCTAGAATCCACTCGTCCGTTGAGCTTTCCCTAGGAGTAACCACTAAGATACTCTCAAAGTCACCATCCCCTGAAGTAACAGAATTTGCGGTATCATCCGCATTCTTCTTCTTCACTTTGTCTACCCAAGCGTTAGGACAATTCTTCTTCATATGCCCTTTCCTTTTGCACTTGTAACATTCCATGTTATCCAAGTACTTAGTACGTGACTTGGACCGAGAGTTATTTTGCTTTGCTTGTTTCCGATCATCTGTCCTTCCCCGCGTCACCAACGCATCGGACGATGTACTACATTTCTCCCTCTGTCTCTGCTCATTACCAAGCAGTGCCGAAGAAACGTCCTCATATTTCACTGAATCCTTGCCATATAACAAAGTGGTGCTCAAATGGTCGTAGGATTCCGGAAGTGAATTGAGCAACAAGATAGCCTTATCCTCATCTTTCATGTCCTCATTCAAGTTTAACAAATCAGAAATCATCTTGTTAAACTCATCGACATGCTCACTCATTGATGTACCTCTAGCATATTCAAACCGGAACAGCTTCTTCTTGAGATAGAGACGATTCTCTATACTCTTCATCATGTACTTCTCTTCCAGTATCCTCCATATGCTAGCCGCGGATTTCTCACGCATAACGTAGTATATCACATTTTGAGCTAGATGCAACCGGATAGTGCTACAAGCCTTCAAATCATACTCTTCCCATTCAACATCTGTCATCGTCGTGGGCTTAGCTGCCACACCCAACAATGCCTTATGCAACTCCTGTTGGATCAAGACATCGCGCATTTGGCATTGCCACATGCCGAAATTGACCAACTTTCCGTCGAATTTCTCTACGTCAAACTTTATCGCTGACACCTTTGAGGTCTTAGAAGTAGTCATCTTCAATCACCAAAGAACTTGACAAACCAACAACGAGACAAAGATTGAAAAATCTCACTTAGGAATTTTATCAAACACTTGGCGTGCGACACAAATCCCACCTTTCTCGTTTTAGCCTCTGATACCAATTTGTTGCGCCAAACCGCTCACAACCGAGCACGACGCAACTGGGAGGGATCTCACAAGCTCACTTGGTATACCGAAAGAAGAACCGACACAAAAAAGCACACCCAATATAGAGAAATATGAAATAAAGAAGAAATAGCGCAAGACAAGGTTTTACCGTGGTGTCGGCGTAAAAGCCACTAATCCACACAGACGATAGCTTCTATTGATAATTGGAACAAAGAGATGATTACAAGCACACAAGCAAAAATCTCACTTGTTTAGCTCTCAACTAAAAAATCTAGGCAAAAACAAGTTGTGCACAAAATGAGCCCAAAGCAACACTTAAAGGAAATATGCCTGGGACCATGATCGATCATGGGCAACCCATGATCGATCATGGGGTCCTCTGCCAGAAACTTCACTTTAACAAAATGTGAGCCAAAAACTCACATTAAATACAGTGGCAACGTTGGGGACCCTCTGCATGCGGAGCTGATAACCATGAATATGGGTCATAAGGTTTTGTTGGATAAAGGATACAGCTAAAATATTATAGAAACAGACTCCTCCGCCACTGTTAACCTTATAGGTGGGGTTATTGATGATGATCATCTGAGTTAGAGCTTATCATGCAATGTAAAAATATGTTAGCCAAGATATCCCATTATGTTTTTAATTACACCCCTAGGAACCGTAATGTTTGTGTTGATGCTCTAGCTAAACTAGGTTATACTAGAAACCAAAATGATGAACCATGGGCGATGTTATTCCTCTGTCAACTATAGAGGCTCTTTTGAATGATATATAAATATAGTCTGAGCCTTTGGGCTCGTTTTGGACAAAAAAAAAGGAATGTTATCTGGATTAAAAGGATATAACCAATGTTAGAAATTTACAGAGAAAGTGATTTGATTTCATCAAAAAGTTACGGTAAAAAAAATAGTATTATAAAATAAGATGTAGAAATAGTGTAAAAGTACTAGTTGTCATTAGACAAGACGGATCTTGGATTCTTGTAAGGGGAGTGTTGATGAAAAAGGGATATGGGAAAATCTAAAGTGAAGGGGTTTAACCTTGATGGCTAATAAGAATTTTACTATCACAAGTATTAAAAATAACAAATAATTATTTTATTTTTTTAAGGCAAAGGAGGCAAAGCCCCTAAAACTTCATAATAAAAGCTCAGACTTATTATAGAATTCGAATGTCAGAAAGACCTAATATATCAATTCTAATGATACCCTTAAGTTTTCGAGGAAGGGTATTTTGAATAAAAAAAAGAAAATTTCTAGTTCTTCGCGCCAAAATTAGCAAGAATCCGCTGCTTTATTAACTTCCTTATATACATAAATAATGAAAAAAAATCAAAATGCTGCAGTAAATTCACAATGCTTCTTGTCTCAAACATAAATGGCCCATAGAGGAGAAATATTTTCCTGAAGCACCTGCACCACAAGCATAGAATCAAGCTCAATGTCCACTTTGAAGATGTTATGTCTCTTACATTGCTGCAAGCCCTGAAGAAGAACCGAAGCTTCAGCTTTATTATTAAAGGTATGACCATATAAATTTGCCTGAGCAACAACAACATACCTATCTAGAAGCCTTTCTTAATTAAACATTTTTCAATAGGATGATATTTTTGAATAGCACGCTAAGTAAGAAAAAACCACTTTAAAGGGATGCATTAGTGCCAAATATTTCTAGTAAGACCCATGACATTGCTTCTGTTTCGACAAAGATCCCAAATAAATTAAATATTAAAACACCTATTCGAAAAAGGGAGTTAAACACATCGATCATCTTCTTGGTTAATCAAATGCTTCGTGTTACTAATATTATTAATCTCTGATATATTCAACATGCCACGACATTGGGATTGCCAAACATTACTTTCGAGAGCTTCATGAACAGAAACAAAGTGCATAGAATTTGGCGTCAAATCATCAAGTTTATCCTCCCCCCATTATCTATCTTTCCAAAAATATATTTCCTCTTTACTAATTATCCATTTGATAGAAGCTTCAGCAATATCTTTTACCTTTAAAATTCTCTGCTAGATGGGAAAGTCAACAACTTTCTTAGAACTATGAGAAACATGCTTGTTGAAGCTGTATTTACTGATAATATATTTAGACCACAAAGAAGAGGAAGTACGACTCTAATACCATAACTTCATTAAAAAAGTTGTGAGGATGTCATTAATTCTTCTAATACTTAAACCTCTTTCAACAATAGGCAAACAACATTTTTCCACGCTATCCGATGAAATTTTGAACCAGAATCACCATCACCCACAAAAAATTCGCGCGCGCCTATAGATTCTATTCTATTTGTCACAGATTTCGGAGGAACTGAGGCAACAAAAGTGTACATAGGGAGGCTTTGATTTTTGAAGCACTTGTTTTGTTAGTGTAATCTTTCCTCCTTTTGGCAACAATTTTGATTCCATCCAGCTAATTTTGTCTCAAATTTCTGCAAAATACTATCAAAATACTCAACATTTTATCCCCGGCATATAAAACGGAGCCATAATATTTAAAGGGAAATTCTTTAACTGATACTCCGTTACATTCAGAATCAATTACATCAAGTAAAGACGCTGTCCCCAACAACGAAGCAACTCTTCTCTTTACTCATCAATTTGCCAGATTCAGCCTCATATTGAGCTAAAAAATTCACAAGGTGTTGTAGCGAATTTTTAGACCTATTAGAAAAAATAATCATATCATCCATAAAAGCAAGATGGCATATCGCAGGACAATGAGACGGACGAGAGAAAGCAATGGTCTTCTTGGTAAACAATAAATTATTCAACCATCTACTTGAAACCTCCACCCCAATGATAAATAGACAAGGAGAGAGCGAATCCCCTTACTTTACTCCCCAAGAAGAATTGAAAGAACCCTCTGTGAGAATCCTGACCCATACCCCGAGAGGAGAGAAAAGAGTCCACGTTCTCGGTTTTATTTTGAAAAACGTGTTTTGTAGAGTCGCCAGTTTGTTTTACGAGAAAACAAACAAAAGGTCGTACGAAGGATAATTCGAAAACGAACTATCTTTCATACATTTGAAACCAGAGATTTATTTTGAAAATTGACTTTGCTAGGGTTCGGGAACTACGTTACGAATTGGGAAGGTGTTAGGCACCCAATTCGCCCTTTCGGTCTCTTAATGGATCATGTATCTAATTCCTATTTTAGATATCTTGCAAGTAGTTCGAATGGTTTTCAGAATAGTCCTTTCCGGATAAATTCAGTTTAAAACAGTATTTTGAAATCAGACTCGAGCTTTGCGAGCGCCTACGTATTCATTCGTAGAATGAAATCAGAGTCTCGTAGTTCCTTTCTTTTGGAAACTGTTTTTGTATTTTTGTTGGTTTTGAAAACGTGTCAAAACGGATTATAGTTTTCTTGTAAAACTTAGAATGGACTAGTTTAGAAAACAGTGAACTTCTTTGCAAGTTATTTAATTTTCTATATTAAAAGTGAAATTAAATGCAGTACTGAAATTAAGGATTTGGTAGAAAGTTATACCTGCTGCGCTTGAAGAAGATAGGAGGACTTTGCCTTGACTTCCTTCTCTCTCTAGAGCTTTCTCTCTCTAAAGCTTTCTCTCACTAGCCTTCTCTCTCCGAATTTCTCTAAAAATGACTTTCTAGAGACTTTTTCCAAGCTCCTGCTGCGCTTGAAGAAGATAGGAGGACTTTGCCTTGACTTCCTTCTCTCTCTAGAGCTTTCTCTCTCTAGAGCTTTCTCTCTCTAAAGCTTTCTCTCACTAGCCTTCTCTCTCCGAATTTCTCTAAAAATGACTTTCTAGAGACTTTTTCCAAGCTCCTACTTCCCAAAAATACTATTTAATGTTCATCCCCTCAAAATGGGATCCCAAGGGTCCTATTTATAGCAACATTTGCGCCAAAACGCTCCAAAAGAGGCCAACCGCAGGGGTAGCCGCATGGGGTGCGGCTGGGGCGTGCGACAGGGGTGTGCCAGCCGTACGGCTGGCAGGTAGCCGTACGGTTGGGCGTGCGGCTAGGGGGTGCGGTTAGAAGGTGCCAACCGTACGGTTGGTAGGTAGCCGTACGGTTGGGCGTGCGACAGGGAGGTGTGGCTGGCTCATAAAAAATGCGCAGGAGCACTCGGAAAAAACCAAATTTTCTAACGGGGCACTGCCCCGCACCTCGCGACCTGACCGGGCAGGTCGATCCCCGTCCTAGTAAGCGAAGAGGCAACAAGGGTTATCTTAGACTTCCAACGCGTCCAAAATTGGAGTCTCTCCTATCAGTCTTTCTACATGTATGATGATTCATGATTAAATGCAGGATGCTTAAAGAAAATCAGTATTCGCACGAGAGTCGTAGATTGGGGTGTTCACACCCTCCACTTGACCATTAATAATCAAAGAATACCAATTATTGGAAAGAATCCTCCAAACCATATCAACAACATGTTCATTAAAACCAAATTGCCACGACATTTTCAGAATAAAAGCCAAGTCATTTGGTCATAGGCCTTTGCGATATCTAACTTAAGTAACACATTGTTGCCAAGGATCTTAGCATCAACTTTATATAGTAATTCTTGAGCAAGAAGAATGTTCTCCACAATACTCTTCTTTTTTACTAATTTGCTTTGTTCCGGACTGACTTTAGATGGCAATATATATGCCATTCGATCAGACATAACTTTTGAAACCACTTTAGCATTATATTTACAAAGGCTTATAGGTCACAAATCGCCAAATACAGTAAGGGAAGAAACTTTTGGAATAGTTACAAATCTCCCGACATGAAGTATAAAATATATCACCAGATACGTATGGACCATTAGCTCCATCGGGATTTATAGAAAGAACAACAGCTTTGATTTCCTCCATATATATCAGAAACTTTTATAAGAGAAGAATTCTGGTTCTCCATAATAAGAAAAAGAATGTGCTTTTGAATAAGAGAATAATCGAAGGAAGATTGTTCACTACTAAATAACTTCTGATAATATTGAGCACCTGCCTCCGCAATATGTTTCTGATCTGTGAGCCAAACTTCATCACTATTTTGAATGGGAAAAATCTTGGATTTATTTCTTTTGATCAAAGCTGAAACATGAAAAAATTTGTGTTATTATCCCCCTCAGCCTTCGCTCTTTGTCTCCAAAAAATCTCTTCATTAGCCAAGTAACAATTAAGTTTCTTTTTTACTGAATTATACTCTTCCACACAAGCAATTAAGTCAATATAATTACCCCTTAATCTCTCATGAGCAAAGCTAACTATATTAAGATCCTCACTTATAAGCCAAGGATTTTTAGTAAAAGCTATAGCCTCTAAACAATACCACAAGTCCCTTCTCTCCACCTTATTACATTTCCCGTAAATTGCAAAGATAACAAATGGTTGTTCCAACAAACCATGTTTACAAGAAAGATAAATACATAAATAAAGAACACCACCAACTTGAAAATCTAAAATCAAGTACCAAAAAATCAAAATGCTACTATAATCATTACTCACAATATAATCAAAACCCAACTGCATTTAATTGAAAGGAGTTTATCTTTATCAAGCATTGGCTCAGAAATGGCAACAAAAGAAACTTGGTAAACTTGAATTAATTTTTTTAAATCTAACAATAGATGAGGCATTTACAATAGCTTTAATGTGATGGAGACATAAATACAGGATCGTTTGATATTGTGTATAGATTGAACAAAATTTTTTTTTTGCTAAAACCCTATAAGAATAAAGGGATTTCACCTTTGTGGATCATGTAGAGGATCCATAAGAGGAGACTAGGGTTTGAAGGCATTAGATTGCGACTTGATCAGATTTTTTAATTTTCGCTGGGTTGCGAAAATCGATTATTTTCGCCACTTAAACGACTTCTGATCGCCCTGATTTTTCACGTATTAATAATAACTTTGCGTTTTGAACGACATATCCAAAAATCAGCCCGATCCAACGATGCAATCAAAAGTTACTATTGATTTACGACTGTGGTGCCGAAAACCTAAAGATCTTCTATCGTATTCCTTCCGCCATCAAATCTTGCACCGAGTGTGGGCTACGGTATCACCAAGATTTTCTCCTAACTCAATAGAACAAACCCTAAATCATGAGAATTATTGTTATAATGAGAAGAGACAAGGCCGGCGTATATATAAGGCTACGATAGGGACCTTAAGGATAAATAAGTGTTTGGGTTTCCCATGGAAAGTTGGAATCCTAATTCCATTATGAATTAGTTCTTTCCATAAATTATAATTCACACCACTAAAAAATTATAATTGCACTCCCGTCCTTATCTCAAAATTTAATTTCGAACTCCTTGTTATTAAATGCTTATTATTTTCCCCACGTTAAGATTACAGATAACCGTCATTTAAATTAAATTACTGACAATTATATTTAAATGACTTCTTAATCCTTGAGCCTACCACTTAACTTATTTGACATGTTGGATTAACATAATCCACCTATAGGGTTTGACATGATCAAAACTTATAAGCTTCTCAAGGGGCTATCATCAATCCCTATACCGGGACGTGGATTCCTTCAATAATTAATATTCATCATACATATAGTATCGTCATCCAATTCACGAAGATTATTGATCCATAAATGAATGCTCACTCTTAATGATCAAAACAACAAACACTACATATATATGTCTAATAATTATTTCAAGATTAAGAGCATAAGTAATCATAATAACCATGGGATTTTAAATTGTTTTATATAGTCAGTATAAAAACAATTAGCCCAAACTGGTCCTATTCAATACACACAAAGTGTACTAGTAAAACGAGTTAAAACTGTATCGTTTTCTGTAGTCAACATAAACTACTAAAACTTGTGCTACAATCCTACCGATAGGTGTCCAATTCCATCTAAGACTGTGAACCAATAAACTTATATTCCACAAGAACCGATGATATGATCTTCTGTGTGTAAGCTATACTCTACACACCAAATTATTTACTATATGGAATAAAAGACACACATGCACAATATTTAAATAAATAATATAATACAACCATTGCCCATAAAGATTCTCATTAAAATAGCAAAACTAAGTTTATAACATATCCAAACCAACAAGAAAAGTATGGCATAAGTATATGTTTTACTGCAGTCCAGTGTTCTTTCCCTGGATTAGACTGATATCTGCTAACCATACCAACGGTAAAGCAAAATGTCTGGTCTAGTACACAATATAGTATACACGAGGCTTCCCACTGCCGAAGCATAAGGAACTCTTCTCATCCTCTCTATCTCATCATGTGTCTTATGACATTGATCTTGGATAGAGTGATTCCATAACTAAAAAGGGAGAAACCCTTTATTGGAATCTTGTATACTAACTCCGGCAAGAATTGTATAGACGTAAGTACTTTGGATAAGTCCAACATCCTATTTTTCTAGTCTCGCATAAGCTTAATACCAATGATGTGATTGTCTTTTCCTAAGCCCTTCATATCAAACTGACTTGTTAACCATACCCTCACTGAAGATAATATTCACATATCGCTTCCAATAAGTAAGATATTATCCACATACAATACCTGGAATAGCACCGCGCTTTCATTGCGCCTTTTATACACCCAAGATTCATCCGAATATTGATCAAAATCAAAAGATTTGATTGCATGGTCAAAACAGATATTCCAAGATCTAAACACTTGCTTAAGCCCATAAATGGGCTTCTTGAGCTTGCACAACATGTGCTCTTGGCCCTTTGCTATGAATTTTTCTGGTTGCATCATATAGATGCTTTTATAAAGACTTTCATTAAGGAAACCTGTCTTGACATCCACTTGCCAAATTTCGCAATCAAGATGAGCCGCAATGGATATGAGAATCCGAATAAACTTTGGCATAGCTACCGGCAAAAAGGTTTCATCATAATCGATCCCCTTCTTTCTGAGTGAACCCTTTTAGCAACAAGCCTTGATTTAAGCCCGTCTAATCTTCTCCACTTGCATCCGATAGGTTTTATCCCTTCGGATGGTTTTACAAGATCCCAGACTTTGTTAGAGTACATGGACTTCATTTCAGATTTCATAACCCTTTGCCATTTTTTGTATCTTTATCTTGAAGTACTTCATTTTAGTTAAAAATAGTTCGTTTCTTATTCATCAGGAACCTTATCATAAGACTCTCCCAAGAACATAAAACGACTGGGTTAATGAACAACCCTCCCACTATGACGAGGCACTACTTGTGTTTATGTACATTATGCAAATATTGAACATACTAACTCACTATCCACATGTTGTGCTGGTTCAAGAACCTATGTATCAGTAATTTGTTCAAGATGTGCACAAATATCGACAATCCTCCCACGAGAACTAGGTAATGGAATGTCGATATCCATTTACTGTGGTATTTCCTCTTGTACTAAAGGTATAGACGAATTATGCCTTGTTTTTCTCTCCTCTCATTTCCACTACAACAACACTACTCCTGGGCTTATGGTATATGATTTAATCATCTTCTAAGAATCTGACATTGATAATAATAACATTATATTCTTGAGGATTTATTAAATAAACCACGATTGGTTCCTTTTGGATATGCAATAAAGAAACACACTTTCATTCTTGATTCCAACTTATCCGCATTACCTTTCAGCACATGTGCTGAACTACCCCATACCCGAATATGTCGCAGACTAGGTTTACGCCCAGTCCGCAATTCTATGGGTGTAGTAGGCACTGCCTTTGATGGTACCAAGTTCATAATATATGCAGCTATTTCTAAAGCACATCCTTAAAAAGAATCAGGTAGGTCTGAATAACTCATCATAGATCTTACCATTTCTATAAGAGTCTTATTCCTTCTTTCTGCTACACCATCATGCTATGGCATCCCCGGTGCAGACAACTGGGATGTAATCACAGTCTCTAATAAGTATTCTTTGAACTCTCCTAATAGGTATTCACCACCACGATCTGATCGTAGTGATTTGATACATTTTCCTATACGTTTCTCCGTTTTTGCTTTAAATTCTTTGAATTTTTCAAAGACTTCAGACTTACGTCGCATTAAGTAAATGTATCTATACTTTAAATAATCATTTCCAAATATGATGAAATACTCAAAGCCTCCTCTAGTATGGACATTCATGTGACCATACAAATCATAGTGAACCAGTTTTAACTGTTCTTTAGCGTTATAGCCTTTTGCCAAGAATGATCTCTTAGTCATTTTACCTTCTAAACAGGATTCACAAACTGGAAGTGCCTCCACTTCCAATGAACCTAATGGTCTATTTTCGACCAGTTTTTGAATTCTTTTTAAATTAATATGACTAAGGTGTAAGTGCCAAAATACATTTGGTTCATTTTGAAGGTTCCTTTATCTTAATTGGTAAACTATTAATGCTATTCAATTCACTCAGTTGTAGTACTGACAAGTCAAGATTATTAATGTAAAGATCAATCACTAATGTATCAGAACAAATAAATTATTTATTTTTTCTAATGATAACTGATTTATCATTAAAATAAACAAAATATTTGTCCTCAACCAATCTAGAAATATAAATCAAATTCCTTCTAATGGATGATACATATAGACATTCCTTAATCATTAATATCCTATTCTGACTAGACTGAAGATAGATATCTTCTATTGTAACTGTTGCCACATTCGTAGCTGCCCATATGCAAATTTTCTCTACTTTTAAGTTGTCTGGTTTCTTGGAACCCCTCCAAAGTATTGCAGACATGATTAGTGGCTCCCGAATCTACACACCAGGTACTGGTGGATCGAACCACTAAACAAGATACAACAATAAATAGATGAAATTTACATAAGTTATTATAACGGTTTAGGAAATTGGAACAATCTTTCTTCAAATGCACTTTTTACTGACAGTGAAAACACTGGCCCATAGGCTGTTTCACTCCTCCTAGAGGTTCAGTGACTGATGTACACACTGCTCCTTATGGAACTACAGCTTATGCATTCTTCTTATTCCTTTCTTGCTTTTGGGCATAGAAGTTGAAGCTTTCTCAGCCACTAGAGTACTAGCCTGCTTACCAAGGAGTTCTTCAACTGCTTGAAATTCTTTAAGAAGTTCCAATAATGAATAAAGCTTATTCATGTTGTAATTTTGTCGAAATCCCTTAAATAAATCCAGCAGCGACTGGAGAACGATATCGACCTGAGTTTTCCTATCGATTTCAGCCCCAAAGATCTCTTAGTTCATTCAGAAGACCGATCATCTTCAAAACAATATCCTTAACTCGGGTTCCTTTAGCAATAGTCGTGTTCATGAGGCCTTTCATCGAAACCTATCTTGCGGCATGATCCTGATCCCAAAAAATATCTTTGAGGTTCAGCATTATGTCGTAGGCAGTGAAAAAAGACTAATGCTAATATTGTAGTACATTTGACAAAAATGCCAGAATGTAAAACCATGCTATCTCATCAACTTTTTTCCACCTCCAGCAAGTCTGGGTTTCCTCATCGGTCGTCCCCTTACTAGGTTCTGCTGGACAAGACTCAGTGAGCACAAACTTGTACTATTTAACAGTAAGCACAATGTTCAAGTTTTCTTTTTTAGTAAATATAATTAGGTCCAATCAATTTGTTTTAGTTGAGAATGATTAAAAGTGGATCGAAAGAGTTTGCCATTTTAAAACTTGAGAATCACATACAAATTATGATGGACAATAATAACTTTGAACACATATTTTAAATATGGTACCCTCTACCATTTCAAAAAGTATTCGCCAGCAGCCTAAGACTTTGAATAACATGCCCCGTTAATGAGGTCGTCTATTATTCATTATTTCTTAAACAGATATAAACCTATTAAATTTTACTATCTAGACAATGCCTTATTGTCAAGCAATACATACTACCTAGACAATCCTTTATTGTCAAGTAAAATTTAAATAGCCGACTTCCTTTGGTCCTATAAATAATAGTAGAGACTCAGTTGGAGAGCATACTATTATTTATATCTAAGTGTATACCATCATTTAATTTAGTCCAATAATTCTGCAATTTATTTTTTCCGATATAGAGGTGAGCACTAAAACCCACACGAAAAATAAATCACATCATTTAAAATTATCAGTCAATAAAATTTGTACAATGATTCCGCAATCTATTCTCTCTGATATGGAGGTGAGCACTATAACACACACAAAAAATAAATTACATAATTTACAAACCAATGATGGAGACCGTGGAATTTTTATGTGAAAAAATTTCTCACCCATTTAGTATTTAAAACATTATTATTTTCTGAGGGTTAAGAAGATTTTATATTAAATTCTAGTCAACTAAAATACAAGGGTATGAAATATAAAAGACATGTGCAATAAAATTATCTTGCTGCTTTTTTAAAAAAAAAAACTTATATTTTTCAATTGCACAAAATTAATATTTATATACCTTTTTTTAATTTGACAAGAACTAAACATAAAATAAAAGATGATCTAGGTATTGTCATGTATCCATGTTGTCCAAAATTATAAGAAAACTTAATAATTAAACACATATGGCCAACACACAATCACATAAAGCATTAAACCATTCAATAATAAGAATAATTAAATCCCTACTATTATGGTCCAAGCTTCATCATCCCTAATCCGTTGAAAACCTGTCACGACCTATGTCGCCACTTTAATGACTATGTCGGGAATCAACCTTGGTGGAAATGCCTTCTTCAATGTTCTTCGTTAAAGAAACTACAATCTTAAATACAAAGGTCCTATGCCTCCATTTAAGGAGTTCACACATAAACTATTATATCTAAACTGTAAATAAAATTACATAGATCATATGCCTCCTTTTAAAGAGTTCATAAATCTGATCTAAAATTAATTTACAACCATGAATAAAACCCAAATCATCATGCACATTAAAATTAACCACGAATAAAAATATCGTGGGATCCAATCACATAAAACATAATTACGTGACCATAATAGCGGGGCAAGAGCACTGCAAAACAAGGGTTAGCGAGTTCTACGTTTTATCCAACAACAACATGCATGAATAGATTTAACTGGACAACATGGCTAATTCAATCCGTATGCAATATCAAAGAAAAACAATTGCTCTGATACCAATTGATGGAGACATAAATACAGGATCGTTTGATATTGTGTATAGATTGAACAAATTTTCTTTTTGCTAAAACCCTATAAGAATAAAGGGATTTCACATTTGTGGATCATGTAGAGGATCCATAAAAGGAGACTAGGGTTTGAAGGCATTAGATTGCGACTTGATCAGATTTTTTAATTTTCGCTGGGCTGCGAAAATCGATTATTTTCGCCACTTAAACGACTTCTGATAGCCCTGATTTTTCGTGTTTTAATAATAACTTTGCGTTTCGAACGACATATCCAAAAATCAGCCCGATCCAACGATGCAATCAAAAGTTACTATTGATTTACGACTGTGGTGCCGAAAACCTAAAGATCTTCTATCGTATTCCTTCCGCCATCAAATCTTGCACCGAGTGTGGGCTACGGTATCACCAAGATTTTCTCCTCACTCAATAGAACAAACCCTAAATCATGAGAATTATTGTTATAATGAGAAGAGACAAGGCCGGCGTATATATAAGGCTACGATAGGGACCTTAAGGATAAATAAGTGTTTGGGTTTCCCATGGAAAGTTGGAATCCTAATTCCATTATGAATTAGTTCTTTCCATAAATTATAATTCACGCCACTAAAAAATTATAATTGCACTCCCGTCCTTATCTCAAAATTTAATTTC
The DNA here is from genome assembly GCA_021464415.1 of Lonicera japonica. Classification (NCBI taxonomy): domain Eukaryota; kingdom Viridiplantae; phylum Streptophyta; class Magnoliopsida; order Dipsacales; family Caprifoliaceae; genus Lonicera; species Lonicera japonica. Next base: position 102,481,168 of record CM038464.1, read on the forward strand.
GAACTCCTTGTTATTAAATGCTTATTATTTTCCCCACATTAAGATTACAGATAACCGTCATTTAAATTAAATTACTGACAATTATATTTAAATGACTTCTTAATCTTTGAGCCTACCACTTAACTTATTTGACATGTTGGATTAACATAATCCACCTATAGGGTTTGACATGATCAAAACTTATAAGCTTCTCAAGGGGCTATCATCAATCCCTATACCGGGACGTGGATTCCTTCAATAATTAATATTCATCATACATATAGTATCGTCATTCAATTCACGAAGATTATTGATCCATAAATGAATACTCACTCTTAATGATCAAAACAACAAACACTACATATATATGTCTAATAATTATTTCAAGATTAAGAGCATAAGTAATCATAATAACCATGGGATTTTAAATTGTTTTATATAATCAGTATAAAAACAATTAGCCCAAACTGGTCCTATTCAATACACACAAAGTGTACTAGTAAAACGAGTTAAAACTGTATCGTTTTCTGTAGTCAACATAAACTACTAAAACTTGTGCTACAATCCTACCGATAGGTGTCCAATTCCATCTAAGACTGTGAACCAATAAACTTATATTCCACAAGAACCGATGATATGATCTTCTGTGTGTAAGCTATACTCTACACACCAAATTATTTACTATATGGAATAAAAGACACACATGCACAATATTTAAATAAATAATATAATACAACCATTGCCCATAAAGATTCTCATTAAAATAGCAAAACTAAGTTTATAACATATCCAAACCAATAAGAAAATTATGGCTTTTAGTATATCACTCTAACATAATGTTCCTAAAAATAGCATTAATCATTGAGATTTGGAAAAAAGAAAAATTTGAGCTTTCTTACCCCTCATTTTTTGTTGTTTTCTTCTTACGTCTCATTTTCTTTTTAGCTGGCTGCACCATTGAAAGAGGAAAAAAGACGCAGTGACTTGTGTGTAGAATTCAACCTCTTAATAATATCTTCTAAATCCTTTTCTTACCTAGCTTTGAGATCCTGTCTATCAGAGGCAGAAAAATTCAATAGAGGCCTGCTTATACTCCTTGGAGAAACACTTAATTCTTCTAAATTTCTAATGTTTGATGGAATCTTAACATTCATTCCCTTTACCATATCTAATTGAGACCAAGATTCATCACTATTCGAGAAATCTACTTTATCTTCCTTAGTGGTTCATACTTCAACATCATTGCTAGTAGTAGCACCATCACCCAATTCGTTCACAGATGGAATTACTGTTATAACTAATTGTTCCACCTTTTGTTTACCTTCTTTAAGCTGCTTTCTACAATCATCAATGGTTAGATCCAGAGCCCTCACAGGCCTATATACATGTGTTATCATCTTCCTTGCTCTATTTTCCCCAGCATTTTCTGTTAGAACTGGAACAGTACGAGCATCCAGCCTTGCCATTGTCGCCATTTTTGCACTCTCCCTTATCATGACCTTGCTTAAAACATATAGAGCAATAATGTTGATCTTTTTCATATGTTACTGGCTGCCAAAACCCACCAGATCCTGTGCTAATCCATACCCTACCTGGAAATTTCTTTAATAAATCCATCTTTACACACATTCTAATAACACTAGGTCGGGTCAAATTTTTTGTAACAGCATCCATTCTCAAAAGAGCACCCAATATTCAAGCTATCGAAAATAAGCTTTATTTCCCAGAAAAGCGAACAGGGAGATTAGGAAATTTTACACACATGGAGCAATCGAAGATTCAACATCTATTATAAACTCAGGCATCCACTTAAAAACTCTCATCGGATGTTTCTACAGATACCACTGTTCTCAAAGCCACACATGGTGGTAGTCACTATTGAAGTGCCTCAACATGTGTCGAGGATCCATTAAGCCAATCGTATATACATATTGAAGACCAACAAGAGAAAATTGAAAAGGGGATGAAAGAGAAACGATATCTTCGTCTAGAAAGAAAAGGGCAGGTTCACCTAGGTAAGTACTGGGTGTTTCAAGTGAAATTGTGGCTGATTGAGTTTTTCCGACAATTTTCGCAAAACTTCAGGCGTCCATAATGGCTGGAATGATGACGGGGATGGTGGATGAAGGCGGTGGAGATTCCATGAATAGAAAATATAGCAAATTAGTATATAGCCTAACATTTTTATCAGTTGTATATTTAGACCCACATGATTTATGTAGTTAGTGAATGACCCATATTTTTGTTTCTGACCTAAATGACTTAATAATTTTAATTCAATAATTTTATTATTTTATCATTTTAAATGATATGTTTATTCTTTCTTTGTTGTTAAGATTGCATCGCTTTGGTAATTACAACATGTGTTTCATCTATCCTAGATTTAAGCAAATTATCATTATTTATCTATGTAAGTGATTTATTAACAATCACTTGGTATTGAAGAGGAGAAAGGAGAGGAGCTGATTTATTATTGGTTGAATGAGAGATTCTTGATTTATTATTGGTTGAAGAGGGGGAGGAGGAGTTAAAGGAGGGGTTGTTTATTATTGATTGAAGAAGTGGAGGAAGATGCTAAAGGAGAGAATGATTGGTTGTAAATTGATGGTCTATCTTGTGGAATGTGCTCAAGCTGCTACAATGTTCTTAGGCAGCCTTAATGCATTATGAGCTTGTTCTTTGTTGTTATTTTCGCAGGTACATGCTAACCCATATATATATACATCTCCAAGTATATTTATGTATAACATATAATAAGCATATATCATTCTATCTCCAAGTAGTTACAATATGTGTATGAGATCTTTCAACATAATTACTTAGTCATACTGCGGCTTAAAAAAATACTTTTATCATGTATTTTGATTATTAAGCTGCTCTTGATATTATTGTTATTAGTAATTAAGTTACTTTGTCTAAGCAGATAATTAAATACCCACATTAATATAATATATCTATAGTGTCGCTCGAAAGACCAATTCAAACGTGATGAATTTGTTTGCCCAATATATTGTACAAAATAGTCATATTACAAGGTACGTTATATTAACTTCTTACTTTTTAAGAGATATCAAATACTTAATATGCATGTCACATGCACCTTTTAAAAGAAATCAAATACTTAATATTTATGTCATATACATTTTTTAAAATACATCAAACACTTAGCCCTTGTTTGGTGCACGTTTATTTTTTTTTCTCCAAATTTTAAAAACTCAACTCAAAATCAACTCTACTTTTACACTTCCCAAAAAAACCTTAACTTTACTTTCTCTCTCTAAAAAAACTTTTAAAACACCATAACTGTAAATTCAAAAATCAAAATTAAATAAATAATATATATTTAAAACATACTCGTCGAGATCTATAAAATAAGATCCATTTTGACTATTTTTTTAAAAAAAATTATGAGATTTTTAGTTGGTTGAAAAAAACTCAAAAAAAAAAAACCAAATCCACTTTTCAATATACTTTTAAATTCTACCAAACACCATATTTTAAAAACACAACTTAAAAACTCAACTCAAAACATCTACCAAACATGCCTAATGTGTCTGTCACATGCCATAATATATTAATATGACTGTTTTGTACATTTTCTAGATCGAATATGTGTATAACAATAACCCAATATGTCTATAGTAGATTTAACTACGTTATTTCTAATTTCTAATTTCTTAGATTTAAATTTTGATTTTAAATTCCAAAACTTATCTCTAATTTGTTAGACTTAAATTTTGATTTTAAATTCCAAAACTTATCTCCAATTTGTTAGACTTAATTTTGATTTTAAATTCCAAAACTTATCTCTAAGTTGTTAGACTTAAATTTTGATTTTAAATTTCAAATTATTTGAATTTTCAAATGGATTGTCTTACGTGTTTTTCAAATCTTAGGATTCTTCAATTGTAGGACAAATTAATTTTAATTAATAAAATCCAGAAGGACAACTTTCGAAAAGCACAAAATAATTTAAAAACATTTAAATAATTTTTTAAAATAAAAAAAGATGATTATCCATAACTTTGGGTCAAAAACTAATTTCAAAAATGTGTTGGGTTAAATGCAAAACAATTCAAATTCTTGGGGCTAAAAACAAAAAGGCCCTAGAAAATAAGTCAGGTTAAAAAGCGCACATTAGCAAAAGTTTGCTTACCATGCGCTGAGAGCATATTTTAGTACCCAATTCACATGTATGATTAAATAACAAATAATTAATTACTGAATTTTTTTCTGACAAAATTATTATTATTATTATTATTTTTCAAGCATTACCCTCACTTTATTAAAATACTTATATATAGTTGTTTTGTCATAAGTAATTACAAACATTTTTTTAGGATATATTAACAAGTAGCAAATCAGATTTTATCATGAGTATATTAATACAATTCAACATTTAAACCCAACAATAATTTAATCAAATAAATATTTAAAAAGTGTATAAGAAAATGTAAAAATGAAATGGGTAAAAAAACAACAAGAATAGATAGAGGGCTAGAAAAAGAGTAAAGGAGTTAGAAACAAAAGTCAAAGAAAGAAACAACAAACACATATTCGAACTTGTAATCATTCTAAAAATACATGGAGATTATATCAATTGCGGCTGATTTATTTTTATATTACTATTTTAATTAATACTAAAAAAAAAAAAAAAAAACACCCTAAGATGCTCTATAGTCCCCCTCGACTCCCTTAAATCCGGTCTTGTCATCAGAATGATTAGGAGGAAATTAATCACCGAAGTTTTCATTGTCATCATTGTGATTAAAAAAAGAAGTTAGCCAATTAAACAAAACAAAACAATGCAAATATAAAATAACAAATACTAGCGCACACACGCTTCTCCTTTTTCTCTATTTTTTTTCCATTGGGATTAGTCGTGATGCTAATCAATACGCTTTGTATAAGAAGTAGTTGGAAATAGCAAAATTTGATTTGATTGGAATTTCTTCCGTGCCCTCATTGTCAGGTAACAGAGTAATAGTAATTGAAGTTATTTTTCAAAAGGAGTATCGGTTAGTGGCGAAATAATTGAAGCTCGAGCGGCGTCGTTTTATTTGGGTTTTATAATTTTTGTCGTTTAGCATAGAATATTAGTTTGTTAAGATTTAAGTGGGTTTTTCTATTTCTTTTTCTTTCCTTTTTATTGCTGGGCCACGTGTCGGCTCCTAGTGCAATCGGTTGAGTATTTTTGTGTGTATCGAGCAAGGAAGGAAGGCAGGATGAATGAAGTAAATTTCTACTTTCTCTCTCTAAATTCTCGTCTCTATCTTATCTATATTCTTCTTCTTCTTCTTCTTCTTCTTCTTCTTCTTTCGTTCTTACTATAATCAAAGCCAATCAGGGACCTTAACCTCACAATTGGTATCAAAGTAGTGGTTCTCTGACAAGCTTGCGTTGCTACGATGGCCGGTGGAGGGGTAAATCAACTCAAGGAGCAGGTCGAAGCAAATCAGGCGGCTGTCGAGAATTCAACGAAGGAGATCGAAACTAAGCAGGACCTGTTAGGAGCAAGATAGGATGAGCTAGATACAAAGTTGGGGTCAGTACAAACCTCAGTCACCGCTCTTCAGTCCACCTTCAATACCCAGTTTGCGTGGATCACCTTCAATACCCAGTTTGCGTGGATCAGGCAAATGTTAGACCCTAATGGAGAGAAAAGTGGATCGACCCCATCTCTTATAGACCCGAACCAGAAGGGAATTCTGGAAACTCCATTGATGTACCAACCAAAAGGTGTTCCCTCAGCCAGTACTACCAATGATAAGTGTGGGTGGGAAACAAAGAAGCATGAAGCAGCAGTTGTAGTGGGAAGCAATCAGTTCTCTAACAATTACAAGGTACCAAAGTATGAATTTCCACGCTATGATGGTGATGATGATGTAATCGATTGGCTTCAACAATGCAATTATTTTTTTTTTATTAATCATGTACCTATAAATGAGAGGGTGTTATTCACCTCATTATACCTCAGTGGGAAGGCCAGAAAATGGCTATTCATAAGGTTTAAATCCCTGGTTGATGTGAACTGGGATATTTTCAAAAATGAAGCCATCAAAAGGTTTTCGAAACAGGGTTATTACAACGATGTGGCGGAAATGCATGAGTTAAGGCAAACAAGTAGCGTTGAGGAGTACCAAAATAGGTTCGAAGATTTGAGAATTCAAGTGCTGGAGAAGGAACCAAACATGACTGAGTCTTACTTCATATCGGGTTTCATTGGAGGTTTGCAGGCAGAATTGAGAAACTTTGTATATATGCTTAAACCAAACTCTTTAGATGAGGTAGTTACATTGGAAAGGCTACAGGAAGGATGATTTAACTCATTATTGGCAAAGGCTAAAACAACAACCACCTTTAAAACCACCACCAGCTCTACACCTAACTACAAAAACTACCCGACCACCACACTTCCTACCAGCAATTCCCAACCATACAAACCTCCCTTCACCTCAATTAACCCCACCCCTAAACCAGAATAAAAAATATTAGCCTTAACCAACAAAGCGACCACTCCCAATGCAACCTTACCCATCAAAAAAATATCACCAGCTGAGATGCAAGCCAGAAGATAGAAGGGTTTATGCTACAATTGCGATGAGCCATACACTTATGGCCATAGATGTAAGAAATTCCAAATTTATCTCATTAGTGGGGAAGAATAAATGGGAGAAAGTGATGGAGAGGCTCAACTGAAAGCTGAGATGATATAATTCCCACAAGACCAAGCTACTGATGATAGTTTAGGAATTTCAATGCATGCCATTACAGGAAGAACACCATGTCAGACTTTGATTTTGAAGGGTCAAAGCAAAAGAGTACCATTGAGCATTTTGGTAGACTCGGGTAGCACTCACAGTTTCTTAGATCCCCACACGGCCAAGCAAACTGGTTGTAAACTAATCCCCACTACAAAATTGGTGGTAACTATAGCCGATGGCAGTCAAACTAGCAGCCAAGCTTATTGTCTTGATTTTAAGTGGTCTGTACAAGGTGAGGAGTTCATAACCAATATGCGAATACTTCCATTGGGCGGGTACAACATGATACTGGGAGCAGACTGGCTAAAGAAATTCGGGCCAGATACCTTGGATTTAAACAACTTATCCATGAACGTGAAGAAGGGCACAAGAGTGGTGACTTTGCAAGGGAGTACTAATGCAAGTGGGGAGCTGAAAATTATTTCTAGCAGTTCACTTTACAGTTTTTGCACAACTCAACAGTGTAGTCTCATCGGCCAACTAAATTTTGTAGCTGAGAAAGCGGAGAATAACGTGGCAATCTTAGCGAAGTGTCTCAGTTGCTAATTGATTACATTGAACTATTTGAAGAGCCAAAATGACTGCCACCTCCTAGACTGCATGACCATCAGATTCCCCTCAACCCAGGGGCTGCACCCTTCTCCATTCGACCCTATAGGTATCCACATGTACAGAAGAATGAGATAGAGAAAATAGTGAAAGAAATGCTAGAAAATGGCATCATCAGACCCTCCACTAGTCCCTTTGCCTCACCAGTGTTATTAGTAAAAAAAATATGGTAGTTGGCGTTTGTGCATTGACTATAGAGAATTAAATAGCCTCACTATCAAAGATAAATTCCCAATCCCTGTTATAGACTAGTTGCTAGATGAGTTACATGGGGCTTCGTACTTCTCAAAGTTGGACCTTAGATCAGGGTATCATCAAATTCGGGTGAAGAGCAGCGACGTTGCCAAAATCGCCTTCCAAACTCACGAAGGCCACTATGAATTTTTGGTCATGCCGTTCGGCCTTACAAATGCTCCAGCCTCCTTTCAAGCATTAATGAACCGGGTTTTCAAACCTCATCTCCGAAAATTTATACTAGTTTTCTTCGATGATATTTTGATCTATAGCAATAGCATGGCTGAGCATGTAAAGCACTTAGAGATTACTTTTAAGCTACTTAAACAACATCAACTCTTTGTTAAGTTATCAAAATGCAGTTTTGCTCAAACCCGACTGGAGTATCTAGGGCATATCATCTCCCAAGAAAGAGTGGCAGCAGATGAATCTAAGGTGGCTGCCATGGTTAACTGGCCAGTACCAAAAAATGTGAAAGCATTGAGGGGGTTCTTAGGTTTAACCGGTTACTACAGGAAGTTTGTGAGAAATTATGGGTTGATCTCCAGACCACTCACTCAATTATTAAAAAAGAACCAATTTCATTAGACTCTAGAAGCCACACAGGCCTTCGAAGCTCTCAAGCAAGCAGTCACAACCACTCCGGTCTTAGTATTACCAAATTTCTCTAAGTCATTCATTGTGGAAACAGATGCCTCATAGGATAGGATATGTGATGTACTGATGCAGGCAAGGAGGCCAATAGCATTCATAAGCAAAGCTTTGCCACCTCGAAAGAAGTGTTTATCAGCATATGAAAGGGAATTATAGGCTTTAATCTATGCAGTTCACAAGTGGATGACTTATCTCTTTGGCCACCACTTTGTCATTAAAACAGATCATCAAAGTCTAAAATTCCTACTTAAACAAAGGGTAACTTCTATGCTACAGCAGAAATGGCTTACCAAGTTGATAGGGCATGATTATAGCATTGTTTATAAGTAAGGCTGTGAGAACAAATTGGTAGATGCTCTCTCGAGAAGGGAAACAGATCTAACAGACAGAGAAGTCCAATGTAAGGCACTGACAGCATTGCATTCAGCTTGGTTAACTGAAATAACAAATAGTTGGGCTGGAGATGAAGTGGCAGAAACCATCGTAGCTAAACTAATTGCTGGTTCTGAAGAGGTGCAAGGCTATACTTTCCACAATGACACACTCAGGTACAATGGCAAGCTTTACATTGGTTCTCACGGGGATCTACGACAAAAAATCATACACGAGTTGCACAGTCCCTGCTCTGGGGGTCATTCAGGTCCCAAAGCAACCCTCAAACGCATTAAGCAGTTTTTCTATTGGCCTAATATGGCTACGGCTATCACCAAGGCAGTCAAAGTATGTCTTGTTTGTCAACGAAACAGGCACGAACATGTGCCTTACCCCGGGTTGCTGCAGCCATTTCCTGTGCCCACTCGCCCATGGAAGGATATTGCTATGGATTTCATTGATGGCCTACCTATTCCAGACAACAAAACTTCTATATGGGTGGTGGTAGATAGATTCTCCAAGTATGCCCATTTTTCCCCTCTCACACCCATACACTGCTCAAGATATAGCTTTATTGTTCTTCACTAATATACATAAGTTGCATGGGCTGCTTTTTACCATTGTTAGTGATAGAGACTCCTTGTTCCTCAGTCAGTTCTGGACTCAATTATTTAAGCTATTGGGCACTCAATTATGCCATTCCACTTTCTATCACCCTCAAACAGATGGTCAAACAGAGAGGGTCAACCAATGCCTTGAAACATTCTTGCGTTGTATGAGTTCGGATAAGCCTAAGCAATGGTTGAAGTGGCTGCCACTGGCTGAGTGGTGGTACAACACTACTTACCATTCATCCCTTCAGCTCACCCCTTTCGAAGTTCTATACGGCTACCCCCCGCCCCATTTACACATTCCCCAATTGGAGTCTACCACAACCATGGACGCTCAACAGTTTCTCCAGAATTGTAAGGCAGCTATGCAATGCATTTGAGCTCGACTTCATGAAGCTCAATAGCGAATGAAAACTTATGCTAATAAAAACCGATCTGAAAGAAATTTTGAGGTGGGTGATTGGGTTTTTCTCAGGCTACAGCCTTACAAACAAACATCTCTCTCTATGCGGCATGATTACAAATTGGCACCTCGCTTCTACGGCCCCTACAAGATTTTGGAAAAATTGGACACTGTTGCTTACCGTTTTCAATTACCATCCTCAGCAGGTGTTCACCCTGTTTTTCATGTCTCTATGTTGAAAAAGAAATTGGGTACCACAATCGTGCCTTCCTCTGTTCTTCCACCAATTGATTCTCAGGGTCAATTTCTCGTTGAACCCGTTGCAATTTTAGATTGTCGACTGGTTCACCGTGGCAATGCTGCCGTGGTTCAGGTGAAAATCCAATGGTTCAACATGTCACCAGATGAGGCAACATGGGAGGACTACGATCATATGCAGGCTCAATTCCCTAACTTTGATCCTTGAGGTCAAGGATCATTTTGTTCGGTGGGGTATTGTCAGGTAACAGAGTAATAGTAATTGAAGTTATTTTTCAAAAGGAGTATCGGCTAGTGGTGAAATAATTGAAGCTCGAGCGGCGTCGTTTTATTTGGGTTTTATAATTTTTGTTGTTTAGCATAGAATATTAGTTTGTTAAGATTTAAGTGGGTTTTTCTATTTCTTTTTCTTTTCTTTTTATTGCTGGGCCACGTGTCGGCTCCTAGTGCAATCGGTTAAGTATTTTTGTGTGTATCGAGCAAGGAAGGAAGGTAGGATGAATGAAGTAAATTTCTACTTTCTCTCTCTAAATTCTCTTCTCTATCTTATCTATATTCTTCTTCCTCTTCTTCCTCTTTCGTTCTTAGTGTAATCAAAGCCAATCAGGGACCTTAACCTCACACTCATCTACCAAATTGAATGGAAAGGTTAGGAAGTCACAAACATTAACTACTTTCTCAATCTCATAGTAATTGTCTCGTTATTTTTTTCAAATGTTTCGAATAATTAATGCTATCATTTTTCAGGACACAATTAATATATCAAAATTAAGAATAAAAGTAAATTGTTTGTTCTTGATTAAATTAAAATTAATAATTTTTTAAAAATAAAATAAAGCTATCAATTTAAAAGAAAGAGAGTAATTAAGTATAAATTGTATGCCAACAGCTTTAATGTCGGTTGGCAGATTTATTCTTGTAGAATAATACTATATTTACCAAATATTCTTATCACTTATTCTTACTAGCATACATTATATGGTTGTGCTTCACAAGACACAACAAGCGTACAACTTATTTAATGCACATTGTAAAAATAAGTGATAAGAATTATAGGTAAGAAAAGTATAATCTATTTTTGTAACGAGGAGGTTCTAGTTTTGACTCAGATGGATAAAGTTGTCGAACACTTTATTAGTCAACTATTATTGTTTAGTTATATATTGGAGTGGTTATAGATTCAAATATAGTTGAACGAAAAAAAATTATATCATATTATAAAAAGTTGTGTGGTTAAATTATTACTATATAAAAAAAATTATAAAGAGGCAACAAATTAAAAGGTCTTCCTCCATAATTATATTCAAAGGAATGACATCTTACATTTTCATTCCAAAATAAGGATATTTATTTGTCTTTACCTAAAATACCTTCCATCAATTTCTTTTAGGTTTTCCTAAAAATAAATTAGCTAGTCACCACCGGCCACCACCGCCACTACTATCCCCCTTCGGAGCTCTGACAACTATTACCGGAGTATTATAACCTCACCAAAGCTCCAGTATAAGTACTGCAAATATGTTTTTGCACTAAATTTGCAAACAAAAAATGATGAATGTTTTAGTGCAAATATGTTTTTGCACTAAATCTTCAAGCAACTCATGATATATTTTAGTGCAAATTTGTTTTCACACTAAATCCGTAAGCAAACAAATGATACATATTTTAGTGCAAATCTGTTTTTGCACTAAATTCTCCAACAACTCATGATATATTTTTTGTGCAAAACTGTTTTTGCACTACATTTGCAAACAAATGACATTATAAATTTTAATGCAAATATATTTTTGCACAAATTCGTAGACAAATTAAGATATAAATTTGTATACAAATTCATTTTTGCATTAAATTTGAAAGCAATTAAAGGCGTAATTAAATTTAAGTGCAAATTTGTTTTTGCACTATATAAAAATTATCGCCGGAATTCCCTGTCCTTGTTGGAGGTATGACAATGGTCGCCGGGGCTTCGGAGTGACAGCCGGAGCTCCAGCGGGCGGTGGTGGCTGAAGTAGTTGGTGAAACTTAACGACTACCAATGGTAATAAAAAAAAAATAAGAAATTGTAGTAAGTATATAATTGACATTCAAAAAAAGGGGTGTATCCTTTTATTAAACAAAAAATTGAAAATTGTCCTTATAGTTAAAATAAATTATAGAAGAAGTCTTTTATCTAATTTAGAATAATAAAGTATTCTCAAATTGAATATAATTATAAAAGTGGTATTTAAAATCCATTTTCTTAGGGCCCATTTGGTTGTGTAAATCAACTAATTTTAGAATTAGTTAATTTTCGATTGAAGAATTGTGAATTTGCTCATTTATGAACAATTCAATTCTAATTAAAATAGTGTTTGAAAAACTTAAACGAGAAATTCCAATTGTTAGAATAAAAATATATATTTTTTATTGTTCTATGTTATTTAAAAATTTGTCTAGATGCATCAATATCACGGGTAGAAACTATATCTTCTCGAAAAATAGAGTTAGAATGAATTATCTAATTCTAGAATTAAGCAATTTTAAGTTTTACTTTAAATGACTTAATTTGAGTTTTTGTGATTCAACTTGAATTATTATATTTACGATTTCTTAATTTACACAATTAAATACTAATAAATAAAACTTTTATATATTACTTAATTATAAATTACTTAATTCGCAATTTGAACAAGAACTAAACTGGTTCTTAATTATAGATCGTATATTCATGGCTAATATTGATTTGTGATTTGGGCCCATCTCTTTAATGACCCACGCAGATCAAAAGATTTTAAAGAAAAAAAGTCAAAAAACATTGCGGTGTTCGGCTACACCAACAAATTAGTTTTTGGACCACTTAAGTTAGGAAACTGGAAATTTGGAAAGGTGAGGGACTAAAATGTTCCAGCTTTGTTTGCAGGCTTTTTTTATTGTTAAATAAAAAAAAAGTATTCTTAAATGCACCCACAAAATCTGTCTTCTCACTTTAGTATGATGATACTTTCTTCTCATCCCACTAGTTTTTCTAAACAAATTTGAAATTCACCCCAATGGTAGGTGAGTTTACTAAAATGATGCAGTGACGATAAATTTTAATCACTAAAAGTAAAAATATTATTTAATATTAACTTTTGCATTAAAATAATACATAAGAAAAAAAATTGCATCATTTTTAATAAGTTTCATTAAAAATTACATATAAGTCATAGCACCTATGTAAAAAATATAAAATATTAATTGCGATAAATACATTTTTAAGGATTATATTTCGTATAATATATTATATTTCATTGTTTTGAAATGGTTATTATTCATATTTTAAATTTGTCTACAAATTTTATTTTTGTGTAATAAGTAAATATAAATTTTGATTCACTACACCAAAAACATTAAAAAACTACTACAACACTCAACAACAAGAAGTAAATTTTATTCCGTACAAACCATGACTAAATTGATTCATACTCCTAATTAAACTAACATCAAATCACATAAAAATAAAGCAATCTATGTTAAGCTAAAACTATACGTACCATTAATAATAAAGGAGTCTCGAAAAAAAAAGGTGTTCTAAATACCTTAAAAACTTAAAATTTTTATTGGTGTAGTTGTTGCGTGTATAAATTAATTCAACACTCAGTTTAATTATCTACTAATTTAGTGCATGAAAATATTTTGTCAATTTCAATTTCTATGATTTTAAATTTTTTGGATACTCAAGAAAATGATTTTCTTGCAAAATATTAAAAGAATAGAGATTTTCTCACCAAACTATTTTCTTTTTCAATATTTTTTTATGAGTAATTTTAAAAATTTAAATATTGAAATAATAAAAGCACAACATACAATACATTTTTTTTATTTATAACATATTAATTATATGTTAACACTACATTTCTTTAACTTTGACGCAAGATAACTTAACATGAATTTTATTAAGTTATACATGCATGCACAAACAAAAAGATTAAATAAATTAAAAAAAAACATTATTAAAAATGTTATTGCACCGGTACAAGTGAAAAATAAAATCTAACACTACATAACACTAAGAAGATATTTTCTTTTTATTAAAAAAAAAAAGAGAAAATAAAAAATTCCAATAAAAGGACCGTCTTTTGCCTTGTCTCACTCCCTGGGGAATAGGTTACAAAGATGTGGTCCACAAGTCTATCGATTTTCTTCCTCTCAATCCAACTATATAATGATTATAATGATATAATCCCCTGCGCAATAAACTCGAAAAAGGATAACAAGATTAAGACGAAACCAAGGAGATGGCCACTTCAAAGCAAGCAACCCTGTCGCACAATTATATTGGTTTTTACAATTTCCGTTTCGCTATATAATATTTATTATAAATTTATATTTTTAAGATGTATATAATTATGTGAAATGGTAGATATTTGTTTGTTAAAAAGAATGAAATTTTTTTTAATTTATCTTTAATTTTTAAAAATTTATGTGGGTGAGAAGACAAATTTGTCGTGATTTTTTCAAAGTATAGAAAGCAGAGTGGGAAAAAAGAATTTTACGCTATTTTTTAGATCAAGATTAATGTAATTTTGACTTTTGATGGGGTGAGAAGACGGATTATGTGGACAGCTAAAATGTTATAAAAACATTCATAGGATTTTTCTATAATACTTAAATAAATAAATAAAACGTATTCGTTCCATTTTAAATTAAGAGTTCATTAATTTATTTATATAATTGTATTAGCACTCTATATTAATTTTGTTGAGACAGTTTCTAGTTAATAAAAATGATTTTAGAGTGCTATATTACTTTTGTGGATTGCTAATATCATTACTTCTTTTTAGGATTTTACAATTAAGAATCTATTTTCTTTTTTTATAATATAATAAATGTATTAAAAATTCATTTATAATTAAGAGTCTATTTTATTTTTCATAATATAATCAATGTATACAAAAACAACATGAGAAATATATTTGGGTGATTCAGACTTTGGCTAATGTTTGTTCATGCGTATCAGACACTGGGCGCCAAAGTTTTTTATAATAACTTTGCATAATAGGTGTTAGGGTGCCATTTTGGGTGAATTCAATAGTGAACGTGGTCAACTATTAACTCCGTTAATTTTTGACCCAATTTATCCATTTTACCCCTAGAAAAAGACAAAACATAATAATCTTGCTTAGGAGTATAATGGTTAAAAATTAATGGAGCTAGTAGTTGACCACGTTGAGTAACATATTACATCTCAAATGGCACCCAAACACCTATATATTATACAAAACTTTGATATTCAACGTCTCATATGCAAAAATAAATAATTCCCAAAGTTTAAATCACCCAACATATTTAATTATAAACCATTTATATAGAGTGATAAACAGGGACGAAACTACACTTGCATTGGAGGGGCCAATGGCTTCCCCTAAAATTTTTCAACTCACTTATATATATAACTCATTTATCTTTATTTAAGTTAATTTTGTACAATGGTCCCTTCCAAAATTTAATCTAAAACTCTCAATTGAACAAATAAAAATAGTTTAATACTTTATCAAATCTTATAGTATTTAGATTAAGTCAAATAAAATATTAATAATAGGGGTAATATCAAGATACTCCATACAAATAAATTTAATATGTACAAATTTTATGATTTTGTAAATTTACTTCGCTTCATAGGTACAAGTGATTTAAGGGGAATTTTGAAAAGTAATTTGTCATTACTTTATTACGAGCTTAAATGCAATAAAATCCTACTTTTATGTAAAATAATTAAATTAGTATAGCGAATAAGTAGGAGTTGATCCAAATACAAGTTAATATCTTTAAATTAGGAGAGTTTGTCAAAATCGAATCTTTTAGGAACCTAAATTAAACAATTTTTAAATTATCTAAATTAAGAAACTAACTAATTAAACTAAACTAATTAAATTAAAGAAAGCAAATAATCAATAATGAGAAATCCCAAGGAAAGAAAATCCACCACCATGGGTATAAACAAAAAAAGTATTTAATTATATTTTTAATATTCATCCCTACTGTATAAACAAATTCAAAATCACCATCATATATTCTTTCTTTAAAACTAATGTAAATAAAAATAGGTATAATGGTAATTAAAGCATTAGATTCTTCCTTTATTTCAAAAACAATTAAAGCATTAGAAAAAAACATACGTTATAATAATGGTAATTTTAAAATCTATTTTAATTCAGGATGAATAATTAAAAACTAACCAGAATCAAATTAAACACATTATATACATGGCGGTTTCATCCCTCCTCTTTGGGAGAGAGTTTAGCCAAGCATATTAAAAAAAGAACAAATTATAATAAAATAATAATTCATCATTAAAATTAAAATTAAAATATTCTAATGCAAACTATAGAAAATTAGAAAGTTAGAAAGCTTCCCTGATTATGATGCTCGAGCTAGCATATACCGCACAGCTTTACATTGTCTACTCTTCCACCTTTAATACTTTGGCCGCACAGCAACTACTATATGAAGGATTTTCTCTCTCTAGAACTCTCTAATAATATTTATATTATAACCATTTTCCCTACCCATTTTTTCTAACTTTTTTTTCTATATATCCTTAGCTCTAGAAAATGGGTTTATATATAAAAATAAGAGATAGAAATTTAAAAAGTTTAGGAAATTATAATTGTAGAAGAAATAACAAATATGAGTTTAATTAAGAGTCTAATTAAGAGAGAATAAAGAGTTGTATTCGAATTATGAGAGAATATGAAATTGGATTATTCTTTCTTCTTTATCTTCATTTTGATCTTTAATTGACATTCTTCTACCTTTTTAGACTTTTTTTTATCATAATTTACTTCTTTCCTACAAAAAGACAAAATAAATATTATTCCTCTATAATTTAAGCATTAATTATATAGTAACAAAATATTATTTATGAGTTTAAATTACAATTTTGAACACTTATCAACAAGCGTACAACAAAGGTTTATATATAATATAAAACTAGGATTTAATCCCTATTTTTAAAACATATTAGTGGTTAGGATTAGCTAGTTTTGAAAATTAGGAGTACATCCCTAGATTGACAATTTGACTTAGAGTTTCTTTTAATACGATTTATCAAATGTGGAGGGCATAGTCAAAATGACCATTTGCCCTTTGGTTGTATTTTAGAAAGTTTTAAGACTTGCTTAATTTTATAACTCATAAATTGATATTGCATATTTTGAATTTTGAATTGAAAAAGGAAAACATAATTATGGATTTCATGAGTTTAATGACTTCATTAAATTAAGCAAGAATTAAAATTCAAATGTTACTTTCTACAATAACACAATTAAACCACGATTTTGAATTTTGAATTGAAAAAGGAAAACATAATTATTATTGAGTATAACAATTTAATTAAATTAAGTAAGAATTAAAATTCAAATGTTACTTTGTATAATAACATATTTAAACCGTGATTTTGAATTTTGCATTGAAAAAGGAATATACACTTTACTATTCATTTTCATTATTGTACATAATTTTAATTTAGCGTAATATTATTCGTATAGATATATATATACATATTTTTTACGTTTTCTTATTATAAATGTTTGATATATTTTCATCTTTATGATTATAGATATAGATGTTTAAATTTTGAAAGTTTATTCTTATAAATTATGAATTACAAACATAAATATCATTTTCCTAATTATGTTCTTAAATAAATTAGTATTATATATCTGTTATATAATATATTTTATACTTATTTTACATTTGTATATATATATATATCTGTTACATTTAATTTTTCACACTTATTTTTACATATATTTGTAATGCATTTTTTTACGTGTTTATAAATATATAAATATATATATATATATATTATATTTGATATTTCACACTTATTTTTATATGTATCTGTAATGTCTTATTTTATATGTTTGTAAACATATACATATATATTAGTATTATATATCTGTTACAGATAATATTTCACATTTACTTTTACATGTATCTGTAATGCATTATTTTACATGTTTGTATATTTATATCTGTTACATTGGTTTATCTTCATCTTTAGTCTTATATGTATCTGTAATGCATTATTTTGCATGTTTGAATGTATATATATATATATATATATATATTAGTATTATATATCTATTATATTTGATTTTCACACCTATTTTTACATGTAACTATAATGCATTTTTTTTACATGTTTTGTATATATATCTGTTACATTTGATATTTCACAATGTTTGTATATATATTAGTATTATATATATGTTATATTGGATTTTCACACTTATTTTTACATGTAACTGTAATGCATTTTTTTACATGTTTATATATATATATATATAGAGTGCATTTCCTACACGGACCAATCCGTGCGGATTGGTCCAAAAAGCAGCGCGTGAGTTTCACTCCTCTCTCCTCGCAGAAAAAAAACGCCTTTCTCTCTTTCTTCTCTCTCCTTTCTACTATCTTTCTTCTCTCTTCTAATTAAGTTCTTCTCTCTCGAAAATGGTGTTGCTCTCTCTTTATTCTTCTCTATTTATATCTCAGTTCCTTTCTCTTTCTAAAATCTCAATCCAAAACTCAATGAATTTCTCAACCCCCAACCCATGGGCATTTAGTTAACCAAATCGAATTACCTAATTAAACCCAAATCACATTTAACCCAGCAAAATCAAACCCAAATCAAGCCCTACTTACCGCACCAAATTTGAAGATTGAAATTGAGAGAGGCAGAGAGAGGAGCCTTAACATATGATATTTCTTCTTTCAAATTTTCAAGCCATTATTGAGTGTAATTTGGGTTTTAAGAGAGACAAAAACTAGATGAAATTTTAACTCATGGTTTGAAAGTGATTTGGGTTTAAAGAAATAAAATCAAAATTTATTAAAATATTGGATGTAATTCCAGTACAAAAAGGTGTATGAATCTGTATTTTTGAAATTGCCACAAAAAGAAGAAGAAGAAAGATAGAGTAAAGAAGAGAGAGGGAAGAGAGAAGAACAGAGGAACAAAGAGAGAAGAAGAAAGATACTAGAAAGGAGAGAGAAGAGAGAGGAGAGAGAAACGTACCCATCTTTTTTCCTACGGAAAGAGAGTGTGAAACTTAAGAGAGAGAAGAAAGAGAATAGAAAGGAGAGAGAAGAAAAAGAGAAAGGTACCCTTTTTTCTGCGGGGAGAGAGGAGAGTGAAACGCGTTGTTTTTCTGGCGGGAGAGGAGTGAAACTCACGCGCTACTTTTTGGACCAATCCGCACGGATTGGTCCGTGTTGGAAATGCACTCTCTATATATATGTATATGTTTACAAATGTTTAAAATAAGGCATTACAGATACGTGTAAAAATAAGTGTGAAATATCAAATGTAACATATATATATATATTAGTATTATATATGTGTTATAGATAATATTTCACCATAACATTATCTGTAACAGATATATAACTACATTATATATATATATATATATATATATTATTTGTTAATGAATAATTTATATGTTTCCGAATTTGTTTAACTATTTAATATAGACATTGATAGTTATATATATGTTCTTTCTCTTCATAATTTATTTATTATTTCTTGTTTTTTGTAGATCAAAAGTCATAAATTTCCAACAAGTGCGAGAATCAATTGGACGACCTGAAGCACGACTTTGTGAATTTCTAATTGATCGACAAAATGAGAACTCAACTTTTAGATTTTTTTGTTTCGAGATTGATTATATATATTGTCTATTATAATGGTTGCAAAACTAAGCAAACTGTAAATATGGTTGTTTTATTGCTTTAGCCAATATCTATGACATATATGTACTCTTATTGTTTGAACAAGTTTGATGGAAGGATTATATTTTTGTGAATTTTTTTTGTAAGTAATATTTAATGTTTAAAAACCCTCAAAATCAATTATGAAGGCACGCTCATTACTCCTCTTATATATATATATATATATATCTTATATTATATTATATTATATATATATATATATGTTAGTTTTTACCAACATAAATAAATTGAATAAGTTTATATTATAAGACGCAGCCCATGCATTGTATCGCTTGAAAAATAGTTCTATATTAATTTTAATATAAACATAAATATATTTAATAACGCTAACAAAAAACTAATTTTTAACAAAAATATTATCTGTCAACTAACTTTTCTAATAAATATTTCATATAACAATTATTGTTTAAAATTATATGTAATTCTTTAACAGTGCTATTTTTTTTACTATATATAACATGTGTTATTTTTGTCTGAATTATAAAATTCACCTTAATATAACTTTTTGTTTCTCTTCTGCCCTTTTTTATTTTTAACTTTTCTTATGTGTTCTTTTACATTTGTTAAATATTGATTTGATTAAACTATTGTGACATTTAAATGTTGAATTTTATAAAAATATTTTTATTTTTTCAAAACAAATTAGTATGAAATGTTTTTTATTTTTAATCTTGCGATGATAAATTCTCATTACTTGTCAAAGGCAAACCCGTTCATTAAGATTACTAATGCGTATCCCTTTTTACATCTTCCTACCCCTCGCGAAAATCCTGAATCCGCCTTGGAATTCTAAAAGTGTAGTACTAAGTTGTTAAAAAATAATGATATTTGAATATAACATATTTTTTATTGCCACAACAATTCACAGTATAACAATAAGTACTATTGAGTTCTTTTGCTAGTAATGTTTTAGATGACTTATTATAATTTCAATCTTATCAAAGTTGCCCGATATATTTTCACATAAGTCTTTCATGTATTGTTACTATATAAGTTAATTGTATCTCTTGTCAATTGTGAACTTTCTGGCAAATTTGATGGTGTCAAAATCTAGAACAGATAATTGACGACCGACCAATCAATGAATAATGGTGAATTGGATCGTAACTGTGAACAGTGATTGTGAACAGTACCACCGTATATATGAACAGTGCAAGTGGACAGTAATTATGAATAGTACCACTGCATATGTGAACAGTGATTGTGAACAGTAACTGTGAACAGTACTGCTGTATATGTGAACAGTGATTATGAACAGTGACCGTGAACAGTACCACCGTATATGTGAACAGTGACTGTGAACAGTACCGGCAGAAACTGATTAAAAATGAAGATGAACACGAGACGTTTTTGTTAAGGTAGGTTCCCCCGGTAGCGCTTATGCTAGTCCGGCAGTACGTCCTCCTTTTGTGTGTGCTTGCTTTGTATTAGCTCAAAGGCAATCAATTTGGATGATAATACAAGCTACCAATCTCTCTCTCTTTCTATAATTTCCTTAATTCTATTTATAGGTATAGAATTAGGATTACAAATATTTCAACAGAATAAATAATAAACTGTGTAGGAGAGAGAGCGTATAAGGATTGGTATTTTTTTGGGGTATGAAAAGAGAGAGTATAAGACCCTCAAAAATTGGCTTGTATTTAGGAAAGACGGATGGATATTGGGAGAGGAGGAAGAGATGTTTTTTGGTGTGTTTTGAATGAATGAATGAGGGGGGTATTTATAGGTAAATGTAGAAGGGCAAAAAGGTAAATTTGGTAATGTATATGATGTATATGCTTAGGTCACATGTATTCTAGAATGTATATGATGTGTATGCTTAGGTCACATGTATTCTAGAATGTACATGATGTGTATGCTTAGGTCACATAGGTAAAAATGGTATTTTACTGGAGGTAAAAAATGGTATTTTACTGGAGGTAAAAATTGGTATTTTACTGGAGGTAAAAGTGTTGAATTACCTTTGTATGCCAATGATAAAATTAGTATTTAACCCCATCAATTGCCCCCTATCCTTATCATTTAGCTCGGATGAGCTGATTGGTGAGGATATCCTTCAACCCGGGAGCTAGTAGTAGCTTTAAGCTCTGAAGTTCGTCATGTCTTAAGCCCGAATCTTTCGTAGGTGAACAAGGTCGACAATTTGATGCCTGCAAGAGGTCTTTTTTCTGTGTTAGGTCTTTCGCCTTTGAGAGGTCTTTCGCCTGTGTTAGAGGTCTTTTGCCTTTTTTAGAGGTCTTTCGCCTGTGTTAGAGGTCTTTCGCCTTTTTTAGAGGTCTTTCGCCTGTGTTAGAGGTATGTTGCCTTTTTAGAGGTCTTTTGCCTGTGTTAAAGGTTTTTTGCCTTTTTTAGAGGTCTTTCGCCTGTGTTAGAGGTCTTTTGCCTTTTTAGAGGTCTTTTGCCTGTGTTAGAGGTCTTTTGCCTTTGAGAGGTCTTTCGCCTGTGTTAGAGGTCTTTTGCCTTTTTTAGAGGTCTTTCGCCCGTGTTAGAGGTCTTTTGCCTTTTTAGAGGTCTTTCGCCTGTGTTAGAGGTCTTTTGCCTTTTTTAGAGGTCTTTCGCCTGTGTTAGAGGTCTTTTGCCTTTTTTAGAGGTCTTTTGCCTGTGTTAGAGGTCTTTTGCCTTTGAGAGGTCTTTCGCCTGTGTTAGAGGTCTTTTGCCTTTTTTAGAGGTCTTTCGCCCGTGTTAGAGGTCTTTTGCCTTTTTTAGAGGTCTTTTGCCTGTGTTAGAGGTCTTTCGCCTGTGTTAGAGGTCTTTTGCCTTTGTTAGAGGTCTTTTTTTTATATGTACTGTCGGAACTGACCTCGCTGAATAAGCTTTTCAATTTCTTCCTTGAGCTTCTAGCAATTATTAGTCTCGTGGTCGTGGTCCTTGTGATACCGGCAGTACTGGGTAGAGTCCCTCTTCTTCTCTAGAGTGCTCATCTTTCTAGGCTTAGGTACTTCTCCTGGTTCTGATTGGGCATAGACCTCGCTCAGTGGAGCTGTAAGGGGAGTGAACTTCCGGTGAGCTCTGTCCTCGCTAGATCTGAACTTTTCGATATTCTTTTTGATCTTCTTGTTCTCCCTCTCTTGACTAGAAGAAGGGCTATGTTCCCCCTGGCGCTTGGAAGGGGGCCATAGAGCAGAAAATCCTGACATGTTGCGTCCTTGGAGTGTCTCTTCCACCCCAATCTGTTTGTTGACCTCGTCCAGGAGCACAGACATGGTCTTTGGAGCCATTCTAGCTAAGGTCATTAAGCAGTAGGGGGAGCTTACTCCGTTCATAAATGCGGCTACGGCTACACCTTCATTGAGATCATCGATCATGAGGCTTTCCTGGTTGAACCGGCAAGCGTACTCTTTCAAGCCTTCGTTTGAACTTTGTTTGATTGTGAAGAGGTGGGTGGAAGGCTTAGACTGCTTTCTAGTCCCTAGGAAGTGAGTTACGAACTTCGTACCAAGCTCGTTCGAGCTCTGAATCGAGCCTGGGGATAGGCTGTTGCACCACATCCGAGCTGCCCCCTTGAGGGTTGTGACAAAAGCCCTGCATATGATACCATCTGGGACACTCTGGAGCCCTATTATATTTCTAAATTGCTGCCAATGGTCCACTGGATCGGTTGAGCCATCATATGACTCTAGAGCAGGTAGTTTGAATCTGTTTGGGACTGCACATGTCTGGATGTGCGTTGCAAATGGGGATTCAGAATTCCTTACCAAAGTTGCTGCCGAGCTCCCTCCAACGTGGCCTATAGTTTTCATCATTTCGGCCAGCTGGGCTTTCATTTCTGATCTGAGCCTCTCCTCTACTTCTTCAACAGAGCTCTTGTTCGAGATCCTATCGAACACAGACCCTCGAGGTCTGGTATTGGTCTCCAGAACTGGTGGAATAGGGGGGCGACCTCCTCTGCTCACACTTTGTCTTTGAGCATCTCCTTCGGAGCGTTTTTCTCGAACAACATTAACTTGTGGATTTCTTTTTGGAGATGGTAGGGGAGCTGTAACAGAGAACTCATCATAAGAATCTCCTTGTTCAGAACTGGATTGGTCGGCATCAGACCCACTGGGCCTGCTTCGATTCCTCATATACCTCCGGCGGCGTTCTCTCAGCCTTTTAATGGCTGGGATTCGCATAGGGGATAGGGGAGCCGGTGCAGAAACAGGGGTCGGAGGCGATCCATCTCTTGAACTGTACGAATGAGATTCTCTTTGAGCCATCAATCTGTCAATCCGGACCTGGAGAGCAGTTTGTTGAGCCATTAAGGCTATCAGGGGGTCTGTTTGGTTGGTGTCTCTTGACTGGGACATGGTGAATGTATGGTTTTTGGCTTTTTGAGAAGCGTGTGACTTAAAGGAAATGTCTTTCCCACAGACGGCACCAAACTGATGGTGTCAAAATCTAGAACAGATAATTGACGACCGACCAATCAATGAATAATGGTGAATTGGATCGTAACTGTGAACAGTGATTGTGAACAGTACCACCGTATATATGAACAGTGCAAGTGGACAGTAATTATGAATAGTACCACTGCATATGTGAACAGTGATTGTGAACAGTAACTATGAACAGTACTGCTGTATATGTGAACAGTGATTATGAACAGTGACCGTGAACAGTACCACCGTATATGTGAACAGTGACTGTGAACAGTACCGGCAGAAACTGATTAAAAATGAAGATGAACACGAGACGTTTTTGTTAAGGTAGGTTCCCCCGGTAGCGCTTATGCTAGTCCGGCAGTACGTCCTCCTTTTGTGTGTGCTTGCTTTGTATTAGCTCAAAGGCAATCAATTTGGATGATAATACAAGCTACCAATCTCTCTCTCTTTCTATAATTTCCTTAATTCTATTTATAGGTATAGAATTAGGATTACAAATATTTCAACAGAATAAATAATAAACTGTGTAGGAGAGAGAGCGTATAAGGATTGGTATTTTTTTGGGGTATGAAAAGAGAGAGTATAAGACCCTCAAAAATTGGCTTGTATTTAGGAAAGACGGATGGATATTGGGAGAGGAGGAAGAGATGTTTTTTGGTGTGTTTTGAATGAATGAATGAGGGGGGTATTTATAGGTAAATGTAGAAGGGCAAAAAGGTAAATTTGGTAATGTATATGATGTATATGCTTAGGTCACATGTATTCTAGAATGTATATGATGTGTATGCTTAGGTCACATGTATTCTAGAATGTACATGATGTGTATGCTTAGGTCACATAGGTAAAAATGGTATTTTACTGGAGGTAAAAAATGGTATTTTACTGGAGGTAAAAATTGGTATTTTACTGGAGGTAAAAGTGTTGAATTACCTTTGTATGCCAATGATAAAATTAGTATTTAACCCCATCAAAATTCATAATTACTTTAGCAATAGGTGTATCATATTATAATAATGGACCTTTTTTGTAAGTGTTCACTCAGGTATTTTATCTATATTTATTAAGTTAATTGTTACATATTGTGTAAATATTTTTGTAATCATACAATAGTACTAAGTTAATATTTATAAACCTTTTTCATAATAGTCTAATATATTTCATAAAAGTGTTTGTTATAGAAGTATTAAGTTAACTGTAACATACTCTAATAGACTAGTAAATTAATATTTGATAAATTGTGTATATATACACGCATACGTTCTAAAAATTAATCTATAGTATGTTTACAAAATAATATGTTGTATAAACTACACGCTAGTACCACAAAAACTAATTATATCATATAGTTTAACTACAAATTAAATATTTATCAATGCAACAAGCAATGCAAATTAGTTTAGCACAGCTAATATATGTTTACAAACAAATTTTGAATACTAATCTTATATTAATATGATTGATTTATTTTTAATCATATATTAAAATTAAAACAGTTAATTTCCGCTTATCTTATTGTTTTCTTAAAAATAACTATAAAAAATATTAATCTATATTCAAAATAATAAAATAAATTTAAATAGGTAAACAAAATATACAGTTATGAAACGTTATAGTTAATAAGGAAAACTAAACAATTAACACTTTTAACTGATTAAAGTGACATTTATACAATTTGTTTAAAAATCAATAATTTTCAGATAAAAATAAATAGATTATATTCAATGTTAATTTTACTAACAAGATAACTTATTCATACACATTTTCCTTTTTTTTTTTTGCCATCTTTGTTGTAGTTATATATAAAATAGAAGTTTTAATAATTGTGAATAAAGTAAAATATATATACTTAAGATTATGTAATGTTATATAGAATAAAAAAATAAGAAATAAAAACTTTCAACAAGAACATATAATTATGTACCATAAATATAAAAAATGTTAATTAATGTCCAAATTAATAATTAAAAATATTTACAAAAATAATAGTAATAAGATAATCGGTACAAAAAAATGACTGTACACATATTTGATGTAAATAATGGTGTATATAACTATATATATATATATCAATTAGTAATAAGATAATTATGAAAAAAAAATTATGTTCAATTTATCTGTATCATATAATTGCTTATAAATGCTTTCAATTCATATGTATCATATGTTTGATTATATATATTTTCAATTTATCTATATCCTTTATAAAAAAGGTTATTTAATTATTGTAAAAATACATAAGGTATTTATTTTTGACACACATATTTAATTTTTTATATTCATGACATGATTATATACCTATGTGTATTTAATGTATCTGTACAAAAATAATAGTAATAAGATAATCGGTACAAAAAATAACTGTATACCTGTTTGATGTATTTGTACAAAAATGTTGACATGATTATATACATGTGTGTATTTAATGTATCAGTACAAAAATAATATCTAAACATCTTTACAAAAATAATAGTAATTAGATAATCAGTACAAAAAAATGACTGTACACCTGTTTGATGTAAATAATAGTGTGTGTATATATATATGTATATATATATATATCAATTAGTAATAAGATAATTATGACAAAAAAATTATGTTCAATTTATCTGTATCATATAAATGCTTATAAATGCTTTCAATTCATATGTATCATATGATTGGTTATATATGTTTTCAATTTATCTATATCCTTTATTAAAAAGGTTATTTAATTATCTTAAAAATACATAAGGTATTTATTTTCGACACATATATTTAATTTTTTCCATTATTACATTAAGTATTTTTGGAACGAGCCAGGCACCTTAAGTTTATATTATGGCTTTCATTTAATGATTGTATTAAGGAAATGTCTATTATATATTTCAGATTTAAATAAGGTTTTCATTTTGATATATATATATATATATATATAATTTAATTTAATTATTTCCATTATTAAATTAGTGATTTTATTCGTGTAAATTTTAATTTCACTCCCACTTAGTTAATATTGGACATATATTCTATTCCTTTATTATTTTCAAGACAAATATTATGATTTATATTTCTATATGGTACGTTTCCATTTTTGATATATATATATATATATAATAATAATAACAATATTTATTATTTTTAATGATTTAACTGTTTCATTTAGCAACCCTTCAATCTGTCCACACATTGTATCGTGTATAACAAATACAGTGCATATTAGATTAACAAACGGGACAGTTGAATTTGTTTTAGCACATGCATTTTTTTATTTTTTATTTTAAATTAAATCAAACATATACATTTGTCATGAGATATGAACAACAATTTAATTGTCCTGAAAACCATATCAAAAATAAGAAGAATCTTTGTAGAAACATTACCATAACAAGCCAACATATTACTTAAGTTAAATGTCAAGATATAACAAAATAATTAATTTGGAATTAATAAAAAAGAAGAAAAAAAAAGTTACCAAATAAATTAATTAATCAATACCAAACTTTCAAGAAGTAAAAACAAAAACAAAAATAACTAAACCCTAGACCCGTTGTTTTCATCATGGATTGTGAGATGAAAAGCTATGGCCGCAACAATTGTATGTCATTGTCCGAACAATGCAACATGTTGCAATATCTCTTTATTAGCATGATGACATATAAAAGTTATTGAGTTCTTCATTTTCCTCCATCGTTAAATCAATCATCATCTCTTCCAACCATGGTTGCTCACCCATGTCACCACCATTGCCTTCGTCATCATCTTCTTTGTCCTCTTCATCACCGCCATCATCATCTATTTCAACATTAGCTTCATCTTCCTCATCATATTCCTCATATTCGGACCCATTATTCTTCGTTTGCTTGATTCTAAGATAGTGGGTGAAGAGTTGAACTCTTAAGAGATCGATTACACGCATTCGTATTAGACATATCAAAATATTAAAGGTATAGGCTACTTTGATTATTTGTCAAAATGGTTAAAGGTTGTGTAGCCCTTTATGGTTCATCGAATCCAACAGTTACGTACAACTCCATTTATAACTGTTACAACATCCTAAGGGACATGATTGTTCAATTCCTTAGAGTGGTAATTGACGATTACTCTGACATACATAACGGCTACTAAAATGTTGATACAGCTACACGAATAACAATGATAAAGTGACGCCAATCCAGGTAATCTTAAATTGCTTTAATGTCTTTTATTCTTATTAAATCAAACAATATGCGTGATATAACTTACTTTAAAACACAACCATTTGATGTTTCTACTAAAATGTCTTCCTTTTTTTTTTTACATGTTTGATATTTTTTCAAATCAATTCACCTATTTGTAATGCCACTTTATGTAGAAACATATATATATATATATATAAAGTCACCATTGAAAACCACCTAACCGTTAATCAATACATATATTTTGCATGTTCATGTTGTAATATTCATGAAGTCATTTCTATTTTGTTAAATGGTTTATCTGTTAGACAATGAAAAAAATTGTGTCTACTATTACTAATGGAAAGTACTATTTAATATCCTTTTCTCTGTTTAAATTCTGATTTTAAACTGTTTTTTTTTTCGTGAATTATTCTATACTTAATTTTTCCGAAAATTAAGTTTTTAAAATAAGGAAGAAAAAAAAAGTCAAGTTTCCTTACTTTAAATACATAAATGCAGCAATAAGGATATTTGATAGAGAGGGGTAGTTTCGACATGACAAAGATGCATTTATGGAATGTTTCATAACATTTAAGGCTACAGGGACTAATAACTAATTTCAATAACCTAGTAGTCCTTAGTACTAATTAAGATGTTAAATAGGGGCTTAACACTAATTACCCCTATATATAATTATGTTATGTATATTTTATTTAGTAAATTTGTACCCCTGTAAGATTCAATCCTGATTTCGTCCCAGGTGATGAATTTAGCGTATTATTAAAATGTGAAAATTAAAGATAATTAGGAGATGTAATTTGTGTTTCTTTTGAAATAAGATATCCTAGTTTGTGTTGGAATGAAAAACATACTTCACTACTCAAAGTTAACAACCTAAAAATATATTGTACTAAATTAATTATAACTACAAGTTCTAATTATATATGCTGCCAAACGAGTCAATAAGAGCATCTCACATTCTCACGTAAGCAATATGTAAAATATATATACGTGTAACAATTTTAGTTCTTTATTATTATTTTATTTTATTTTTTTGAAAGAAAGAAAAGGAATTTATTAAGGAACTAAATCAACCAGAAAGGGAGGTAACAGAAAACTCGAGCCTTCCTCCATCTCACAATTGTAATCAGAAATTTTAGTTCTTTAATGATTGTGTAAACTGACTTGTAAATTTATCATTGTGTAAAATGAATATTTACAATACACAAATTTTACACATCTAAATCCTATTTCTCTCTCCTAATTTAAAATAATTTTAAAATGATTTAACTTTAAATCCAAGATTTGAATTTTAACAAATTAAGAGTTAATAACGCTTTTGACTATCGAAGTATGCTAGTAGTTTCACTTTTATCCCTAATATTTGAATTTGGGCGCATTAAACCCCAAAGTTTAGAAATTGTTTCAATGTAGTCCAATTAGTAACTTATGTTAAGTTTTTTAACGGAATTAACATATGGGGCCATATAATATTTTTTTCAATTTTCTGGTGAAATTTTGTGTCGCAATTTCAGATCTCTAAGTGATCGAATTTGAAAAATTGTTGAACTACAAAATTAAAACTCTTGAAATTCTCTTCATGATACACTCAAGAAACTCGTGGTTTGGAGTCTTGAGGAAAAAAATTTCTTTAAAAATTATATGAGTTACTTTAGATATCTTGTCTCACAAATTTAACAAAGTTAAGCATTATAACCAATAACCCAATTTTTTATTTTTTATTTTTAATCTCTAAGCTTATTTTGTCCATATAATTTATATTAAGATCGTTTTACACAATTTATGTGTTGTCAATTTAATGGTTGTTATACCCAATTATGACTTAATTCTTCTTTTTATTTTTAAGTTTTTTTGTTTTAATATTTTAAAAACTTAATTTTTGGAAATATATAATTAATGGACGTTAAAAGTAAAATGGACGATGATGATATCTATTCTTCAGGGATATTGACTTCAGTACATCTGATCAACTATTTTACTTTTAGCCTCCTTCAATTATAGATTTCCAATAATTAAGTTTTTAAGATATTAAGCAAAAAAAAAATTAAGTTAAAAGAAGAATTAGGCCTCAACTGGGCTTATCATCCATTAAATTTGCAATAGATACATTGAGTAAAATGATTTGAATGTAAATTTTATGGAGAAAATAGGTTTAGAGAGAAAAAATGGGTTTCCATTTCAATATTTCATATATACCTAAAGTGACTCAAATAAATTTTAAAGCATAATTTTCTCCTCGAGACTCCGAATCACGGGTTTCTTGAGTGTATTATGAAGAGAATTTCAAGAACTTCAATTTTGTAGTTTAATATTTTTTTTCAAATTCGATAATCTTGAGGTCTGAAATTGTGACGCAAAATTTTACTAGAAAAATGGAAAAGAAATTATATGGCCCCACATGTTAATTGTGTTACAAAACTTAATGGAAGTTACTAATTGGGCTACATTGAAACTATTTTCAAACTTTGGGGTTTAATGCACCTAAATCGAAACATTAGGACAAAATTAACACTGCTAGCATACTTTGGGGTTAAAAGTGTTATTGATTGGGCTACGTTGAATTTTTTTTGATGATTAGCTTACCCACTTATGGATTAAATTTTTTGATAAAATCTGGTGGAGGTGATCTTTGAAAAAACTAATGGGCTAATGCGTGCGGAAGTAAATTAATTAACCCTATGTTTAGTTTTTGATGGTTGAATTTTTCAAAAACCAATTCTAATCGAATCAAAAAGTAAATTTAGAATTTTATGGATTTTAATTCTGAAAATTCTGTTTAATCTTTTGTAGCATGCAACAATTAATAAATCAATTAAACAAATAAGCAAACATTATAATTAACGAGGTATCCCTGTAGTGCAAGACTAATTCTTAATAATTCACTATATGCACAAAAGTTTATAAACTCGATTAATCTCAAACCGCACAGAATTACAAAACTTGAATCGCACAAGCTGCTTGCAAAGTCTCCACCTTTTGCACATATAGTCCCCTATCCGAATCGCACGAACATGTTTACAACGAATTACTCGCGATGGTATCAAACCGTTCTTCAACTCCTTTTGCGAATCACACACACTTTGGGATCTAATTTATTTTTTAAAGAAAGAACACTTGCTTTGGAATGAATTAAAAATCCTAAGGTGGATTTTATGTTTTGAGATTTTAATCTCTCTACAAGGTTTAAAAAACTCTCTCAAAACAGGTGTAAAAATATATATTAAATTCCTTTATCCTATGAGTCTTTTTATATAAAAACATCAAGACCAACTATCTTTAGGAAAATGTTTTATTTATAGTTAAAAGCATAAGATAAAATCCTTTTCAAAATAAGTAACTTGCTTTTAAAAAGGAAATTTGCGATAAAAATTATTTTGCCAAATTTTCATACCGGATCGGTCCAAACCCAAAGATGTATACCGATCCGAATTAAAAGAATTCAATTCCTTGAAATGATGGAAACTTAGTTCCAGAATCGTTTAATATTGCGTATAGATCGAACAATTTTTTTTATATAAAACCCGAGTGCGGAATCGGATTTTACCTTCGAGATCTCTCTGGTTTGATCTCGTCTCAGTACGAACAGGGGTTGGTGTAGACGAATCTAGAACACGGGCTCAATAGAACCACAAGATCTTCTGTCGTATTCCTTTCGCCGTGCAATCCTGTACCGAGTGTGGGCTGCGGTATCACCAAGATCTCATTCTCTACTCTTTACGGCACAAACCCTAAATTCATAAGAATTATTATGTCGAGAGAAGAGGCAAGGTTGGCATATATATAGGGCTACGATAGGGAGCCTAAAGAGAAATAAGTGTTTGGACTTACTATGAAAAACCGGAATCCCAATTCGATTAAGAATTTATTCATTCTATAAATTATAATTTACATCACTAAAGAATTATAATTGCACTCCCGTCCTTATCTCAAAATTATATTTCGAGTTCCTTGTTATTAAATACTTATTATTATCCCCACGTTAAGATTTCAGATAACCGTCATTTAAATTAAATTACTGACAATTATATTTAAATGACTTCTTAATCCTTGAGCGTATCACTTAACTTATTTAACATGTCGGATTAACATTATCCACCTGTAAAGTTTGACATGATCGAAGCTTATAAGCTTCTCAAGGGGTTATCATCAATCCCTATACTGGGACGTGAATTCCTTCAATAATCAATATTTATCATACATATAGTGTCGCCATCCAATTCACGAAGATTATTGATCCATAAATTAATCTCATCTTAATGAATTAAAATAACAAACACTACATATATATGTCTATTAATTATTTCAAGATTAAGAGCATAAGTAATCATAATAACCATAGGATTTTAAATTGTTTTATATAGTCAGTATAAAAGCAATTAACCTAAATTGGTCTTGTTCAATACACGTAATGTATACTAGCACAACGAGTTAAAACTGTATTGTTTCCTGTAGTTAAGATAAATTACTAAAACTTGTACTACAATCCTACCGATGATTGTTCAATTCCATCTAAGACCGTGAACCAATAAACTTATATTCCACAAGAACCGATGACATGATCCTCTGTGTGTAAGCTATACTCTACACACCAAATCATCTATTATATGGAATAAAAGACACACACATGCACAATATTTAAATGAATAATATAATGCAACCATTACCCATAAAGATTCTCATTAAAATAGCAAAATCGAGTCTATATAACATATCAAAATAATAATAATAAAATCATGGCTTTTAGTATATCACTCTAACAAGAATTCAATTCCTTGAAAAACTCGAATCATCGGACCATTCCAACTTAGAAAACCTGTAACGGTCAAAATTGGTCTTTTTCAAAATTCTTTGAAAATTTTAAGTACTTATGAAATTGATTCAAAAATACTTTGAATTTAGTTTTTCTGAAAACAATCACCTTAGGAAAAATCAAATTAAACTGCCAATTCTCACTGTATCTATCTTGATGTAACTCTCCAATGCATTACTTCGGTAGCTTGACTTGTTTGTAATACTTTAAATTTAATCTCGAAAGATTCAAACAACTTACAAGTAAACACGTTTTTTGTCGAAGGAATAAAGTTAACACAATTTTAGACTTTACAATTTACTCATTGTATAGATCATCTATAAAAAAAAATTATTAAAAAATTTATACATTTATCCTTCCAAATAGGCATCTTTATTTATTTATTTATTTATTTTGTGGCTAAAGAAAATGATTCCATCTTTATAATCTTGCTCATTACCAAATAGACAAATAATGTGCAATTATATATAAAAACATATAATACATTAATTCTCTATCAAAACCATAACTAATTTGGGTGTGGTGTATTTTTCTCTCAATTATTTCTTGTCTTCTTTACTTGAAATTCGATAAAATAATAATCTTGTTAAATTAATAAATTTTTCTGATCCTAACTCTGGCCCAAGAGCTAAATTAATATTTTTCACTAAATTTATAAGATAATATTTTTTTTATAATGTCCCCTTAAGCCTATCGGTTACATAAATTAATAATTCAGCGTTTTCCACCTATTATTAACATGTTTGTTTTATTCTTGCTAAAATCATATTTGCCTAAATTCATCCCTAACTTTATGTAATGCCCTTAGTATATCAGGTGTGCATTTCTCATCATGTAAGAGAAAATTATTTAATTTTATTATTGCTTTGTTTGCTTCTTTTCGAGAAACATGCTCCATAGCAAAACTAGAATCCTCAACTTCATCTTCTTGATTATTTTTTGTGACACTATCAATAATCTCTTCGTTAGTTAAAATATCCATTCTCTCTTTATGTTCACTCAGATAGTTCAATAAGTAGTCAACATCCATTTGATTATGATAATGTAGCTCTTTAATTATTAAACCCAATTCTTAAATGCTTTAGTAATATGAAGATTTAGAAGCCACATGTTCCAACGATCTAATTGTTTATCAAAGGATAATATAATTTACTTACTAAGTTTATATGAAATAAAATCTTAGGAAGATCAAGAGACCAATATTGGAAACACAAAATTTTTGGTAAATTAATAAATTATTAACTTATCGATTATTGATAAATTAAAAATTCGTTTAATTAATAAAATTGACTGATCCCAACAGTATTAATTTATAGAATTTTTACTGTACAAAAACACAATACTTGGATAATATTTCATAAGCAAGTGACGGGCCAAAACTTAGTACATGATTTGGCATTAATTTGGTGGGTGCTAATTACACACACTACTTTACTCAGTAACACTACTCCGTCTCATTTACACAATCCTATTGCACCAAATATGTGCACATTATCTCGGTCCAATAGAACCGAGCTATTGTTGGGAACAAAAAATACACTGGCTCAGTCCTTTAAAGCGAACAAATGTTAGAGTGTTATAGAGTATTTTAGTGTGTGTAATTAGCTTCCACCTTAATTTTTTGGTGATTTTGTCGTGGACTTACAACCAGATCATTATCATTGAAACCATTTTTCTTTCTAACAACCCAATTATTGTATCTATCCAAACAAGTAATATTAGAAAAGAGTTTATAGCATCTAAAATCGTGCCCAACTCTCATTTACGGTTCGTTTGAATTGAGGGAATGAGCAGGAAAGGAAAAGAGAAAGAAGGATTACATTTAACTTGTTTGAATAGATTTATAAGAGGGAGTGGAGAGGAAATAGAGGGAATGCCAATCTCCTATATTCCTTTATTCATTTGTTTTGTTCCCTTTCAATATTGGGAGGATTGGGAGGGAAATGAAAAGTTTTTATTGAATTATTCGCATTATCCCAAATTTAACACTAATTTGATAACAATATATTAATTACATTAATTTCCTTTCTTTTCTTCCTTCTATCCAAACAAAATTTACTTTCATTCCATTGTTTTTCATTTTTAGCTATCGAAACAACAATAAAATTAAACTCATTCATTTTTATTTTATTCCGTTTCTTTTTCTCCTAATTAATCATTTCTTTTTCATCCATCCCCTTCAATTCAAATAGACCATTACTAAATTAATTATGCCATCATACCTATGCAAATATACATATTTAGTTGGTTGAATATATATATATATATATATATATAATACAATAAGAAAAAGTGGTCCAGTTACTTATTTATCATTAAAACATCTTAAATTTGAAATCCGATAAATCACCGTGCTTGAATTTACATCGGCAACCACGCACCCATTATTTTTTTCCATTTCCATTACAACTCCTCTTTGTAGGATGTGATGGGTGGATGACAGCACATGCAATGCTCTATTTACATTTTAGTGAGTTAAGTATATAAAAAGTACGTCGACGTTTTAAACACCACACAAAAGTCCCTGAAATGTACATTATACTTGAGTTTTGAACATGCACTGTGTAACACGGGGGACCACTGCCTAACTTGCTAACACACGTACAATTTGTTTTTCTCTTAATTATTTTGAAAATTTTTATTTGAGATACGTTTAAGGTTCGAGTCTTTCTACACACATTCTTATGTTGCTTAAGTGAAATTTGATTGATGTTGAGTGTTAAAACTACATGGGGGTCTTGGATAATTTATTTGAGTCTCCCTCTTTCATACTTAGAATATATTGCAATGGTGTATATCAATGGCGTACGTAAGCATAATTTTTATTTTTTGTTGAAACATTTAACAAATTATTATGTAATAAATAAAAATTTAATAGAAGAAAATAGATCATTAACCCCACTTGAGGATGTTTATTTTTAAAATTTAATGGGATCAAATTATCCCTGTTATCTCATTTTTTATATTATAAAATATATTTTTTCGATTTTTAAATTGAGTGGAATAAATAAACCTCGTTTTAAACCACGTAATCCCGCCCCTATGATAGACAGAGACCCTCTAGAGAGATCTCTTAATTAATTCTCTTGCCTACCTAACTTCTGTTGGCTGCGGCTCATATTCATTTGCATGTGGACATATTTCAGGTTACATTTGGCCATTTTCAGTCGCGTATTTTGTGCGACTCATATTCATTTGAGGACAAATTTCAGGTTACATTTCGCCATTTTGAGTCGTGTATTTTGTGTCATCCTTGTAATGTTAAAAATAGCTAGGTTTCTTTTTCCTTTTTCTTTTCTCACTCTACCAGTTTCAAATTAATAATCATATTTCAATTTTAAAAAATAACTTGTTGAGAAAATAGTAATTTTAATTCAATCACTCGTAAAAAATTAAACTTATTTTTTACCTTAAAATTTAATACGTTGATTATATATATCAAAAAAAAAAAAAATAGAAGTATCAATTTAAAACATTTTGATAAAAAAATTCATAGCAATTAATGTAATTCTTTTCTATAAAGTATAGAGATAATAAGATTTTAAGTTAAAATTTATTTTGAAAATAAGATTTTTAAATTTGATTTGTGCTTGGTATGAAAAACTAAAATTCATGAGATAAAGTAAAACACATGAAAAAAACTCATAAAATAGATCTTATTTTATAAATTTCGATGAATAGGATTTAAAATATATATTTTATCTAATTTTAATTTGTGAAAAAAACTTTTTTATAGTGTTTTAAATTTTTTTAAAGTTTTATGAGAAGGAAAGTAAAGTGAATTTAGTTTTGAGAAATATAAAATGAGATTTTAAAAAACATGTATCAAACAAATTTATTTATTTTTAAAAAGTGTTTTCAAAAGGTTAACCAAGCAGGGGCCTAATGTTGCACCAAACCTCTAAAAATTTTGATTTTATTCAATTTGAAATGTTAGATAAATGACCTACATATTATAACTTTAACATTCTTTACCTTGCTGAAACGAAAGCATTACATTAAGTTGGTGTCATGCTAAACAATTTTATGACGTGACAGTTTCTTTATTAAATGGGACATTGACTCGAGCACCAACTCAGTCGACGGAAAAGAGAAGGCCCAAACACAATTGTTTATTTCTTTTTCCCTATTTTCTAAAGTCTGAATTAAATTAAAAAATGTTTCATTAATTTTGCAAACTGAAATGATTAAAAAAAAAAAAAACCTATCATTAGTTTGATTATTTTTTTTCCATTAATTATGTGACAAAAAAGTCAAACCCTTTTGGGTGTTACGATGATCTCCAAGCAGAAATTTTCTGTGGATAGTATTTTTTTTTTTTGATAAAATCTGTGGATATTATTAGGCATCCGTACTCCATGTATTTCATACGCATTTAATAACAACCTACTATCAAACGCTAAATTATGGCTATTTATTATATAATCCATGGATTTCATAAGCATTTAATAACATTTTACTATCAAACCCTAAATTAAGGCTATATATTATTTCTTCCATTTTTATGGTTTATAATATAATAGGAGCAGCTCGATGTATTACAGTCTGTCAACCAATTCAATTCAAGTTGGTTTTGTATTTTAGCATCTAATACGATATGATTCAGTTTGAACATCTAGTCCTATTTGGATTGGTTCAAAACCAATATCATTGGTTTAATTAATGAGTTTTCAAGTTTTAGTAACAGTCAAAAAGTAAATCTAATTAACAATACAAAGACTGAAACAATATAAAAGAAGTAAATCAAAAGGTAAACTTAGTTTTATTTATTTAATGTGGTATTTTATAAGTAGCAATAATAAGGTGCAGCCATAGTACACAAAGATAAGTAATAACGTGGTGACGTGTCATTTTTAAGTGATATGAGATCGATTGTTTTAGTCTGACATTGGTCTCGCTAAGGTGAAAACCAAACCGATCAAATGTTTGGTCAATTTTATAAGGGGCAAATCAATTCAATCCACTAGTTTTATCGAATCCAATTAAAATTAGGTTGGATTGGATTGATTCGGAGCTGTTGGTTTAAGCAGTTTGGATACTGCAAACCCCTAGTTTATAAGATACAAAAAATTGTAAACCACATATATCATGTATGGAATAAATCACATAATTGAATCCCGTCTTTCTTCTCACCTTCAATTTGAATTACGAGTATTTTCCATCTCCTAAAAATAAATCTGTATAAGGCACATTGCTGGTCCATCAAGTATATATATTGTGCATTACTCTTTTATAAAAGTAAGAGATTGTTACACTAACGTTTCAAGTTAATATTATTCCGCGCGCAACTCAAAGACCATGACTATTTTGACCACATATTTTTTTGGAATAAATCAAGGGCGCATAAAGTTTGAATCCTATGAAATTCGATCATTTTTTCACCTTTGTCCATGAAGTTTATTTTTTATCATGTACATTCGTAAAGTTTGATCCATTTATCACTTTAGTCTAAAATTCAACATGCTGTTTATTTCTTAGATGAAAAATGCCATGTGCAGATGATGTGGTGTCAAGATCAAAGTGATTTGTTATTTTCTTCTCAATGAACAAAGGACATGTTGGAATATAGATTAAAGTGACTACAGGATCTATCTTTACAAATGGAAGTAGAAAAAAAATAAACACCATGGACGAAATAAAAAAGCGGTCAACTTCAGGGGGTGAAATTTAAATAAAAAAATTTTCTCAGCATATTTTTGACTAAAGAAAATGCAAATTAACAATTTGTAGAACCATTGCATCTAACTTTAATATTGAGAAATATTAATTGCATATCCCAAAGCAACGATTTGAAAATTCATAAAAGGCATATTAATGCATATATATGCAAAATTGGTTGGATTAATCGAGAACTATTATCTATATAGTAATTGAAACGATTTAATTGTTTATCCTAATAACTTGCGGATCAGATCATTTTATATATATATATTTTTTCTCTCCAATATATTTAATTAACGTAGACGTCGGTGTTGAAAATAAAAGAATTAATTGGACCTTTTTCTTCTTTTGATTTTTTTTTTTTGGGTAGAGATATAGACACTCTAAAAAATACTTAGTAACACTCTTCTTTTCATTCTATCATTCATGATAGAGTAAGATGTCTGTTGCTCGATTTTTAAGAGATGAATATAAGTTTATATATTTGATCTTTGACAACCGACTAAAACATTATTAAATTTATATTATATCATTTACAATCAAATAACATAAACTTTATGCAATTATTAAATATCAAATAAAAAATAAAAGTGTTTTGAAGATTCCAATGCCTACATCCTTTTCTTTTTTGAATAGTGTCTTTTCTTTTTGATTAATATCAATAATTCTCTTCTTCGAAGACCGGTGTACGGTGAGCATTTGCGATGGACAAATGACATACATATTTACCAGAAAGATCTTCAAATTGTACCCCACACGAATGTGTATCTTCAATATTATCTGGGAAACCTACCGAAACATTACCCATGCATGATGTATTGATGTCAGGTCCGATAAAAAGAGACGCTCCGAGTGTTTTCAATGGGATTGGGCAAAATAGCTAATATAATATTTAATATTGTGTAAATTTTTGTTGTTTTAAAGGTTGTGTAAAATTAATACAAATTAAGCTTTTGTGTATAATAACTTTGTATTTTGCACATTCAAGTTACACAACTAAGTAGGATTTTATCTCTACCCACTCATTCTCTCTCCTCATTAACTCAATCACATCACACGTGGCCAACCACGTCAGCATTCCCTTCCGCCGTAACAGGATGAGCTCCAAGGAGCTCTGTTCAAGCACCACGGGAAGAATGGAACTCCCCAGCGGGGGGGGGGGGGTACCAGCTCAAGAATTAATTCTGCACAATAGGTCGCAGAGCTCAAGTGACGAAGCTCTCCTAACGAGCTATAGCGCTCTCGCCCAGTGGCGGATGCATGGGTTCATTGAAGAGGGCCATGGTCCCCTCCAATATTTTTTTTAATATATATATATATAAAGAAATTAAGTTTATCAATGGTCCCCCCAATTGAAAAAAACTAGTAGAGCCGTGTAGAGAGAGAGAGAGGGGCAGAGTTGCAGAGTAGCAGAGAGTTTGAGAGAAGAAAGCAACAAAACAAATCAAACGCCGTCGACAGAATTGCAGAGCAGCAGAGAGTTTTAAATAATTTTTTTTATAAGATAATTAATGTACTAAAATTTGACAGATTCCATGTCTTAAAAGAATGTCGAGAATAATTCTAGCAATATTGAATTTTGAAATGTATGTATTTTGTAATGCAACTTTATATTTTTTCTATTTTGAAATGCATCTTTATATTTTTTATATTAAGTATATTACGTTGTTAAAAATTTATGGCCCCCTGTAATAAAATTTCCTGGATCTGCCTCTGCTCTCGCCTAACCACTCTGACGGAGTCGCTAACAGACAGTATGGGCGACTGCCACCTGCTCTGCATAAGCCACATAACTTCCCTCACCTTTATTAAATACACAATGATTGCATTTAATGCGCCGCATTTCATGGAGAAGTAAAGGGGATGAGGGGTGATGATCAAGGTATGGCCTCCAGCATGCAAGCAGAGCTCGTCCACACGTTTCCACTCAGTTATATATATAGAAGAAGCATTTATTTCTTTCAACAATCAAGTTCAACTAATGAGAAAAGAGAATTCTGCATTTAATAGCAAGAAGTCAAGGGTTAATTAAAAACTCAGAGTACTCAGTAGAGTTCTTAGAATAGGAAAGTCAGAGCTCGTGTAGCTCGAGCATACTCTTGTTATAGAAAGAATAATTGGAGAGGCTTGTGGAAGTTTGTAATACTTGTTTATTTATAACCAATACAAAGGCAAACCAAACTCCTAACTCTATTTCACAGGAGATGATTAACCTGTATCTTCATACGATACAAACCTCCTCTAAACATCTTTGACTCTGTTGGCTTGTTGCACTCATTAAGTTAATTATGCGATCCTGTTATTCAACTGTGTGGTCTAAGATACCCTACTAGTTTTTAGCACCAATAATTATTATAGAATCAATAAATCTATATAATTTTTTTATGTAAAACTCACTTACCATATAAAATTTATATAATAATTTTACACAACTCTAGTTTACCGCATATCAGTTATGATTTCAATAATTGCAATAGTACAATGAAAAGTACTTTGTCTCTTCCTAATACTATTTAAGCCACCACCTCTATTTTTTTTTATTTGAAAATAAGATTTAAGTATATTCCTCTTTTTATAAGTTAGTATCCCTCACGAAAGAAAAATGTTATCCATAATGTTAAAATCATTATTTTTGCTGTAAAAAAAAATAAAATTATCCGTATACTAAGATATAATATTATTTTAAGTAGTATAATATATTTTTAAAGTCGTATATTATTTTGATAATAAACATAAAAAATTTAACAATAATAACTAAATACCACTCAAGAAAAAAGGTAAAAGAAAGATGATTTAGACAATTAATTAATCATATTCATCATATGTTTTGTTTTGTATCGTAATGGATGCATATTCCAATGATCGCCCCTTTGAATATATATATAGTTACAACTCACAACCCTTTTACTAATTTTTCTTCGTTCACACACTCAATTACCATTAATGGCGAAGCAGGCCGGTGGCCATCAAAATTACATTTCGATCTCTGTCTTCCTGGAGTCAAGTAGGTGTGGTAAATTATTACACCTGCATCTTCATTTATAGAACGATATATATATATATTTTTTTGTATTTATGGACACTCGATACTAATACAAATAGAACTTAATTGTTAGAGCATCTTTTCAAATAAAACTCTCTACCTAAAAAATAATTTGTATTTAAACAAAAGTACTCTCTCAAATAAAGAACATGCAATTTTAGAGATGCTCTTATTATCTATTGATATGTTCTCCAATCGCTATTCTAGATTGAGTTATGAGTAATTTCAGGAAAAGTCGGTAAATCAATAAGTCAATAAAAGTAAACCATGCATTAATAAATTGATTATATTGTGTGATTTTGAAGCAAAGAAGAAGAAGATTATATTGTGTGATTCTATGCGGATTTAGTTAACAACCAATAAATTCATTGGCACGTGAGTTATTTTTCATAAATCTTTACATAATTCCGAAATATTGTGTCTATATTCTCCTTTTAATAATTGTATTTACATTTGATATAAAAGATTGATATATTTAATAGATTAAATGATACCAATGCACCCCAAACTAAAATAATGTATCAATTTGCATCTTAAACATTTTTTTTCGACACTTTGCACAATCGAAATACAAATTATATCAATTTATCTCAATGCTCCATTTCCGGCCATTTTTCAAAACCTCCGACTACACGAGCGAATAAGTTTAGCCATTAGTTTCAACTCCTCGCAACGAATCCATCAAAACAAGAAAAAAATTTCCAAGGGTTTTCAATTCTTATCTACAAGTTCAAAATTAACAGAATTAATTATAAGATGGATAAGTGGTACTAACCATCACGTGCTCGCTACTTGCTGCCGGTCGGAGGAATTTCGGTCTAGACTGTTAGAAAATGAGTATTTTATATATCATTTTTAATGGGTGAATGAGAAATTGTCACCCAAAAATATTCTGTTATAACGTCCATGTTAAAGGATGTTAGTGGTCACTAATAAATACCCCCTCCGTCCCAAATTGCTGGTCCCTTTTGAGAAATCTAATTTATTAAGGACCTAACATCATCATTGCACTTTTTGCTTAATTTACATTGACTTTTCATTTTTAGCTTTTTCTTTATTTAAAACTTTTACTTGAAAAGTGAAAGTACAAATGGACAAAATAGGTATGTATTTATCTTTTATGGAAAGTGGACATTTATTTTGAGATG
Organism: Lonicera japonica; assembly: GCA_021464415.1. NCBI lineage: Eukaryota > Viridiplantae > Streptophyta > Magnoliopsida > Dipsacales > Caprifoliaceae > Lonicera > Lonicera japonica. The sequence continues at coordinate 102,523,991 of CM038464.1, forward strand.
ACCAAAAAAGGAAAAAGGGATAAGCAATTTGGGACAGAGGGAGTATAATGTAACATCCATGAAAATGGGTGTTAGTGGCCACTTGTGAGGAGGTTACTAGCACTAATTTCATATTTAGTGGCTAGTTAATTATCCCAAGAGTTGTCCTTACATTATGAGTATAAATAGCTTCCATCTTTCACACAACACACATAGATCATACACTAGTTTTCCCTTTACTTCTTCATAGAATTCGTACATTCTTTGTGTTTAAGTTAGTCAAATTTCGTGTTGTAATCAGTCTTAGATATAATCGATAAACCATTTTATCCTAGGAGACAGACGCCGATTAGCAACCTCGAAGCACTCCGGTGAGGCGGCGTAACTGTTTTAAGGAGATTGTGTGATAAACGAGACTCGATTTTATTTTCTGTCTAGATCTGTAAATCACGTTTTTCGAGGTTTAAACGACCTTAAACGCAAAAATGACCACAGACGGAAGTTGTTTAGAATTGAATTTTATATCGAATTGTGAAGTTTCAAAATTTTCTGAACTGATTTACTATATTTAAAAGGTAAAATAGTATTCTAAATTTTTTTTCGGTAACATACGGTTCGAGAATTTTTTCAAAAAATACACGGTTTTGAGATAATACCATTACTGGAATTTGTCTATTGTGGTACATAAATTCAGAAACATATATTTCATAAATTTATATTGTTTGGTTTCTATTTGTACAAAAGGTACAAAGGCGAATAAAATCATTGATTCGGCTCCATTCATCATCAAAGACTTTCGCTTGAATTTGTATATTCATATTTGTATATATAAATTAGGTTTTATATATAAATATGTATTTAAGTGACCAATTTTTCTAACACAGCCATGTCATCGGAAGCCGAAGATTAAATTAATTCCGGTGCACTTCGTCGGCTCTGAGAGAGCCCGATTTGAGTCCACTTTGATGATTCAGAAGGTTTTCAGAGGATTTTTAGTGATGAAGAGCATAAAGAGGATCATGGCTATTAAGAGGCAAGTGGAAGAGATTGAGCAAAGTGTTACGGAGAAGGAAAATATAGAGTGGATTCGGAAGGATGTGAAGGAGCGGCTACGAGTGAATGAAACACTAATAGCTATGATTTTCAAGTTGGATTCGATTCGTGGAGTTTCCCCTGAAATTAGGGATTGTAGGTAGGCTGTAATTTCGAGGATGGAAGAGAAGGATGTCCAGGTAATTCACTCATGTGGACGGAAGTTCTAAAAAATAGCCGGAAATAGAGTATTGAAATAAATTGATATAATTTGTATGTATAGAGTGTAAAGTATTTAAAAAAAATATTTAAGGTGCAATTGATGCATTCTTTTAATTTAGGGTACATTAGTTTTTATTTATTAAAATGATTGCGAAATACTAGAGATATATACCAATGCGGTTGAAATTTGAAATACATTTCACCATCACCAGCAAAACCTTTTCTCCATTCCCACTCTCTCTATTCATAACTCCTCAACCCCCTGCTACTAGCCTAATGAACTCTCCCAAACACTGCATATATATATATTTATATATGTATATATACATATATATGCATGCCCTACAAAACTCATCACCCATAAAAACACTTCTACTTCCATTCTCTCTCCCTCTCTCTCTCTCTTAAATGGCAAGCCAATGGTTGAGCCTAGTCGGAGCCATTTGGCTCCAATCAATAAATGGCACAAACTCCAACTTCCCGGCCTATTCTTCCCAACTCAAACACCTCCTCTGCCTCTCACAACTCCAACTCAACAACCTTGCCTTCGCCTCCGATGCCGGAAAACTCCTCGGCTGGTTCTCCGGCCTTGCCGCAGCTCACCTCCCCCCTTGGCTCGTCCTACTGATCGGATCATCTCTCGGTTTAATCGGCTATGGAACCCAACTCCTCCTCCTCACTAACCACATCCCTAGTCTGCCTTATCCCCTGCTTTTTTCACTCACTGTATTGGCCGGTAGTAGCATTTGTTGGATCAATACTGTTTGTTACATTGTCGCGATCAAGAATTTCCCTTTGGACCGTCAAGTTGCAGTGGGATTATCAACTAGTTATATAGGATTAAGTGCTAAGATTTACTCTGATGTTGTTGATGCTCTGTTTCTTGAAAACAGAGCAAAAGGGTATCTTCTGTTGAACGCAATTTTGCCATTTTTGGTGTGTGTTTTGGTTGGGCCTATGGTTAGAGATGTTACTTGGCAAAGATCAAGGAAATTGGAAGGTGGGTTTATTGCAATTTTGGTGATTACTTTGGGAACGGGGGTGTATGCTGTGATTAGTAGCTTGGGGTTGATTGAGGGTAATGTGTGGGTTAAGTTGATTGGAATGGTGGTGTTTTTGGTATTACCACTGTTTATTCCATTGGGTGAGAAAATTAGTGAGAAGGTACAACAAAAGTGTAGAATAAGGAAAGAAAGGAGGGTGTATAGTGTGAGTGTGGAGGAGGGTGGTGGTGGTGGAGGTGGTGGTGGTGAGAGAGAAGAGAGTGGGGTGGAGGAGAGAGAGCAGAGTGGGAGTGAAGTTATAATAAGTAGTGGGGTTGGAGTGAGGGAGGAGATTGGGGCAAAGGTGATGGTGAAGAGAGTGGAGTTTTGGTTGTATTTTTGTGTGTATTTGTTTGGGGCGACGCTTGGGTTGGTGTATTTGAATAATTTGGGACAAATTGCGGAGTCAAGGGGGTCATCTAGGACTACTTCTTTGGTCTCTTTGTCTTCTGCATTTGGGTTCTTTGGTCGTCTCATTCCTTCACTTCTTGACCACTATATCTCAAGGTACTTTCTCTTTCTCTCTGCAGGATCTTTGCTCAATATTGGGGAAATTTTGGGCATTTACGTTTAGTTTGTTTTAGTTACCACACGCATAGCAGACGATGGCAATATTTATCTAAACACAATACGTAATACTTTGTGAATATTTAATTCGATTTCGTTAGTTGCTCATTATAGATTAGTATTATGAATAAACCTTATTATATTGTACTGCATGGTTATTCATTTGTCACACTAACGATTAATGTTTTGTGAGAATTTTTTTTTAAAGAAAGTGACTCATTGTCAAATAAATATTACTTTTAATTTTCCGGAATATTGTATTGTTACGAAAGTGTACGATTCAACTTTTTTCAATGCATTTTGTTATGCTATACAAAATAATAACTTTGGCAATATCAACGATAAAAAAAAAGAAGAAAAAACACCAAATAAATGTCAACCAAGGAGTTGGCGGAGTTATGCCCGTCAGGAAAAGCTCCCCCCGAGAAATCAGGGCCACTTTGTTTGATTTTATAAATCTGTCGAATATTGTGGGCTTATAGCATTTCTAACTACTCTGTGAAATTTGATATCTCAACTAATTTTTACACAAAATTTAGATCTTGAAAAAAAAATGCTTTTCATGGTGCTTATGCAAACTCTTGTGTAAAATTTAAAATAACAATATATGTTAGATGTCATTTATGCAATTTTTTTAATATTTTTATCTTGAATTTTACTATACATAATCTTATAATTATAATAGATCTTGATTTATAATTTTTGATGAGTAAATTTAAAATATATAATTTTTTTATCAAAATTTATATTTTGCATTAAAAGTTATTATATTTTAAAGATTTATTAAAAAAGTTGAGTAAAGAGAAAGTTGATGTATCCATGTACATGAGAGTTTATTTTACACATTTATTTTATACAAAATTCAATTTTAAAAGATTAGTGGAGATGAAAACATTTACAATTTATATAAATTTTACATAAAATAAAATTATAGAATACATTTTTTGGTAATGCTCATAGTGTTTATTTATTTTCTTGAAATTTTACGAGGAAAGTGTATGTTGAGGCAGCTCTAGCGTTAAAATGTTGGTTTTCCCTCAAATGAATAAATATAAATTTGTAGACCTTCTTCTTTAGAGTACGTCATGATTATCTTTTTATTTAATTGATAAATATAATAAAAAAATACTAAGAAACTAACCATAATAATTTATTATTTTATTATATTAACCATGATTATCTTTTTATTTAATTGATAAATATTTTCTATTATTTTATTATATTAACCAATTGTCAACAAATTTCATGGTCGAAATGAATCGGGGTTCTAGCCCGCCGCCTTTCCCTTCCAGATATTTTGTCTGTTTTGGCTAGTGGTAGCTTTAGGCCCCCCAGTAGTGAATTAACTGTTAGGGAAAAAATAAAATAAAAATCAGTGCAGTGGAGAAAAATTGTGCTTGAGTGGTGAGAGACATTTTTCCAGAAAAAGTAAATATATGTGAATACCCAATTACCTTATTATTATTGTTTTACTACTACACTTTTTCTACCAAAACGCCCTTACTTCTAAATTACTCTCTCCGTCTCAATTTAATTATCACATTACAGAAAATTAAAATTTAATGAGATATAATAATTACTCCAAGAAGTAATACTTATTTTCAAAAATATATTTTACTTTTCTTCTCATAAAAAAGGTGGCGGGATTCAAAATAAAAAAAAAGTGTGAGAAGCTTAAAGGGTAAATTAAAAATAAAAATATTGTTATAATTAATAACATACTAAATGTAGAAAGTTGACAATTATTTTGGAACATCTATAAATAAAATAGTGGATAATTAAATTAGGACGGAAGGAGTATTTTTGAAACACTATAATTAGCTAGCTAGCTGTCAAATTTCTATTTAGATTTATAAACATATTTCCAATATTAAACTCTTGTATTGCCTATGTATAGGAGCAAATATGTGATATCAAGACCAGAATCAATAGCAATGATGATGGCACCAATGTCAGCAGCTTTCTTCCTCCTCGTCCTCAACAGTACAACCCTCGCTCTCAACGTAGCTACAGCCATTATTGGCATATGTACTGGTGCCATTACTTCCATCTCCATCTCCACAACCACCGAGCTCTTTGGTGCCAAACATTTCGGTGTAAATCATAACATTTTGGTCACAAACATCCCCATCGGTTCATTTCTTTTCGGCAACTTGGCCGCTCTGCTCTACTTGAGAGCCGGCAACAGTGGTGATGGAAGGTGCATGGGCATGAATTGCTACCAAACTAGTTTTATCATTTGGGGTTCACTTTGTCTTCTGGGGACTTTACTCGCTTTTATTCTTCATGTGCGTACCAAGAAATTTTACTCCCAAAGGTTATAAACAGAAACAGGGAAAAAAAATTAGGGGCCGGTTTCGAAAATGGTGATACTAAATATTTTTTGTTATTTTTTTTTTTCGCTATAAGAGTTAAAAACTCATAAAATGCTAATCGAACAGTAGTTAACAAGCAGAAGTAGCACCTTTTTTACCTACCGATTAACTCCTAGTGAGTAATTAAAGACAATATTTTCTAGATTATAAAGGACAATGACAAATGAAATATTATATAATTAACTTAACTAGATGTAGTAAGGTAATTAGACAATGTACATTATCTTTACGTGGAGGACGGGGACATGTTGCATGTGTTTGTAATGTCAATGTAAAATTGTACGTGTACGTATTGATATGAGATCGAGAAATGTATAATTGTTAGTGTTTATAGACACCGGTTGATTCTATTAATATATATAATTGAAGAACCTTTTTTATGGCATTATTTGTTCTTGTTGCCGACAAAAGTGATATTATTCAACTGAAAAAACAAAAGTAAATTACGTGAGGGGAATTGCTGATGGTTTACATAATCCAAACATAATGAAAGTGCCGTTTTTGTTTTTGTTTTATTTTGCTTTTTGGTTTTTCTCTTCTCAACAAAACGCACAGTGCCTTGCTAACCTTATTAGTAATTTTAAACGTATAGGTTTAACTGAATAGTGCAAAATCTCATTTAAATTCGAACAATCTAGATTTAAGTTTCACCTACTATAAATACAGGATATATAGAAGACAAAAGTAAATGTTAAAGTTGAATGAGTGATTTTGTCAGATATTTTTTAATTTTTTCATTAATTTTAGTTGTCCTTATTTTTTAACTTTATAATTAAACGCACTTTAAACATCGTAGTAACTAAAAATTGTTTTTCCAACAAAACAAATAAAAATAAAATCTAGGCACCATAAATGTTGGCAAGTTGGGGAAGGCTAGCTCTTCTAAATTAAATCTAAAACCAATTGTATTTATTTTATAATAAAAAAAAATTTAGACGAAGTTTACTTTACAGTTAACAATTGTATTTACTTTATCGAGAAATTTCATAAAAATTTTAGTACTAAAACCTCACTTTTCCAAGAATTGTTGATAGGAAGACAGATGTCCATTTTTCTCCGAAAATAAATATCCTTATGGCCGGCCAACCGACAAGAATTAGTTCTGTTTAGGGTTTTGAATATCAAATTTCAGAGGGTGAACATTAATTACTCTCTCTGCCTCGAATTAATTGAGTGCAGCATAATTTGGTTTGCACCGCCAACTACCATAGTCCGCTGATTAATTCGTGTCGTGTCTAATCTCAACTAAGTAAAATTTTATCTTTTTTTTTCTTTCTAAAAATAAAAGTTCTGTTTCATATTTACAACAATTAATATATTAAAAAGTCAATATTTTAACTATAAGTTAAGATTATCAACTTTTTTAAAAACTATTAAAATTGAAGTAAAACTATTAATTTAAAATAAGAGAATAAAAAAAAGTGGGAGCACATGAAAGAATGGGTGGGTGAGAGAACCTAAATGTATCCATCAAATTTTAACGGTTAGGCATAATTTTATTTTATCATGTGCTCCCATCAAAAAAATATATGTGCTTTAAATCTTGCCACCTCAAAAAGGGCATTTTATAAGACTATCTACACTAGTGGAGCTAATAAGGTATTTTATTTTTTTGGGCAGCATAGATTTGAAAAATAAAAAGGTGATGATAAAAGCACTTTAGAAATTTAATTTAAGTACTTTAGAAATTTAATTTAAACACTTATTTTTTAGGCACTTATATTTTAATTTTAAATTCGTAAGAGGACACATACAGTTTAGATACTCTAATGATAAACACATGATTTCATATGTATCTTTCTTTCTGTATATCATAGTTGCATATTTTAATCTCTGTTGGCCCTTGATTCATATTTATTGGTATAACTAGTTGAGTTAATTAAGTGTGTACTTGGATTTTTAAATTAGCTTCAGTTTTAGTGCGTAATTGGGTTGCTCTTCTTCAGTTCCTTTTAATTATGTGCACAAGTTAGGAAGATGGCCATGGGTCATTGTAAACAAGTGGTGGTTATCTCTCCTTTCATTTCGAATTAAATCAGATTTACGAGAGAAGAGACTTCAACCATGAAATTGATAGAATTTAATTGCATTGGTTAATGCTTTGTTGGAATTATGGCTGTCACTCTATCTCAAAGTACTATCAGTCAGATCTGGTAACATTCAATCTAGACAGTACTTTTGGAGCTTGTTCCCATCCCCTTTGGTTAAGGTATATCCTAAGCCACATGAAATCATGAACATTTAACATCTCAACTTCCGTTCCCCTGAAAACTGAAATTTTGAAACATCGACAATAATTTGCTACTATAAAATCTTTACAATTTAAGTTGGTTGGGATAATTGATCAAACATTTTTTGGAATCTATGAGATAACATAAAATAAATAACACTATGAATATATACACGACACCACACACACACACACATATATATAATGTAAAGAAGAATGTCTTACCTTAACTTGAAGTTGTATTTAATTAACGAAAAAGTGACACAAGAAGATGTCGATGAAGCAAAGAGAGAAAGTTGTGGGTTGAATTGAGATATTAAGATGCCTTCAAAACACATATCATAACTATATGCATTATCCCTTTTTATAAAAAGAGTGTTTAAATTGAAAAATTATGGTACTTTTACTGGCACCCTAGTTAAAAAAGGTAAGGAGAAGATAAATTTATCTTTTGATAAATTATGTGTGTTTTTGTTTACACCCACTTAATTATTCTCTTCACCCCGCCTAATTTTAAAAAAGTCGATAGAAAAAGTCATTTTTTACATCCAAACAAACCCTAATTCCTTTTCTCTTAAACAAAGTGCTCGATGAAACAACCTTCGCTCGCAATGTCGTTTCAATTTTCATTGTAACTCTAAGGTGTTTGTCTCCTTTCTCCATCCCCCACCCTCTTTCAAGCCCCATCTAAAATATATTATGCATATATATAACCATATACAGAGAGAGGGAGGGAGGGTTTTCATTGAATATAGTTACCGTAAAGAAATTGAAATTTGAGCATCCCAACTTTTTGAAATTGAGATTTCATGGGAGGGGTCTCCATGGTTGGGGTTTCAATCTTCTACATATTGATAGAGAATCCCCATTTTCAATTTCAAAGTTTCACTGTAATTTTTGAAAGATAGTTCTTTTTCTTTTTATGATTTTTCAGACACAACCTAGCAAACCTAATTCTTAATTTCTTCAACAGAAAATCAATCGGAATTTCTCTGAAAAAATCTCCATAGTCAATTACAAGTTCCTCATGGGATTTGGCATTATATTAAAGAAAGTCAATAATCAATTAGATATTCCATAAGAGATTTAGGAGTTCTCTAGAAAAAATCTCAATAATTTGTTACAAGTTATTCAAGATTCGATGATTCAAGAATCCATAAACATTTACCTCGCACTTACGGTTCCTAATACATTACAAGTCTTTGTATAGCCAATGGTAAATGGAAATAGTTTTTAAGGCTTTGTTTGGTATTAAAAAGTGAAGTGGGGTGAGTTTAAAGATTAAAATAAAATTTGATGAGGTGAGTTGAAAGTTATCCCTAATTGGGGTGAATAGAATGTTTAAGTGGGTTTATTTAAGATTTCCCTAAATTATTTAGCCAGACAATATTTAATATATATATATATATATATTTTATTTTTTTTGAAGCACTTCATTTATTTTGGGTCACTTCATTAATGTTGGTGCCTTGAGACGACATTGCTAATGTCATATGAGGAGAGAATATTCATACTATTCAAACAATTTATGCAAAATTGTTTGAGAGTGGGATGATATTATATATATCAACTGAGTTATTTCAGTGTTCTAAAACTCGGGACTCTATTGGCGAGATGGGGAGTTTTCGATTGATCGGAAAAAATTGAATAGGGTATATTTTAATATAAATAATATTCTAAATAATATAATATGATAATAATATGATCAAATAGTTTGCAAAATGACAAGGAAGTTTAGAATATCCATGAAAAGCCAAAGTACTAATTATTTTAATAACAAGAGGAAAGTCTAGCAGCAACAACTCGAGATATAAATTTACTATTTATATAATATATATATATATTTATTATTATTTATTTATAATAAGATAATACTAAATTACTAATTAATAAGACACAAAAAGGCCTTTAAAATAATGAAAAGACATTGGTATAGGCTAAATATTGTAAATGTTTCAAAAAAGGGGTACAAAAATAATAAACCAAAGGGAAATGGTAAAATTGAAAATAATTTTGTAAATATAAACACAACCAAGGTTAATTAAGTGATTTTATCAATAAATTAAAAACCATACTTTTAACCGACATTCTCAAGCCCTACAGCCGCCTCCATCAAATTTCATCTTCCAGCTCTTTCCATCTTCCATTATTGAGCACCATTTCTCTCTGCATCGTCCTGTTTTCTCGACGCCGGAGGTAAGAAAAGAATTACTAAGATTTGTTTTTCTCTCTCTTCGTCTTTTTTTTTTTACTTCTTCTCCTTCCCCTGTTCTTCTTCCTCCGTTCTTCCTCTATTTAAAACACTTGGTACAGGTAATGGTACTAATACTCGCCGAGTCTCACAAATTGCGAGTAATCGGTGAGTTTTACATAGTATAGTTCGAGTTTTCCATTGGCCGAGTAAAACCTACCGATTAGGCTTACTTGACTCGTTTTGCTGGCGAGTGCCGAGAAATCAACTAGTTCTCGGTCCCAGTCAGCGAGTTTTAGAACACTGAGTTATTTTTAGCTTTTATAGTGTACGAATTTTACAAATTGATAGTGTAAATCATATACTTTGAGGCAGATTTAAATTTAGGTCTCGTGAGTTGCAAGTGCGACATTTTTCTTTTGAAAACATACTTCATATCTTTCATTAGAGGTGCTGAACTAAAAGTATATACAAAGGGTAATTAAGTATAAGTAAAATATTTTCAAATTAAAATGACAATTTGGATAGTAAAAATTCCTTCATTAAGTTTTATGGAGTGTGTTGTGTTGTTGCCGTATTTCTTGGGGGATGCCCCCTTGTAGATTGTACATTTGATTTCTTCAAATTTTCACTTAAAAAAAAGGAAAAAATATACGATGCCCACCTGTCATTCCATTTATTTTCAAATACTTAAGGGTCCGTTCGGTAGCGTTTTTAGAGACCCATTTTTGTTTTTTGAGTTCAAAAACGGATAAAAAATGCGTTCGGTGGGATATTGACAAAAACACGAAAAACGAATTCAAGTTTAAAGCATAAAACGCCAAAATGATGTTTTCACCATTTTCAGTCTTGCAATCTTCATTTTCACTGTTTTCGTTCTCGGAAAATATTTTCACTATTTTCGTTCTCGGAAAATTCATTTTCTCATTTTCATTTTCTGAAAACATTCTCCGAAAACATTCTCCGAAAACGTTACTGAACGGGCCCTAATATACTTTTCATCATTACACAACAAAAATATATTTAGGCTGTATTCAGTGGATTTTTTATAAAGTTATTTTTATTCTTCGTATCATGGTACCTTTTAAGAGAGTTTTATGTCTATTTGACAATAATATTGAGTTGATTAAAAATGCGCAATGTCTCCAATAATATTATTTTCATCTCACTTTCTAATCTTAGCTGGCACTTAAAGTAAGTAATTTGATTGACTAAAGTGTTGTAAAGTCTATTTAATTGTTACAATATGGGATATAAAAAATTTAAGTGGACACTATTGACATACACCAAAACACTCACTAACACTCCGACTTATTTACTCAGCCTCCTAAGGACTTAGTATATGTGAACATACTCAATGTTTAAGGACCGAGCCATTTTTGGGTAAAAATATTACATTGATTCGGCCCCTAATAAACAAGTATGTGCACATATACTCGGTCCTTAGGGGCCGAGCCAATGTGCACATACTCAGGTCCTTAAGGGTCCGAGCCAATATTAAAGTGTTAGAAAGTATTTTCATATCAATAGTAGCTCCCAAAATTTATGATTATTTTTACATGAAACTCAATTACCATGTCACATGGAGATGCCTATAAAAAAAGTTTAGGGTGCTAATAGAAGCACCCATACTTTTCTTTTTCAACGCCCTTTAATTTAAGCACCCATACAAATTTTTTAATTTTGGTAAGGCACCCTAACAATAAGAGCACCAAAGTAAGAAAACACAAATGGGGTGAATAAAGCTGTAGCATTCTCTGAGTTAGGTTGGATTTTTTTTTTCACCTTCTTTGCAAAACTATAAATAAGCTATTCGATTATTTGCAATGTTTATTAATTCATAACTTACACCCTTTTTTTTGCGACGATCACAAAAGATAGCTTTAATTGGCTCATAAGGGTTGTGATATGAAGAGATTTTAGATCATATCTACCCCTAGAATCTGATATCAATATAGAATAAATACAAAATTATATGATAATAACTTAACAAGCTTCACACAGTTATTAAAAGTTTGGATACTTAATTGTTTAAAAATGTTTCAATGTTAATCTATAACAATACAAAAATTGGCCAAAATATGGAACGTTGTATGGGCACTTTTTGAAAGACCAATCTAAATCTATTATTACTGACTTTTCATCATTGTATAAATAGAAAAAATTTCATACAAAACATATAATATATATTTATATGAGAAATGGTATAGGCAAAATATATAAGTTGTATAATCAAAATTGGGAAAAGTTGCTTCCTTTCAATTGAATAGATATACATGCAAAAGGTAGGATAATAAATAGGTATATTATAATGTGATGAGAGTATTTTTTTAATTTAAATAAAGAGAGATGCCAATAATAAGTTTGCTAAATGGAACATGATTTGCTTCAATCCCAATATGGAGGAACCTCCTCTTGAAGTGTTTGATCATTTTTTTTTAACATGTTGAATAGGAATAAAAGAAAAAAGTATGTGTTATTCACTATCATTAAGCAGGTGAAATAAGACAAAGTTACTCATCTCAAAGTTGGGTGCCTTTAAAAATAGATAATATATTTTTTATTTTTTAAAAGGAGTGTAGAAACTAATTTTTAAGGGTGTCAATACCGACACCCATAATTTTATTAATTTTACCTTTTACGATTTTTCATTTATAATATAGAAATTTGTATTGGTACCACTGTTTGACCTTTGGGAGTGGTGGCCCAACACTTGGCAAGGCCCAGCAACCACAACGATGAGAAGGGAAAAAGAATGTCACAAAAGAATAATTACCAATATATAAAATACTAACTACAAATAATTTTCCTTTGATCATTTATCAAACTCCTCATTTTAAAACACAGACGATGTCCTCAATTCCCACCAATTACAAAGAGCGTAAGGGTGCTAAAGAAAGTAAAATTTGCAGAAGCTCTATTTGAAGACAGAAAGTGCCAAACAATTGAAAAGGTGTTGAATATGGTTTTTATAGATCTGATACAAGTGACAAGGACACTGTTACAACACACAAAAATCCAAATGATTTGACTCATTATGAAAACAATTAGTACAAAATGTCTTTCATAATGTAGCAAAACTTGTTTTCATGGAAAAGTTTTCAATAGAAAATATGAGATGAGCATTTTCTACAATCAAGAAGTGCAATCAAACTCTCCAAAACTTCTTACTTACCACAAGTACCATACAAAGGTTAACATGATGTGGCAGCCACGGCCCTAACAGGAAAACTATCCCTCCATAGTTGCCAAGCATTTCTAACTTCAACCAACTGCGACTCTGGAATGCTTGTGTTTGCATCCAACGTCTCCACCCACTCTTTCCAAGGAGAATTTGATGGGTCCAAGAATTTCGAAATTTGAGGCAACATTTTAAATTTGTAGAAATCATCAACTACCTTGAGAATTTCTTCTGATTCAACCAATGTCACCATTTCAGGCCTCGTTACATTGCCAGGTTGATTTCTCAACACGAAGTTGTTTCCCCTCAAAATCAGAACTTCAGAGGGAGCAAGTGGAAGTACAATCCGAGAGAATTTGTTCAGTGACAACTTCAGTATATCTCTTGGGAGTAAGTTCCGCTTGACTGCTACGGCTGTTCCTACCATTTTGCGGATCTAAATGTAAAATTTGTTAATCTTTGTTGAACAATATAGTCCCTCTAGTTCACACTAAAAGAGTCTTTCCTTCCTTTTCTAGACTACTCAAATTAAGTGTCTTGTTTCTGAAATTAGGCTATGAATTAATGTGACATACCAATATTAACTATTTATTACAACAAGTAACAACTATATTGATACCCGATCACTAACTTCCTTTTCTTTAGTAGTATGTCTTAATATGTTTGACTTTCAGGCAAGGAGTCTTAATCTGAGATGGAGGAACTCGTGACATATTATGACCCCAGTGTTGTAGGCAGGTTGCTACATGTGCCTAGGTGTGACTGCAATATGTGGTGATAGCCTACACAGCCTCACATCACCTAGGTGAGGTGAAATGATGTGTTACAAACGTGTGGTCACTAGCCTTTTCCAGTCTAATTCATGAGGGCTTGGGCCCAAAATAGATAATATATTACTGCACTGGACCGGGACACGACACAAAAAAGTTCTTTTAAGTCCTGTCGATCTAAAGGGCAGCCAAACAATATCAATTTACCTAGTACCATTAGACGATCACAATTTCAGAGCTATCCGACTTCTTTCCCAAATGACCATGTACAAAGATGATCAAATAAGCAGTTATCATTGAAACTTTCGAGTTTGCTTTCTGACACCCTGGTAAGATTGTGTCTGTCAATTTTTCCATTTTTACCCTTAAATCAGATTCATCCATGTGTCTATATACTCGTATAAAACATCACTTATATAAGCCATCACAAAGATTTTAGGACCTTTCTTGTTAATTCTTAAAAAAATTACAAACAATTTCCCCATCTTTCTTCCAGAGTAATTGGCTCATAAAATATGATATATGTATACACATGAACCATATAAGAATGACAAGACAGTTATGGTCATGTAGTGGCGTGTATAGAGAGGACTTACTTGATGCAACATGAATGATTCTCCACAGATGGAAATCTCAATATAATTTGTTCCAAGCAATTGCTCAAGCTTTCCGCAAGAACATTGAACAATCTTTCTGAAATGGGAAGCATTAAGTTTGTCTCTATCGTCAGGTTCATATAGCCATCTTGCCATGATCGGTAAAGGGGTTTTTTGATCGCCATTCTCATCACACAAACCTGCCAAATGATTTTCTAGACCGTTGGACTTTGAAGATATACGACTCTTTCCATCAGCATATCTAGGAATCACTTCATTTACCCCAAAAGATTCTTCTCTATCATGACCTTCAAACTCAGAGTCTGATGATTCTTCCCCATAATGTTCCTCAAACTCAGAGTCCAAGGACACATGAGATGATTTTGTTCTTCGATCTTTTCCACGAGATTGTTTTGTAGTAAACTTTTTCCTATACTTTGATCGTATTGTATAGTTATGAAAAGGATGCTCTCCCTGTAATGCCAATCAAAAACAATAAGGCCTAAGGATGCGTTATGTATGTTGAACATAATTGAATTCCTTTATATTATTTTACATGTAAAATTTTTCCAATGAAAACAAAATGCGATCAATTATGAGCTATGAAGCATAGACCCGACACGCAACACGTGTTTCGACACGACATGCGACATGTGACATGCAATTTTTCCAAAATGTAGGACACGACACGTGGGGCACAATGTTAATTAATTAATTAATTATATATATATGTAATAAATAAACATTATAATTTTTATTTTTTTTGATACGAAACAGAAAATTTTATTGCCACTTAACGAAAGAAAACAATACATATGCAATCAAGAAAATAAGCAGATTAGTAGAAGAGAATTCCACTAGACCGACAATCCCCCAGCCTATTAAAAAGATGCACACTACACAGGACACAGAAGACACACTTAGCTAAATAAAAAACTATTACAATCAGTATTAAATAGAAAGCATTCTGAGCTATCTAAAACGCCAGACGCCCTAGTGCACAGTCCTGTAAGAAATAAAATGTGTTCCCACAAATCCTCAACAGAACTAGATTTCCCTTCAAAAATACGTTTGTTTCTCTCCATCCAATCACCCCAAGCTGCCACTAGAACCGCAAATCTCCATAGATCTCTAGCTTTGCCCTGACCCTTATTAAAGAGCGATTTCAACTCCACAAACTCCGACCATTTCTTGGGAATAGCACCAACCATCCCGAATGCCTTAAATAACCCAGCCCAAATCCTCCTTACAAACCCACAGTGAAGGAGAATATGATCAATGCTTTCATCAAACTGTTCGCACATCATACACCAATATGGGGACAAGCATCAAAAAGGCCTCCTCTTTTGAACCATATCACGTGTTAACCTTACCCTTAAGAGCAAGCCAAGCGAACACTTTAATTTTGGTGGGAACCCTATGCTTCCAGATGAAACTAGACAATGAAGCCGAAAATGACTGAGAACATAGTTGTTAGAATCGTACGATACGCGATACGATTCACGATTCAATACGCGATTCATCAAGTCAACGATACGGAATCGTATAGAGAATCGAAAGTGATAGAGAATCGCAACGTATCGGACGATTCACGATACGATTCGCGATATGATTCACGATACGATACGTGATTCAAACAAAGATTCAGTTGACACTTGAATCTATCTATTTATTTATTTTAATTTCTATTGAAAAAGCTTGTTTTTTATTTTCAATATAACTTCTATATTACTTTTTAATTTCATATAATGTAAAAATTGCAAAACCCTAGCACAATTTGGTGATATTCTGCATGTTTTATGTGGCAGTTATGCACTTTGATCTGCAAATATTTGGTTTATGAATAACTAATATAGATATAGGAATATTGGAATAAGAATAAGATAATCGGAAGCTATTACAATATATTTTACATGTGATTCTTCTACTAATTAAAATATATTTTGGTTCTACTATTTTCTCTGTTTATAATAAGATTAAGTAAATAATATTCTTACAATAATGTGTTCATGGTGGGAGTATTTGGAGCCTTCAATCTTTTTGCCACAACAACATCCATTAGACAATGTACCATTGTCTTACATGTTTGGTTTTACATTATAATAGCTGTTACTACTTATGAAAATTTGTCTTTTATGTGTTTATTTACTACTTACTATCTTGTTTTACTTTTGCACCGAATCCTACGATTCGATTCCCGATACGATTCACGATTCGCGATTCATAGGTTTTCGATTCGCGATATGATTCACGATTTGACAACTATGACTGAGAAGATTGAGAAAGGACACTAAAAAAGGATTTACATGAAAATGAATCGGATGAATGAGCCGCCCAAGATCTTTTATCAAGATGATTCTGATTTAATGAAACACTCTGGATTAGATCCATCATAGCTGTGAACTCAACAATCTCCCTATTATTTAGATTTCTACGAAAAGACAAATCCCAAGAGAAGCTTGGAGACCAAGAAGAAACCATTTGAATAAACATATTTTGATTACAAGATAATCTGAAAATCCTAGGAAATAGATCCTTTAAAGGACTATTCCCTACCCATATATCATCCCAGAACCGAATTTTGTCCCCCACACACCCACTACTAATTTAATGTTTTGAATAAAGTCAATCCACACTCTAGAAATTAACTTCCACGGGGCACGAGAAGTGCCACTGATCCCAATACCTGCATCCCACCCATTAGAATGGGCCTAAAACTTGCTCTCTATGACCACATGCCAAAGTGAATCTTTCTCCAATGGAAATCTCCATAACCACTTTCCAAGCAGAGCCATATTTCTTTTGATAATATTCCCCACACCGAACCCCCTATTTAATTTAGTCTTTGAAACTTCTTTCCAATTAATAAGGTGATTTTCCTTCCCTTCCCCGAACCCTTCCAAAAAAAATCTCTCATCATTTTTTCCAATAATTTTGCCGGCCTTTTTGGAATTTTAAAAACATAAAGGTAGTAAATTGGAATGCTCCCAAGAACCGATTGTAATAAAACCAATTTCCTCCCTCACGACAAACAACTTTTATGCCATCCTTCAATCCTCTTTGAAATCCTTTCAATAACGGGATCCCAAAATGCCATACTATTAGGGTTCCCACCCAACGGCAACCCTAGATAAGTAAGAGGCCAATCACCACTGACACACCCCAAATCTAAAGCAATGTTGGACAGCCTATTGGGCTCCAGATTCAGCCCTACTATCACACTTTTAGATAAATTAATACTTAGCCCAGACACAAAAGAAAATACCTTAAGGATTCCCTTCAAATTTTCAATATACCGATCCTAAATTGAAACTAGATTGCATTAATAACCCAAATACTCAAAACATGATCACTAAATTGTTCCATAATTAAAGCATCAAAAAGCATACATAGACTAAATTGTTCCATAAAATGATAAAAAACAAAAGGGGAATATAAGAACTGGCTTAGTTGCCTCATCGTCAGTTGATGTTGCAGTGAAGAAACACTAGGAGTAGTAGCAATCTAAATCAATTATTAAGTATTAGAGACTATAATTAAATCCAAGTGTTAGAGTGTCCGACAAGTGCTAACCCGATATGTTTGGGAATCTCCTTACCATTACAAAACATGACTAGGTACCAGAAGAAACAAGTGCTACAAGAAGCAAAGAACAATAGTTCAAAAAAACAGGAACATACCTCAAAGGAATTCAATATCTCTCTGAAATCTGATAAATGTGAATTAATTTCAGCTGCAGTTAAGTTATTTTTTAGTCCAATAATTTCAGCAGGAAGGAGGTAAGAATACTTGCGGATGTTACATTCCCTTCTAGCATCAAATCTCCTGAAACAGATGACCCGAAAAGGTAACGACAAATATAATGGTGAGGACGTGGGAATATATTACAGGGCACTAGTTTTAGAGTAACTCCATGTGGTGATATGGATCATTCATTTTTGTACAAATGTATAGCAGTTGACATGTTTTATTTCATTTGAAAGATAAATGGAAAATATGAATCTATAATATCCTCCAACATCTGAATGTTGCACAGAAACATCGGAGAACATTCACAAGAAGTCCCTTCTAAATGTTATTCTTTAACACTAGAAAAAAAGTAAAAAACACAATCTTTTTCTCGATCGATGTATTCCTTTAACATCAAATCACCAATTCAGTTTCTATTTCCACTATACAATATGAATAGAGAGATATTCACATTACAAAAAGCCAACAGTTGACAAACATGAGACAATTGAAATTACAATCTAATTGAATCAAATTTCTGTCAGCAAAATGATCTAACAACTTTGTTTGGTAGTTATATTAGTTCTTTAAACCTTATCTTAAAAACTGCATTGTATTCAACATGCATCATAGACTAAGCATCATGACTCGGGACGTAGTTCAGAAAATTTCAATTATCTTTTGATTGATTATTGTTCATGTATCAATTCTCATACATGTAATGGGACTACCCTTACTGTAATGAAATTAATATCACCTTTGATTTAAATACAGCAAAATCGATATATTCATCACACTACCACCACCTTTCCGATCATAAGTATATGTATTTATTCACATGAGTAGTTTAAATGTCAACTGAAGCATGTATGTATCACATACCACAGGTATTCCACCTTCATAACAATTTCCCCAATTTCAACAAGTTAATATCTCAAATTTATATAAAATCCGGTTAGTAGTGAGAATGATCAGATATAGATGTTGCTAGTTCATCAATAAAGTATATAAAGTTTTTTCCTCATATACGGATAGAAATGATCAAATTACTCATTAAACAATACAACGAAGGATCTCACCTTTGTGAAGGTAAAATGCTGAACACTCTGATACTCTCAGGAAGATAAGAATTAACATAACTTGCAAGAGCGAAGCCATTAGGGTCATCCTTCCATGCATAATCAGGGATTTCCATTTTTAGGGATATCATGGTTGCCAAAGAATGAACCTAGGAATTACAGCCAAGCAAGAAAGATTACCACACTACACACTTACGCAGCAATAAACATGAATGTCAACACTATAATGCATGTCAAATTATAAAAAATATAACTATATTATAAGTGAGAGTATTGCCTTTTAACTTACTCCTTTATCAGTTCGGCTACTTCTACCCCACCCAACTTTGTGCAAATTCCCAAAATTACTATCTCGGATTCCACCAGCATTATACAAAGCAGTTTCCAGTGCTCCTTCAATGGCTACACTACAACATTTGTAATGTTTTAGGGAAATCACTCGAATTCGGAAGTTTCAATCCATTTTCTATATGCTAACTTTCTTATAGATCAAAAGAAACATAAATGAATCGTAGCGTAGCATGTTTCTATTATAAATAATAAAAGTATTAAGGTAAAATTCAGCATTCAACATTAAGAGACAAATCGGCATTCAGAGACAAATAAAATCATAAATCAAATACATTTTCCAGAAGTTGTGCTGAGCATTAAGCACTCATTGAGTTAAAGCAATCAGAATGTTAAAAAGAAGAAGAAGAATATTAAATCTTACTGGCTATGGAGGGTTGGTCTAATTGCTTTTGCAAGCCTGCAAAAGAAAAATTGAAGCAAGACGAAAACAGAAAAGAGTAGAAAACGAAGTAAGTAATTAAAAGCAAATAATAAAATTAAAGGGTTTTAGTTAAAAGCACAAATGATAGAGAAAGAGAAAGATAGTGTACCTCTGTAGTCGGTTCCGACGTAACCGACGCGCATAACGACCTTTTTCTTACGGAAGGATTCCCATTTATAATTATTATTAGGGGGTTTGACGACGGAATGGGACGGCGGAGGAGGAGGAGGATGAGTTATGGGTTGGGAAGTGGCCGACGACGAAGAAGAAGAAGAAGAAGAAGAGAAGGAGAGTATGGTTAGGGTTTTATTATTATTACTGGAGGAGAAGCGAAAGTTGGAGGCACAAGACGAGGAGATCCATGGAGATATGGCCAACCGTAGGGAGGAGGAGACGGCCATGGCTAATGTCTCGACTCAACGGTAGGTTTGTCTTTCTGGTCGCTAATGAGATATAGAGCATTACGGGAAGGAAAGAGAGAACGAAAAGTGCGGTGTTATTAAACACACTCACATTTGTCTCAAAGACTCAAAACACTCTGTCTGTCTGTCACGAATATCCTCTTGCTCTACGGTAAATTTATCGCCTAGGTGAGTGCAATTATAGTCTTAATTTATATGAAAAAAATTTGTTGGTAAAAACTTATTTAACATTAACTATTACAAGCAGTTTAACTATTTTATTCAATTTGATCATTAGATTTACTATATTTCGTACAGGGTAACTTTAATCATATTATAATAAAACGACATTTTCTTATAATAATTTTTGACAAAATGAAACATACACAATATATAAAATATAATAATATTTTTAACAAACAGTGTGACTTGCACTATTTTATAACTAAAATGATTAAAATATGCTTAAATGTAGTAATGTGTCTTTTCCGTGATTTTGTTTTATTCAATTTAACAGTCAAATTAAAAGGAATGATCAAAATGGTGCTCACTTTCAAATTGAATGGCCAAACTAGTTGGTTTTAAAATTTGATGGCCAAAGTAATATTGGATTAAAAGTTTAGTAGTTATGTGAGTTGTTTACTTTGATTATTATAAACATGGGAGGTAAGACTTAGAGCCAAATTTAAAAATATGATTCATTTCATGTTAAGGTATATATTTTTTTTTCTGCCAAATTTAGGGATAGAACTCAGTTCACACGAATAATTCTTATCTTTTGGCTTTTTTTTTGCCATACGGATA
Organism: Lonicera japonica; assembly: GCA_021464415.1. NCBI lineage: Eukaryota > Viridiplantae > Streptophyta > Magnoliopsida > Dipsacales > Caprifoliaceae > Lonicera > Lonicera japonica. The sequence continues at coordinate 102,544,962 of CM038464.1, forward strand.
ACCATTACTTACGGACGTGACCACATAAATATGGGGTCTAATAACCCCACTTAATATTTAAATTCTATATATGTATAGAGTATATTTTAGATATGTTTGAATTGATGTGCATAATTAACACCATTTAAATAAAAAAATCTATAGTTAATAGTGGAGGTCAAATTACACACACACACACACACATATATATATATATTATAATAAGAAAAGCAATTCAACCCAAATATGTCCTAAAATTGTGTTTCAAATGCATTTTGCGTGACAAAGATGCATTTATATCAGTCATTGTATTATGTTTTTAGGGCCAAGTAACATTACTCATTTTTCGTTGTTTTCTATTGATAATTTAGTTTGTGCAACTAGTTTGGGACTGAAAATAAACTATTGAATGACCCCATTAGATGAATATTTTGGCTATACCACTACACTTACCCTTATGAGTCATAAGAGTAAAACACACCCGTATGATGATGATGATGATGATGATTATTATTATTATTATTATTATTATTATTATTGCCATACGAATAACCCTTATACTTATGGTTCACACGAGGAACACACACTTGAATGAGTAAAATTTAGGTGCATTGTAAATTTGCCTATTCTATGTCATACCATGCTAAGTTTGTAGGTTAAATTATCTCTATTGTTATCCAAAGTTGATTAAGTGTTTTTTATTTTTTTTACATAATCAATGCATGAACGTGAATCATATGACATAGATGTTATTTTTAACAATAAGTCTAAAAGTAATAATTTTCTTAAAATGTCAAATAATTTTTTTAATGGGTTTAGCCTTACAATATTTTCTTATTATTTGGGTATATACTTCGCAATATATATTTAGGTAGGATTAAGTACCAAATTAAATAAAATTCTTAATAACAACACGAATTAAAAAAAAAAGAAGAATAAGAAGTTAAGATGAGATAGTTGATTAAGCTAAAATATTGCATTTAATTACTTGTTCAGATGGCCAAATGCATGTGTTAGTTTTGAAGGATAAAAGCCTGAAGTTATTGGGTAATGCTTTATAATAATAGAATTCGGTATTGCATATGTTTTGTAGTATTATAAGCCATTTAATTTGCCGGTAAAAAGTGATTAAGTGCAAATTCAGGATGTTAAGAGAAATACATTGTCACGAGAATGAAGGAAGGATGACGTTTAGAAGAGAAAGTCAACCCGAAAGTCAACGACTTCGATCATAAAATGAAGGAATTGACCGGAACCGAACTCCCGAAATGAAGAAAATGAAAAGAAATATGAAGATCCTAAGCAGACACTAATAAAAACAGCACTTGAAGGGCTAAAAGTCCGAGAAAAGCAAAGAATAGAGCGAAAAATAAAGTCTGGCGGAAAATGATTCGGGTGCCAGAATTGATTTTAGATCAAATTTAAAAAGCTTTAAATTTCAGTGATTAAGATTTGATCTTCAGCAACTAATTTAATTAGGGCTCGTTTGGTTGTCTTTCAAATTGCGAATTAGATAATTTATAATTAAATAATTTACAAAATTTTCATTTATTAGTGTTTGGTCGTGTAAATTGAACAATTGTAAATATGATAATTCAAGTTGATTCACAAAAACTCAAATTAAGTCATTTCAAGTAAAACTTGAAATTGCCTAATTTTAGAATTAGATAATTCATTCTAACTTTATTTTTCGAGAAGATTTAGTTTCTACCCGTGATGTTGATGCATCTAAATAAAATTTTAAATAAAATAAAACAATAGAGAACATGTTTTTATTCTAACAATCGGAATTTTTTATTTAAGTTTTCCAAACACTACTTGAATTAGAATTGAATTGTTCATAAATGAGCAAATTCACAATTCTTCAATCGAAAATTAATTAATTCTAAAATTAGGTAATTTATGCAACCAAACGGGCCCTAAGTTCGTTTTTGGCCCGTGAAGAAAGAAAGTGTAAATACTTGATCAAGAGGTCATGCAACACCTATAAAAAGCCCTCAAGGCCAGAAGAACTCAGAGTTGCTACTTTAAATAAATAAATAAAAAAGCTTTAAATTTCAGTGTTACGCTAAGGTTTTTGATAGTTTTGAGAAATATAATTCAGTTTAATTGTTCCTTTTGCTTTCAGTTCTTTTAATCTTGTTTGAGGAGGGATCCAAGAGCAAGGAGGAGTTTATTTTTCAAAATACATTCAGATCCGTTAAAATTTAATACAAGCTTTCATTTAATCAAAGTTTTTAATATTGTTTTATCTCTTTTATTGTTTATCGATTGTGGATCTTACATGCTATTAGTTTTTAGTTGGTTTATTTGTATTAGGTTTTACATGATGAGTATGTTTACTTGCATGCTCCCATAATATTATTTTATGTTACTTTTAGTTAGATAACTTTGCATTAGAGCATCTCCAATCGTCTTGTATACAAATTTTGTGTAAATCCTACGTATCAAAATGGAATTTACACAAAAATAATAAAGAATTCGTTTTGTACTCCAACGGTCCGTTTTAGACTTCTGTGTAAATATTAAACTACCAATTAGATATGCACAAGCGTAATTTATCCTATTTATTCTCTTACTTTTCAAATCCATTTATTTCTAAATACGGGATGAGGGAAAATAGACGCAAGATTATCTAACGTGTGGTTCTGTAAATTGAGTTTGTATTTTACACAACATTTTTACACAAATTGTAGGTGTCAAAGTTTCTTAAAAGACTGTTGGAGACTTTTGTTTTTGACAAAACGTGTAAATTTTACACAAACCAAAATTACACACTGCGATTGGAGATGCTCTTAGTTGTTGGTTTTCTTTTTAGTCACTTTTTAGTTTAGTTTTTCCTTTAGATAGATAAGTTAGGTGCGGTAGAATTCATACCATGATTCCAACTTTTAATCACATTTTCTTTATTTTTACTTTACCTTTCTCTGAAAGAAACATCAATTTTTACCGAAAAATCGCGTTTTTTCTTGTATTTGACACCGGATGTAATCACTCAAGTTCTATCCCAAAAACTAGCCCGCCAAGTTAAAATTTAAACTTATTGAACCCATACATATATATATATATATATATACCAATGTTTTAAAGTTAGAAAAGTTAGCAGTGTAATTATATTTAATATATATAGGCGTAGTCAACTCTGTAAATTAGGAAAGTTAGCTGTGTAATTATTATTTTCCTTTTTAAGGCCTTGTATAGCCTATAAGACTATAAGTAGTGTGCATGTTTATCATTATCATGATCAATGAAATAAAATTCCACCATGTACACACGACATGCTGGAATATTCATGGCAAACCTGCCAATTAGAATAGTAGCAAGCCGTAAGACCAATTTGCTCGGGTAAATGAGCTTGATGTTGCCCTTTAGTAAAGAGCAGATAGGTCATCTTTTGAAGCTGCTAACATCCAATCCACAGCCTGGTAATCCTAGTGTCCAGGGGCGGAGCCACACAGGGTCTAGGTGGGGCCATGGCACTATCTGGATTTTTGGCAAATTTTTGCAAAGTATGCGTGTCTTTGTGTGATGGTATGAAAGTTGAGGGCTGCGTGTGTAATTAGATTTGGGCAATGGGAAAAGCGGGTGAGGGGTGTATGTTGACTGTATAAACTCAGGGGAGGGATTTTGTAAATAGTTTGGGCTTTGGTCCTAATTAGGAGGGAATTATGTTTTTTTGTTTACTCCTCTTGCCTCTTTTGAGTTTTGTTCTTTAGTTGTTCTGGTTCTTTTTTGCACTTTGCACTTTAATTATTTGATAAATTATTATTGAGATTAATATATATATTTGTTGATTATAGTAGGTTGAATATTGAGTTGATAAATATATTTTAAAATATATAATTAATTTTAGTATATTATTTTAAATTTTTCAAAAACCGAATGGAGAAACATTTTAGTAAATTCTACTTCTCGAAATGTTGGTTCAAGTTCTACTCTAAATATTGAATCCACATTTTCAAATGTCGATTTCACTCCGTCAAATATATGTTCCTTTGCTCCGAATGTTGATTCTACTACTCTAAATAGTATATGCAAAAAAAATTGTTGTGTTATTAGTTTGGCCCCCCCTGAACAAAATTTCTGGCTCCGCCTCTGCTAGTGTCTCTATGGCTCAAATAGCTAGGGAGTAACTCGATCTAGTGCGTTCTCTAGTCATGCTAGTCCTATACCTTAGATCATTGATTCGGGTGCCTCTGATCACATGAAAAATCTCTCTCGTGTATTTCTTTCTTTTTCATCTTATTTCAGTGATAAAAAAAATAAAAAAGTTAAAATTGGCTATGGAAAATTTTCATCTGTTGCAAGAAAAGGTTCAATCAATTTTTTTTTAAAAATCACCTTAAAATGTCCTTCACGCCCCTCATCTTGCCTGTAATCTTTTATCTGTAAGTGAACTATCTCATAGTGGATTCCAGGATGGCAGGGTACGGGGATGATGATTGGCAATGCTAGAATGGTGGACGGTCTCCTCCGCAATAAACAAGCTCAATGCTTTAGTACTGGTATTAGTTCTCTTTATATCCGTGAATAAATAATGATTTGGCATCTTAGACTAGGACATCCTAATTTTCCTTATTTGAAGTATCTATTTCCTGTTCTATTTAAAAATGTGGATTGTTCATCTTTTCAATGTGAAAGTTGTCATTTATTAAAAAGCAATCGAATTACTATAGTTCAAAACCATATTGTGCCTCAAAACTAATTTACTTGATTCATAGTGACGTTTAGGGTCCTTCGAAAATTACCATATCTTTTGGAAAAAATAAAATGGTTTGTAACTTTCATAGATGATCACACTAGGTTATGTTGGGTATATTTGATGAATGATAAATCTGAAGTTGAACTTTTGTTCAATTTTTTTTTATAATGTGGTTGATCGAAAACCAATTTCAAACAAAAAATAAGACTACTTATTCTGATAATGTAACTGAGTATTTCAATCAATGTTTGGGAACTATTTTAGAGGAAAAAGGGATTCAAATTCAATCTACTTGTACTGACACTCCTCAACAATATAGTATTGCCGAGGAAAAAAGCAAACGTTTACTTGAAGTTGCACGTGCCATTATGTTCTCAATGTATGTGCCAAAATATATATGGGGAGGTGTTATTTTGACGGCATTTTATTTGATATACAGAATGCCTACTTGCATTTTAAAATATATAACACCTTCAGATCGAGTGTTTCAAAAATTTCTTCCCTGAATGTTGAAATTTCTTTGACTTACCCTTAAAAATTTTGGATGCACTGTATATTTTCACATTCCTAGTAGACTTCGATCCAGACTTGATCCGAGGGTAAAAAAATATATGTTCGTAGGTTATACGCCACATAAAAAGGGATATAACGTTATAATAACCAAACGAAAATAAAATAAAATAGTGAGCATGGATGTCTTATTTGTGGAAAGTCAACCTTACTTTGGATAACACTGCCTTCAAGGGGAGATAGAGAATAATGAAGCTCAGTTTTGGGGACCAACTATTCCTATTGTTCCCCTTCCTAATACCTTTTTCCACTATTTATTCTCGATCCCTCCGCATCTAGTAATCAAGAAATTGGTAGTCGAAACAATGAAAAAAAGGAAAATACTAATTTACTATTGCCAAACTTACACGACTCATCAATATTGGGATAAATACTATGACATGATCACATTAATCCTACCTCAGAGCTCTGTGTTTACACTAGAAGAGGTACTCATCAAAAAGATAAAGACGTGCATACAACTTTAGCACACGACCAACCATTGTCTTTAAGCGATGGTCCATCTACTACTCAAGGTAATTCTAATCAATTTGTGTTAAATTCCACACCTACTACTTTTGATCTTGATGTTCCTATAGCACTTAGAAAGAGAGTTCAAATATGTACAAAACATCATATTGCTAAATGTGTGTCTTACCATAGACTTTTATTCTGAGAACCATTTAGGAAGCTTTGGATAATCCGGATTTGATATTAGCAGTTTTGGAAGAGATGAACGCTTTGAAAAAAATGGGACTTGGGAGACAGTTAACTTACTGAGGGAGAAGAAAAAAGTAGGATGCAATGGTTGTTTACTGTTAAGTGTAAAGTTGATGGAAGTATAGAAAGGTACAAGGCGTCTTTAGTGGCAAAAGGATTTACACAGACACGCGTTATTGATTACCAGGAGATTTTTCCTCCAATTGCAAAGATTTATTCAGTCCGTGTCTTACTATCTTTAGCTATTAGTTTTGACTAGCCCTTATACCAACTAGATGTAAAAAATGCATTCTTAAATAGGGAATTGGAAGAAGAAGTCTTTATGAGCCTACTGCCGGGGTTTGAAGAACACCTTAGTGATGGAAAATTGTGTAGACTAAGAAAATCCCTGTATGGTCTCAAACAATCTCCCAGAGCATGGTTTGAGCGATTTAGGAAAGCTGTAAAGGGCGCCATGGATATATACAAAGTCAGGCATATCACACTATGTTCTATAAGTACTCAAAATAAAGAAAGGTTAATATTTTGATTATTTATATTGATGATATAATATTAACATGGAATGATCTTGGTGAGTTCAAAAGACTCAAGAAAGTTCTTGCTAATGACTTTGAGATCAAGGACGTGGGAGACTTAAAGCATTTTTTTGGAATGGAGTTTTCTTTGTATAAAAAGGGCATCTTTGTTTCTCAACGAAAATATGTGTTGGATCTACTTGGAAAGACATGTGTACTTAGTTGCAAGGAAGCAAAGACACCAATTGAACCTAATTTATCTATCACATAATCACCCAGATATAGCTTTTGCAGTGAGCATATATGGTAAGTTGATTTATGCACTCATGCACCAGGTCCAAAACGCTTCGAGGCGGTGTATAGAATCCTAAGGTACTTAAAAGGATATCCAGGGAAGGGTCCATTGTTTGAAAATCACGGTCACCTACAAACCGAAGTACATACAAATGTAGACTGGTGGGAGTATAACCGATAGAAGGTCAACCTCTAGCTATTGTACTTTTGTGGAGGAAATCTTGTTACTTAGCGTAGAAACAAGCAAAATGTAGTGGCAAGAAGCAATTTTGAATCCGAGTTTAAATCAGTTGCCCACAACATTTGTGAGGTGTTGTGGGTCAATTTTAGACCACTGAAGGTCTCAAGTCCCTATTCGATAAAGGCATACTGTGACAACAAAGCAACAATCTCAATATTACATAATCACGTTCTTTATGACTAAACAAAGCATGTTGAAGTAGACAAGCACTTCATCAAGGTGAAAATAGAGATTGGGCAGATTTGTATGATCTATATACAACTAATGAACAGATTGCTGATGTTCTTACAAAGGGGTTGTCCAATAAACAATTTAAGAAATTAACAGGCAAGCTGGGTATGGAAGATATCTTCAAACCAACTGCTTGGGGGGAGTGTTGGAAAGGAGAATATTCTGCTGAGATTTATTGTCAATCTATGTGGATTAACTAGTTCTATTTTATATTTAATATATGCATAGTCAACTATGTAAATTAGGAAACTTGGCTGCCTAATTATTTTGTTCCTTTTTTAGTGCCTTATCTAGCCTATAATAGTTTATATGTTTATCATTCTCATGATCAATGAAATACAATTCCATTAAAACAATTATTTCATAATTCCCTGTTGTTTAGAACCAAGTATCTTGCTAATATTATGCTACCGATGTGAGACATTTTGGGTCGTTACAATCTCGCCACGTTAAATTCTTGACGTCTTCGGTAGGCCGAGATCACACACAAACAATTTTGTTTCTTGTTAGCCGCATCCAGCTATTCTGACTCGCTGTTAGCCACACAAATACGGCCCACAATATCCACACATTAACATGGCAGTGGTTCTAGATCCACTCTAATACCATAATTAGCCACCGGGTTCTCCCTTAGAATGGCTAGCCAAGGTTAAATTTAGACTAATTATACCCACATATATACTAAGGATGTTCCTATTACACTACCAATTTAAAATATTTTAGGTCGTTACACTGGACTTCCCACCTATATTATATGCTGATCACTTGCACTTGGGTTTTTAATTTTATAATATTGAGATGAGTCAACAACAAGATTATTATTTTCCACATTTTAATTTGATATGGTTATTATTTTTAATGCTCTCTATGTCTCATATTATTTTTTTTAATACTCACTCGACCTTATAGAACTATTTTTTTATTTTTTTTTAAGTCACAACCCCTAATAAAAACCAAATCAAAACAAAATAATTATCAAAGGTATTTTTGTAGCTTTGCTAAAAAAGTGAGTTGGTTAACCATTTGACTTAATGGTTCCATCATTTTGTAGGCCAAAATCCAAGAAAAAAATAAAAATGGATATCAAATTTTATTATGAAAATTAAATGTAGGCCAAAACCCAAATAACCCTAAAAATATTTGGATCTAGTCATTGTGTTAAAAAAAAATTTTAGGATGTGGTTCACAATTTTTTAATAAAGGATACAATTTTGGTATTTTTTGTCTCATAGTATCCGTCGATACTATCGCTTGATATTAATTTTGTCGTAGATATAGTGAAATATTATCTCTCATTGACTTAATTTTTTTGAGAGATCAGATTCTAAGCCCCTGTTTAGTTCAACATTTAAAACCATGTTGAAGGAAATTACACATAGTGCGCTATCGTCTAAATAGAATATGTATTAGGAATTTCACTATGTAAATTATGTATTATGGGCTATATTGAGTTTTCCTGTTAACCATATTTACTATTATATTTATAGTTTTATACCCTATTTAAAGGGCTTATCTAATGAAAGACATAGTTGTGTTGTTCCCACAACACGTTATCGATACTCTCAGAGCTAATAACCTTAACTTTAAAAAAATCCTAGCCGCCGGCTACTATTACCATTAGACTCTTTTCTCATTGCCCAAACTTCAAGAACAAAATTGTAGTATACATACATAATTAAGGTACTCATCATTACCTTCTCTTATATATATATGTATGTATGTATTCAATCGTGAAAACCACCATGGTTGTTTGTTGTATTAATTATTTGCAGTAGATGATGGTGCACGTATGATATATATATATATATATAATTTTTTTTTCAACAGATCTAAGAACCAAAAAAAAAAAGCCAATTGATTGCCGATTGTAATATGCTTATGTAATGGTGGACTAAGGCATATAATTATGTATGTATATAGTTTACTGCTTGTATAAAGTATATATATGTATATAGTTCTTGTATAAATATGTATATAGTTCGTGTTATTGTATGAAAGAATGTGACGTAGAACATATAGCGGACCTGTATTTAACAACACTCGACCGTCGTAACCCGCCTGGCCCAAAAAGTGATGAGACCAGAATTGCGTGGGGTCTGGCTAATTTGACCCGAAACGGCCCAGAGAAATCAGGCCACCGCCACGTCGTTTTTTGGCCAAATTCCTTCGTTTAGGCCTCTGAACCCGCGTATTTACTATTTAAGGTAGGTTTTAATAACGCAATAAGTTGAGTTTGGAAAGTTAGATTTGACTTCCATCAAATCCTGCGTGATCCTTGACATCGGCAATGCAGAATCCCATAATTTCTGCAATTTTCTATTTTTGGCAGTTTTTTGAATTATTTCGAATTTGTTTCGTTCTTACATTTTATAATCTCTTATAAGAGAATCTCTTTGTAATTGTTTAGGACAGTTCATCTTTTAATAAAATTTTGAGTGTTTTTTCTATATTGTGAGTATAAAATCCCCTCCATAGCTTTCCGCTACCTTAAAATGAAATAAATTTTTTTATCTACTTGTCTCCCTTTTTATCTCTCTCCTCCGATCATGGCATTTCTATGATTATATTGCTTGAGTTTTTGTTATTGTATTAAAGTTCAGACACCTAGGTTTTGACTTTGACCCTTTTTTCTCTTATTTCTTATATGGTAATCTATTTTATCTCTTTGTTGGATCGATTTCTGTAATCTGTGCTGTGAGTGCTTGTGCATTAGGATCTGTTGTGGAAGTATTACTTCTTCAAGTTTTTTTTCCAGTTAAATCTTTCTGTGTTTTATGTGGCTAATTTCTTCAAATCAAGTATTACATCTCTAATCCTTTTCTTATTACTTTTATACTCGAGATCTATGCTTATTTGTTCAAACTCTGTTTGTCTACTGTTGTTAGTATAAATTTGATATGCGGATAGTTGTTTGCTGCTGAATTTGTTTTGGTTGCTATTGAATCCGATGATATAAAATATGTCATTGTTAAAATGAGTTTTTTTTATTAGTTCCCAAAAAAAGTAAAATTTGTTTCTGAACTGTATTTTATTACTGCGAAAAATCAGTCCATATAAACTATTTTTACTAATTTTAGAAGCTATCTGTGTGTTGAAAATTAAGTTCAATTCTATACATTGCTGTGAAGATATTTGATATATATATATATATATATAATTTGTTTTAAGGACTGTATTTTATTGAATATAGCAAGGATTTGTTCATGTGTGATTTGGTTATAAGATTTGTTAAATTCTTGATTTGATTATTGTTGTTTATTTGTTTTGTGAAAAGTCTTTTTAGAATTGTTTTTAAGCTTTTAATTTTTTATTTTGTCATATTGACTACAATGTTTATATCTTATAAAAAAAATTCTGAGAAATTAAAAATAAATTTAATATTTATATTCACAAAATAATTATCCCTTTATTAAAATGTAGTATTATTTTAAAAAAATGTACTATATATTTTTAAAATTATACATATATATATTTTTAGATGGATTAATTAAATTTATAATTGCTATAATTTTGGTAAATCAGCATGCTAAGAAAATTTAAATATTACTTATATAATTGTATTTCTCATAATTACTTATATTGTCAATTATTTTATTTAGTATGTTATAAATTTAAAAGTTGCCATGATGATAAAAGTTCATGCGCATTATAATTATTATGATAAAGTATTTTCATATAATATCGAAAAATGTGACCATTATGGATCTTGGTTTTGAAATCTAATTCATATTTTTGAAAAATAACTAACACGGATGTACTCATAACTGTGTAATATTTTTTCTATTGTTTATTAAGATGGCCGAGCCAACTGGATCCAAATTTGATATTTTGGACTCAGAAAGACTTGAGTACCATCGGTAGGTTTCTGATGTAGAAACTTCTTTTGTGGCAAAAAAATACTCTACCACATTTACTGACCCCAAAGACTTCATAGACAAAGGATCGTCTGACAAGGTGAAAGAAAATGGATTAATGTTTCTAAGAAAACATATTGATCCCAGCCTACACTGGGAGTACCTTCAGTTGAAAACACGTAAAGAACTATGGGATGCCCTTAAGGACATTTTGGGAACATTCATGACACTTTGTTTCCAGAATTGATCTTTCAGTATAATGAAATTCGTTTGATTGACTATAAAAAGGTTAATGACTTCAACAAGAACATATTGCGCCTAAAGGCACGTCTCAACTTCTGTAAAAATGATCTCACAAAAGATGATATGATTCAAAAGACTCTTTTCACTTTCCCTATTTCAGCAATTATACTAGCAAGGCAGTATAGGCTTGAGTATAATAACAAAAGAATCACAACATTCAATAAGTTGATCAACCTACTGCAAGTGGCTGAAAGGCATAATGAGGTTCTTTTGAATAACAAATTGTGCTATTGGACCTAGTGGTCAGGAAAACAAGATGAAAAAATGCACCGAAGACTCTCCAGTTAAAAAGGAAAGAGTTGGCGATGAGCCATGTTACAGGTGTAGAGTTGTTAGGCACTTGTACAAGAACTGCCATGCAAGGGCTAAAATAGCAGTAAGTTATAAGAGAAATCGAGAGTCTAAAGAACAAGAATCTCCTTTTATGAATAAAGAAGATAATGACGCTGATGTCAACTTTATATTCGCATACTTTAGTGGCAAGAAGGACTTTGCTCAGTCAATGGATGTACTCGATTTTGATTGATCTGCTTTATTCACCTTATTTTTCAGAAATAGCAGAGCATGCATATTGCTTAATTTTTAATTAGACTATGGTTTTGTCTTAAAGTTTATGATTGATTAAATGGATTAGATTTCTGAACAAGATATTGGATTGATTATCGTTGGTTTTATTAATTAAATTTTGGACTTTATTCTTATGTATTTAATATGTTCAATTCTTTTTACATGGTTCGGATTTTATACTCGATTTCATCATTGTAGGAATGACTCGAGGAGAACTTGAATGTTTAGTTGATAGTGGAACCACCCACACTATTTTAAGGAATGGGCAATTATTTATTGAATGAATTGCCCATAATTCCTCTGTGATTACAATGATTGGATCATCGCAAATAATAAAAAGGCAAGGTACTGCCAAATTTTTGTTGCCAAACAGAACATTATTTAAAGTCACAGACGTTCTGTATGCACCAAGAGCTACCCAAACTTTATTGAATTTTAAAGATATTTGTGATAACGATTTTTATATAGAAACTCACTGTGAGAATGTAATAGAATGCCTTTATGTTACCTATAATGAATTTGGAAGGAAACGCATTTTAGAGAAACCAATGAGTCGATCTAATGGACTGTACATCAATACTATTCAAATCATTGAATCGTATGTGGTCACCAATAATGAAATATGGGACATTGACTTATATTGGCTTTGGCATGACATCCTAGTCATAACATGATGATATGTATCTTAAAGAACTCATACCGACATCCCTTCTTTCAAGTAAAAAATAAAATGAGACAAAAATCCGCCACACTGCAAGGTGTCAATTCTAATACTACTAAAAAACATAACTTACTTTTTAAAGTACCAAAAATACTAAACCCCTCCCATTATGCCTCTTTGATTATGTTAAAAGCACATCACTTATTTTGCAAAGTCTACTCCTTAGCAAAAGCATGATCGAGACCTTCCTATGCTAAAGATACAAAAGAAAATATCCTATTCTTATAAAGAATATAAGGAGATATATATGGACCTATCCATCCGGAATGCGGACCATTTAAGTACTTTATGATTTTGGTAGATGCTTCGACACGTTGGTCACACGTGTTATTATTATCCACAAAAAATGCTGCATTTGCAAAACTCCTAGCACATATTATACGTTTAAGGGCTCACCACCATGATCATCCTATCAAGCCTATAAGGCTTGACAATGCTGGAGAATTTGCATCAAAATCATTTAATGATTATTGCATTTCTATTAGGATCGATGTAAAGCATCATGTTTCTCATGTGCATACACAAAATGGTCTCACAAAAGCCACCATTAAAAGGTTACAGATGGTGGCCAGGGTACTGGCTACATGAAACTTTACTTATTCATTTCAGACCTACTACTAACCAACTATTTTCTGCATACCAGCTGGTAACTAGATATAAGCAAGATATTTCACACTTACGCATATTTCACTCAGCAGTATATATGCCAATTACGCCCCCACAACGCAATAAAATGGGTCCCAGAGACGATTAGGTATTTATGTTGTATATGAATCCCCAACAATTATCCACTATTTGGAACCCTTGACAGGCGATCTCTTTACCGCTAGATTTGCGGATTGCTACTTCGATGAGATAGTCTTCTCTTTAATGGGAGACATGAAAAAGGATTTTACAAGGGAATGACATGAATTGTCGTTCAGAACGTAGCAGATTTGATGCCTGGTGCGTTTACTAATATTACAAAAGTGACGAGATTATATATACCAGCTGCAAATGTACCTATAAGGTTAAAAGTCCCCAATAAGGTTCAAGGTGTCATAGACAGAGATGCTGCAACCACACTTAGTGGAGGTGTGGTTAAGGCAGTGGCTCCCTAAAGGAAGAGAGGGATGCCACTTGGTTTTACTAACACTCACCCAAGGAAGAAAAGGGAGAGTAAGGCACAAACCAATCCATTAATCATCAATGAAAAGAACCCCTTTAATGATATTATCTCTGATTATAATTATTTTCATGAATCAGTACTGGAGGGTGCTCCGGTATTGAAATGATTCCAGAGAACAAAGAAATCTTAATGGATTATGAGACGACATATAAATTAATGGAAATATCTTTAATATATATTGATGATATATTTGTATACACTGTTGCTCAAGAAATCATAGAGTACGTTGATGTTGAACCTCACTCTATTCCAGAATGCCAAGAAAGAACATATTGGCTTAAATGAAAAGAAATAATCCAGGTAGAATTAGATTATCTGGCAAAAAGATAGGTATTTGGTCCAGTAGTGCTAACCCCACCATGTGTAAAGCTTGTAAGACATAAATGGGTATTTGTCAGAAAGTGTAATAAGAAGAATGAAGTTCTAAGGTACAAGGCTCGCCTTGTGGCGCAAGGTTTCTTACAACGCCCTGAAATTGACTACGAGGAGACATACTCTCCCGTAATGGATGTTATAACATTCCACTACTTAGTTAGCTTGGTAGTTTTTGAAAGATTGAAAATGCAGCTCATGGATGTGGTTACTGCATATCTCTATGGGGATTTTGACTTAGATATATATATATATATATATATATTTATATATATATATATATATGAAAGTGCCTGATAGCCTTATATTACCCAAGTCAAGTGACTATAAACCAAGGAATGCGTTTGTAATTAGGTTGAAAGGCTCACTTTACGGATTAAAATAATCCGAATGGATGTGGTATACCCGTTTAAGTGACTACTTGATTGGGAAGGGATATATGAACGACGAATTATGCCCCTACATATTTATAAAGAAAACAAGTTCCGGATTCGCAATTGTATCTGTATATGTCGATGATATGAACATAATAGGCACTTTTGATGAAATAAGATAAACCACTAGTTACTTGAAATCCGAATTTGAGATGAAAAATCTTGGAATAACTCGATCCTGTCTAGGTCTGGAATTAAAATATCGAGTTTGTGGAATATTAATCTACCAGTATGTGTATGTCCAAAAGATGCTCAGGCTATTCAACATGGACAAAATGCATCTTGTTAACACTACCATGATCGGTCGAAGTTTGGATCTAAGAAAAGATCCATTTCGTCCAAAGGAAAATGACGAAGAGATGTTGGGAACTGAAATTCCTTATCAAAGTGCAATAGGCGCATTATTGTACTTGGCCCAATGTACTTGACCAGACATAGCATTCTCAGTGAACTTGTTAGCTAGATTTAGCTCAACGTCAACGCAGCGTCACTGGAACGGTATCAAGGATATTTTTTGATATCTAAAAGGAACAATTGACTTAGGACCGTTCTTTCCCTACAGAGAGGCAAAAGTAATTGCAAATTGCACAATAATCTCTAAAGTAAGTGTTGATGTAAAAAAGGCTAGCCCCTACTGTAACAACCCGTCGAATTAAGCAGGTGTTAACGGATGTTGCATTTAATTAGCAGCGGATAAGTAAAAGTATACAATCGATGATTTAATCAAAAGTAGAGAAATTCAATGAAAATTCGGCATGAAGTATTCGTAACACGAGAAAAACCATCTTGTTGACAAACATAATAATTACATAGAATACTTCTGAACTGGATTTTAATAAAAATACGAAATAGTCTAATACAATAATTTAAACATAACCTTCCAACATGCTAAAATCTAAACACAAATCCAAGTCTGGCAATAATACGAATTAATACATCCATAGGTAGTACAAAGTACCCAAACTAAATTCAATATTACAAGTACCACAAATTAAGATAAAATGACAACTAAATCCATAGAGGCATCAAAGAAGACTCTAAGAGAAACTCGGACCTGAACCACGACCTCTACCCAAAACACGAGGCGTGCCTGAAAGGAAAATGAGGAAATAAGCCACGACTGGCCCTGTGGGAACTATAGGGAAAGGAAAATGCAATGCATGGACATATCACAATATAAGAAATTTTTTTATTTACCTTAAATTCATTAACAAGAATTTCCAAGATTACATTAATTAATAAGGAGAATCCATTTATTATACCGCAATATATGTCAATCATTATCCACGTGTAACACACACGATAACTGTATAAACGTCCATCCACCTCATCCTCTTCCTGCTCGACCTAATACCGGTACTAGATGGAATAATACGCTCATAAATGCACCCCACCTTACCATGGGCCTGTGCACTGGTAACTAGATTTTTGGCACTCTATCTTTACCATGGGTCTGTGAAATAACATAACTCAAGCATTTCTATACCGGTGCTTATCTGGTTCCAACAATCTCAATATAATCAACATACTGTTAGGTAGTAATTATGCTCAGGGCAATATTTATAAAATCAACAAGTGTATCCCATGTGATCTTAATAATGTTACCCACTAAATAATATGTTATCACATGCTTGAATAATTATAAAGTTTACCTATAGTAGAATTCTTGGATTAATTACACAATTTGCCCCTTTATTATTAACGTTTAGTAGAATAGCACTTATCTTTTATAATCATGTTATTATACCGAAAATGGGTCAATAATAATAAAACATAATCCCAATTTTCAAAATTTTCCATCAATTTTACTTGTATTAGTCAAATTTCTCAATTTCTACAATTTAGCAAAAACTAGTGAGAGAAATAATACTAGACCTGCTAATAACCTTATCGAACGCCTCATGCATGTTTACCCTCAAACTTAAGTATGATTTTAAGATGATTAACATTCTAAAATTTGATAAATTTTGATGAAAATTCTATTATTAAACAAGCAAGTGGCGTTTCTAGCGATTTCGGTACCAAAATCTTAAAATAACCCATGAATACCAACATGCACTACGATCAGCCCTTAATTCCATCATCAATAACTCATATAATACTTATCAACATTCTTAGATTATACATATCAAGCATAAAACACATGCATGCAAAGAAAAGTAAGATTTTGGTACCGAAAATTTAGTATTATTACTCATACAACAATTTTCAAGCAAAGAATGAAGAAATGAAGGGAAGTTCCCAACTTAGTAACCTCTGGACATAAGTATATAGCTCCTAATAGGCCACCTAAAGCGACTGAATGAGAAAACCGACCCCAGAATTGGATTCGCCACGCGAAAAGCTAGTGAAATTAAAGATTTCGGGTCATAATCCTTGAATTTAAGCTAGAAATTACCCATGAATAACCATTTCTCTCCCTAGAAATATATAAGCTTGCTCTCTGGTCTAAAATTTCAGGAATGTGTTTAAAGGGAAGAAGAAGATGGTCAAAGTTGGTCAATTTCATCAAAAACGACGCTGGACCAAAATGTAAAAAAACAGTGCTGTTAGCTTGGACCAAATTGTAAAAAAAAACTGGCAGCTTGGACCAAAATGTAATTTTCTCGAAAATAAAAAAAAAGGTCAAACTAGCTCATTCCACTTTCGGATTACGACGATACTTTTCAAAATTAGTCTAATAAATATAAATGACTTCTCAGAAAATACGGAACTTAATTCAGGGTTCTAGAAGTAATCGAGGTAAAAGTTAGTGCTCAATACAAATTTTAAGGTTTTAAATTAAAATCTTTAAAAGTTTAAAACACGGAGTGTTACACCTACATTAAACCCCAAATGGTATTTTGGTTGGTGTTGCTGATACAGGGTACTTCTCTGACCCACATAAAGGTCGTTCCCAAATTGGTTATGTATTCACTATTGTTGGAAACACAGCAATATCTTGAAAATCAACTAAGCAAACTTTTGTGCCTACCTCCTCGAACCATTCTGAGATGATTGCTCTAAATGAGGCGGTTCGTGAGTGTATATGGTTAAGGGCTATCATCACACATATTCGAGGGATTAGTGGTTTGAGTTCTACCACTGAAGTGCCTACTTACATTTATGAAAACAATGCAGCTTGCATCGAACAGATGAAACTAGGTTATATCAAGGGTGATAATACAAAACATATATCTCTAAAGTTTTTCTATAATCAACAACAACAGACTCTCCTTAAGATTCAAGTGAATCAAGTAAGATTTGAGGAGAATGTAGCAAATTTGTTTACAAAATCTTTGCCTAAGGCTATATTTGAAAAATATGTAAAAAGCATTGGAATGCGTAGGATTTCTAAACTCCCTTGATCGATGTAAGGATCAGGGAGAGTGTAGACTTAAGAAGAAGTTTAACACATACAGGTCATCGATCGCGTTGTACTCTTTTACTTCGACTAAGGTTATTTTTCTCACAGGGTTTTGTTACTTGGTAAGGTTTTTAACGAGGCAACGATTCATGCATAAGCTTTTAAAATTTCTTAATTAATGTAAACATCTGGGGGAAGCGTAGACTTGAGGGGGAGTCTAATATCCACATAATATTACGTTATACTATTTTCCTTAAACCAATGTTCATTTTTCCTATTGGATTTTGTTACTTGACAAGGTTTTTAACGAGGTAATAATACGTGCAAACTCTATTAATCAAAGTAAGAATCCAATGGAAGTATAAACTCAACGGATGAAATCTAAAATAATTGTCATAATGTTGTACTCTTTTCCCTTCGATCAAGGTTATTTTTCCATAGGATTTTTGTTATTTGACAAGGTTTTAATGAGGCAACAAGACATGTACTATTCTATCTCCAACTTAGCACAAAGAGGAGTGTTTAAGGAAATTACACGTAGTGCGCTATCGTTTAGATAGAATATGTATTAGGGATTTTACTGTGTAAATTATGTTTTATGGGCTATATTGGACTTTCTTGCTAACCATATTTACTATTGTATTTATGCCCTATCTAAAGGGCTTATCTAATGAAAGACAAAGTTGAGTTGTTCCCACAACAAACCAGTTTTTTTTTTTAAGTATTTTGAAAATTATCATGTTTGGTAAAAAAGTTTAAAAGTGTTATTATAAAACTAGACACAACAATAGTTTCATTTTAATAAAGTGGAGTGGCCTTTATTTCCTTCCGTCAGAATCACAACTCCTCTTTTCAGTTTTCTCTTCTCTTCTTCTCATGCCCATTCATTTCTCCAACCATTTTTTTGTCCTTCCGATATTACTGATTATCTTCTAAAAATTTGTCAGCCGTTCTTTTTTAATAAAGATTCCTACCCATCTTTGCACTCTATTGCCTACAACCTACGTCGGAATCTACGCCGGCACCTGTGCCAAATCTAATGCTGCATTGCTTAAACTTTGGAACGGCTAAAGTTATTCACCCTTACCTATAGGGTTCTGTCCAAATCAACTACAATTTGTACGAAACAACCATTTCTTACGCTACCAAGTGGGCCGATAGGTGCATCTGTGAAGTCAGGGGTCTTTTTTTAATGTTACTGTAGCTGACTCTCACTTTCACAATAAAATTCAAGTGAAAGAAGGGAAAAAAATAAATGGTGGTTACAAGAAGGAAAAGAAAGCTTCTTAAATCACAACCCTATTATCTGAAAGTCGAAGTTGCAGATGAAAATATCTCTGTCGACAACTTCTCACCAGCGAAAATAACAAAGGTTAGTTTACTGGTCTGTTCATTTTTTTATTTTTTTGTGCAGACACACTACCTTATATAAGTGGTGAAGTTGAAATGGTTAATGCACATAAGGTGTTTGATAATAAGCCTTATAAAGATATAAGATTTTATTGCTAATAGCTTCTAATGTTTTGCTGCAAGTTGTTGTGCTTTATGGTGCATTAAGTTTCAATTTATTGATATTGGGGTTGTGGTTTGATCTTGTTTTAGAAAAATTGTAATTGAAGAATGGACATATTATTGAAGACCAATAGAGTACTTATAAGTAAGCAGTTCAGGCCCAAGCTTATAAGAGGTTATAATTAGGCATTGAATGAGGTTTTATTTTAGGTGTAAAAGCAACTCAGTGGCTTTTTTAGTTGGAGTTTTTTTTTCTCTGATAATGGCATTTTGTAGAACATCAAAAGCTAATAATGTGAAGTCTAGACTGTTGTGAACAAGTTGACAAAAATTTATTTTTTGGGTGAACTGAATTATGTTAAGGCAATTAAATAGGCATCGAATGAGGTGTATTTTTAGGAGTAGAAGCAACTTAGTGACTTTTTTAGTTGGATTTTTTCTTTGATAGTGGCATCATGTAGATCATGAAAAGTTAATAATATAATGTGGAACACGGATTATTGTGAACAACACTACACCAAAAAAGGAATTTGTCACAGTCAATGACCGTGACAAAGGCCTTTTGTCACGGTCATTAACTGTGGCAACTAGCACTGGGACAAAAACATTTGTCACGGTTGTAAACCGTGAAAAGTCCGATAGAAAAGTGTGAGCTTAGTCTGTAATAAATTAATATATATTGTCACGGTCAATGACCGTGGCAAAGATAAATATTTGCTACAGTCAACGACCGTGGCAAGGTCTAATATTTGCTACGGTCAACGACCGTGGCAAGTATAAATATTTATTGCTCACTTTTGTCATAGTTCTTTGTCACGGTTGTTGACTGTGACAATTATTAAATTAATTTTTAAAAGAATATTTTAAAAAACCATACATGATTGTTCATGTTCACCCATGCATATTTAGAGCAAACTTTTTTTTTAATATCAATTAATGATTTAATGTGTGTGTATAAATATACTTAACAATCAAAATTAATAAATTGAAAATATAATCAAAATATTACAATTTCATTTTTTCGTGTTTAGGCACTTGGGAACTTGGCATTGACACAGATAAAATGATGTAATTAGAGGTGGCTTTTGGCAAAAAGTGAACTATGAAAAGGTTCCCAAGTGTTGCTTGATCTAAATGTTTAAAACAAGGACATGATATTATATAGAGAATGTAAAATCGTTGGATGATATGAAAAAGGGAGTAATTGATCAAAAGATCAATGAGAAAATGGGGGAGATTCAGAATGAGAAAGAGCTTCAGAAGAACCAAACGTAAAGTTCAAAGGGACATATATATATATATATGTGAGGAAAAAAATGAAAAAGAGATCAGTGAAGGCATGAATATAAATGGTCGGTCAACATCTTAATGTTGGTGATAACAAACTAAACATACACAGCGAGCTATTGAGTCGGTAGTTCAAATTGAGGAGGTTGCATATTGTGCAGGGATCGATCTCATTTAAATTCTCGAAAAGACTTTAGGGATATTGTGATAGATCGAGTATTCAATCTCATTTAAATTAATGCTTTTATTATTCTCTCTCTACTATACTTTTTTTATTTTGGTTCTCTCCACCCCTTGCCAAGATTTATTTCCACCGGCTATTGTTAGGGGATGAACCACTTTCCCTATTAGCAACCATTAATAACCATCATCACTTTTGAGACGATTCAAAAGTGAGAACTATTTTCTACTTTATTTCTATTCAAAGTATTATTTATAAAACTTAATATATTTTGGTTCCTTCAATTTGGTTGTCACAGCACCCCCACCTAAAACTCTGACAAAGACAATGGAGTTTCTAGGCCGGTCGTGGAGTCTCTTGGCCACAAAAAGAGGGCATGAAAAGGGATAAACGGATTCTCAAAAAAATTGAATGAAATAAGCATATAAAAACAGATTTGCAATGTCTACAAATCAAAAAATAAGGAGAAGAAATGGTCAAACGGATATGCAAAAAAAAGATGACAAAAAGAGGGAAAATTAACTTTAAGAGAGAGGCGGCTAGGGTTTGTGGTGGCGGTTCATGATGGTGGTGGTGGTGGTTCTGAACTAGCAGCGACGTGAGATGGCGGCGACGTGAGAAAAAGAAGGCAGCTAGGGTTTGTGGCGACGTGAGAAAGAGAAGAGGAAGAGAGAAAAGCGTAAAAGTGTGGCGAGTAAGAACGGGACTAGGGTTTTAGGTTAGAAAGCTAAAAAAAAATAAAACAACGTAATACTATTAATTTTCGAAAATTAATCTCGCACTTTTTACGGTCAATGACCGTGGGAAGGTTAGTCACGGTCTTTGACAGTGACAAAGTTGAAAAAGACCGTGGCAATCATTGTCACGGTCATTGACCGACAAAATGCCACATAGATGCGTGACCAAAAGCTGTTTTTGGTGTAGTGCAAGTTGCCAAAAATTTCTTTTTTGGGTGAGCTGAACTGTGTTAAGGCAATGATTCTCATTTGCGTGCTTTTCTTTCTCAGTGATTTGAAATTTGTGTATTTCCTTATTTTTTTATTTTCAATGTATGAGCTATATTTTGAAATTGTGTTAAGGTTTGAAACCAGAAAGTATGAGCATAGATTTGAGGCTCAATGTATGTGGCTTAAAATTTTGTTAACACAAATCGATATTCTAATGCCTTAATGTATGAGCTGTTAAATTGATATGTGGCTTGACACTGTGTTAAGCCTCAATGTAAACAATGTATCATTTTCAAAAATTTTGAGTAAAATGGCTAGTGGCTTGTATGAGCTATATTTTGATTATCAATGCTCTGCATAATTTAATACTTATGTGATGTTTTAAACTCTTCTACTACTAACAAATTTGAAAGGAAAAACTAGCTTAAAGTGTACTTCTAATAGCCTACTTATGAGTTGTTCTATCTGCCTACTTATATATATCCTACAAATTATATATTCTGCACGATCACTTTATTATAGATGACTAGTCATATTGTCGGTGAGTCGTCATGTAATTGGCACTTGTCTTATGAGGAAGCTTTTGTACAATTAACCAAGGAAGAGTTTGACATGGGGAGAATGGGGATGAATAATCCTTTTTCTGAAAAATAATTCAACAAATTATCAAATAAATTGAAGGAGTGAATTGGAAGGTCGTACGACACAGCCCAGATGGAAAGCGAATTTTTTTGGGATGAAAGCTAAAACCAATACTTTTCATAAACTAATTAATACAACAGGTTTTGGCTGGAATCCACAGATGAACACTGTAACTGTGGAGGACGATGTTTGGATGATGTACTTGAAGGTATAAAAGCCGTTTCTTACATGACTAATTTTTATCTATATTATTATTCATTTCCATTATGCTTACATACATTACTTCACATTTTTTCTTGTAAGCAAACCCAAACGTGAACGTTTTTTAAAAAAGAAAGGTTTAGTTGGAAACTTTTTAAGATTTTTAAAAATTATACGGCAACAGTGTGTTCGGAAGAGCTACAAATCAAGACCCACCAGACTCTGATGAGGAAAGAAATGTGGGAGGTGGTCCAACCATCTTTGCAATGGACAATGCCAACGTGCATGGAAGTGGTGCAAAGACTCGGTCATCAAAAAGAAGCATGAATTAGTATCACATCTCTTTAGGTGTTTTAAAATTTTACATAACATCATGAATTACTATTTGTAATATTACACGTATTGAATGTATCACAAGTGATAGTTTTAATGGACTAAAATATATCTACGTGGGCAAGGAAAGATAGTTAAGACTTTCAGGTTCGACGACTTTCACTATAAATTAATTTTTGGGAGATATTATTGTCAAAGTAAAAGTTTTTTGGTAGAGCAAGTACTTACGTCATTAATCTTGTTTTTAAATTGAGTTGAAATTATTGGATCTAGCAAGAAAATTATTGATTTGGCAATAGCATGTACCTAAATTCCGATAGCATTTATTTTCTAGGTGAATCAAATATATTTTTTCATATAATGATGACATATATTTCAACTTCAATGTTTTATTGCGCATATTTCGATCACCTAAGGTTTTACGGCTTACCTAGAATTTTAAATACAATGGTAAATGATATGGTCGAAGTTATCCATCAACTTCTTGAACTATTGAATTAACTAGAGTGGGGAAAAAAAGAGTAAATAAAAAATGTGTATATTATCCATTTTACCAAATTGGTCAATAAAAACCTGACAATTAAAAGAGAATGGTAAAACGGATAATATAGACATTTTTAATATATCCCACACCAAAATTCAACTCTACCTTAATAGATAGGTGAGAAGTCCACCATTGCTAGCCAAGCACCACCTACGCAATAGTTCAATGTCAGCTTAGTTAGCGCATTATAGCCAAATACGAGTAGTTCTTTTTACCAAAGCACTAATGAGAACTACTTTGACTCCGTTAATTTGCAACTACATTTATTTATTCAATTAGACGTACATTTATTAATCCTAAGAGAAAAGTTGACAATTGATTATCTTGTTGTACCAAGAACGTGAAGGTTCTAAAGTTTGGGGGTTTTGCAAAACATGGATTGGGAACTAAGTTTCATGCATAATAAATAAAACATAAATAAATTGAGTTGAATTTAGTGACTACTAACTTTATAATAATAAGATTCCCCATGACAACTCTATTCACACTAAACACCCTTATTCAAAATCTTAGACAAACGTAGCATGTGCGAAGAATTTTGAAGGTAGAATGATTGCACTTATTGGAATTATCTTTGACTATTATCATTGTTATTATTGTCGTTGTTGTTGTTGTTACTTTTATTATTATTTGTTACTGATTATTTGCCTATACTTGATTTTTTTTAAGATTGTTTGGAGCCGACTAGGACTTGGTGCATATGTAAATAATAAACAAAGAAAGTACAACGGCAGGTTCAGCAAAAAAAAATGTACATATTCCATATCACATGTATTTAATTTTCTTGTAGAGCTTTTATTTGGGGTACTCCCACTATATATGCTATTTTTTCTGTTGATATATATATGGTTGGTAATGTAAAAGCCTTTACTTAGTAGGTTGAGTATACAAGTTAGATATGAAAAGAAATTCAAAATATGGTAGTACAATTAATTTGATTTGGGTAACTAGTCTCATATTTGGTTCGAGATTTCTTCTGCTTTATCTTAATCAGTTATTGGTGAAAGACTGTTTCAATTATTCTCAAGGTATATCAAATGTGGTTTATAGACCAGCTTGGTTAGGTCCTACGGTTTGAGCTCGATTCAAACAAGTGATTTGGGTTTCAATGGTCCCAGCTTAGATTGTTTTAATCTACTGGCAGCAATGAGCCAATATTTGATATATATTTTTGGTCAAGTCGCAGGCTATGGCTTGCTCCATTTTATTCTTAAATTTGGACCAATCGAGTTAATTATGCGGATATATCTAGATCATTATTTATACGAGGTGATAGGTAAATCTTGTGTTCGATCAAACATTCAAGGAAGGGGATAGTGCGACTTGAACTATATAAGGTTGCTTGCGATGAAAACAAACAATATGACCAACTCTTACACAAAACGAATCTATTTAGTTATTTAGGTTCCATTTGATAGCAATATGAAAAACGAAAATAAAAACAATTAATTTGGATGAGAAGATAGAAAATAAGTTGAGGCATATGGTGAGATGCTCTCCATCTCATATTCATTTTTTTAAGTATATGTCCTCCATCCTCCTTGGAAAAAAAAAATCCACCATCACCCAAAGAATTTTTTTTTATGGAAAAAAGCAAAAAGTAAGAGTTAATCTCACCACATCCCTCAACTTATTTTCCATCTTTTCACTTAAATTAGTTATTTTCATTTTCATTTTCCATATTTCTATCAAACGGAGCCTTAACGTCACAAACTTATTTTAAACTATGGGTCCAATCTATATGCACCGTAATATGGAAAAAAGCATAGTATAATTCCTACTTTTAAACTGCAGATGGCAAATCGATTTTTTCGATTGCTGCAATTGTGCCTCCGCATATATAGATTGACAAAATTATATATATAATTGAGGCATTTAATGATATCTTTTCTTTCAAAATTTTCATTATAAATTTGTGCATAGATAAATACATGTGTGTGTGCACATATAATTAACTTTTAAATAGAAACAATATATAAGTACATGAAGGGTTCGTTGAATGGCAACATGAAAAATAACTAATTTATGTGAAAAGATGGAAAATAAGTTGAGGGACTGGAGAGATTAACTCGTGTGTTTTTTTTTCATGGAAAAATTTTCTTTAGTAGGTGGTGGAGAAATTTTTTCTACAAAACATTAAAGGAGGATAGAAGACATATACTCACAACTCGACTTATTTTCCATTGCTTAAAAGACAAATAACAACGATCTTTTCTACTCATTGACCTTGTAATTTTCCTATCCTATTATCTCTTCGATATATCATTATTTTTTTTATCCTATTGAAAATAATGGATTTGACTTATAACCATGAGTTAAGTGTTAAACAGTCTAACAAGCTGCTTTTTCCTACGCTATAAATATGCCTCTTCATGTCCAACCTTAAGGCAAAGCACTAAAATTAACTTGTCTTTTGTACACTGTCATATTGATTGAGCTAATTAAATTAGGATCTAATAAAAATATATCATGGCCTTTTATTCACGATGTTATTCTTTGTTGTTAATCACCTCTATGTTCATATTTCTTAACGAAATAGCATATGTGTCTGCACAACTAACTTCAAATTACTATGCGTCGACATGCCCAAGAGCACTCTATACCATTAGAAATGCGGTGAATAACGCAGTGATCAAGGAGCATCGCATGGGCGCCTCCTTGCTCCGCCTTCATTTCCACGACTGCTTCGTTAATGTACTCTCTCTCTCTCTCTCTCTCTCATGCATGCACTCTCAAAGATTAACGTGTAAATATTCGTCTTTAAGGCTCCGTTTGATTACAAAGTGGAAAAGTAAAATAAATTGAGTTAGTTTTGATGAAAAGATGGAAAATAAGTTGAGTGATAGAGGTGATATCCTCTTGATTTTTATGTTTTTCCATGAAAAAAATTTTATTTGCTTGGTGGTGAGTAAAAATTTTTCTACCAAAAATATTGAAAGATGGAAGATATATACTCATAAAATGAGTAACATCTATCACCTTATTTTCTATCTTTTCACATAAACTAACAAAATTTATTTTCCTTTTTCATCTTTGCAATCAAACGGAGCCTTAGTTTTTCTTAGTTGTCATGTTTATATTAAAATTAGAGTAACATGTGTTAATTTGAGGGTTATAATAATTAAATTGCAGGGTTGTGATGCATCTGTCCTATTAGACGACACATCGAGTTCTAAAGGGGAGAAGACGGCAAGTGCGAATGTAGATTCGTTAAGGGGTTTTGATGTGATTGATAACATTAAATCCGAAGTCGAGAAAATTTGTCCTGGTGTTGTTTCTTGTGCTGATATTCTTTCTGTTGCTGCTCGTGATTCTGCTGTTCTAGTAAGCAAATTCATCAGCATCCTCTTTTTAAAATTTTTGTTTTCAATTAATCTAGTGTTCACTATTCATTATGATTTGAGAATTGAATATAATATTCAGCATCTATAAATTGAAGCCGTGGGTAATAATATACAATTACACATAAGAATTTTAAGTCATGCATTTTCACGTGTTAAATCTTAGGATTCTTTCCCCTAGTTGTTGATTAATTTTGGTTTGGACTGTCAAAAGTAGAAAATAATTGGTATTTTTAGCGTACCACATGGCGGTTGTCTCCGAAATCAATAGTTGAGCTTGTAACATGTTGCCCATAGACTTTATTTTATCAGCTTTTATCTTAAATTTATTGGAAAGCTGGTACTCCTTATTCTTAAAGTGGTTATTATACTTTGTGTGTGCTGACTTGATTAATACCAATTAGTTGTCTTTTTGGGCAACCTTTTGTGAGAAAAAACCAATAGTTGGTCACTAAATATGCCCCCATTAGATGCACCCTATATAGTTTAATTAATTATTTTGTTCACTGCATACAGAACACAATCAATTAGACTTGAAGTATCACATGTGATACTTGTAAGAAGTTCATTTAGTTGAATAAATTATCTCATTTATAATTGTTTCATTGTAAATTAACAAATTATAATTTTTTTTTCATTTCAACAAAAAAAAATTGTGGTGTGATTTCTTTCCGTATGACCTTGTATGATATAAGTTATAGTGGTACTTTTCTAAATTAACCTATCTTTAAGTTTTGAATTGGTGATTTAATATTTTAATTATGTTTACATGATATTAAAAAGACCAATTGTATAATTTGGGATATTTTTCAGAATTAAAACTATTTATTTTATTTTTTTAAGTAATATATAGAGTATATCATTGTGGTGTGTGCATCATAACATAATAAATTACACTACACCTTTTATTTACTATAAATTAATAAAATATCAAGTATTTATTATATTAATCGTTGCATATATAATTAATATAACAATATTTGACGAATTATCGCACTTAAATTAAAAAAAAATATACAAATTTAAAAAAGTATGCGTCTATTATAATTTATAGTCGAAAATACATATATACCATCAAGCTACTCATATATAAATATATATATATATATATCAAATTAGAAAATACGTCATAATTTTGACTATTAATTAATTATAGACCATACTTTATGAGCGTACCCAATGATAAAATGAGATCCAGCCTTATTATATTCAGCGGCGTCCTATATCCAAATTTTGTCATGACATGAGATAGAAAAGGGTATGTTTTATTACCCCTCCACTCCCATCTTCTTTTTCTTCCTTCTCATTTTATATTTTCAACCCTTCTCTCTCTCTAATTTTATTTTTTTTAGCAAAAACTATCTTCAAAAACGTAATTCTTTCTCTCTTATATTTTGTTATTTTATATTTTTAACATTTTTCTTTCTTTTATTTTAATTTTCCGTGGGAATATTTTTTAAAATAAAAAAAAAATATTGTCCCTCTTTTTATCTTATTTCTCTTCGAAGTAATTTGCACCCTTTATTTATCCCACTCTATCTTCCCTATGCTTTTATCTACATAAAAATGATATAAAAAAGAAAGAAATAAAGAAAAAAGCTACGATCATTATAATCTTTTAATTGTTATAAAATAATATATAGCATTTTTGGTTGATTTATATAAAAGGATCCTATTTAATTTATATTTTCACATAGATCCCTTCAAATTACTGGACGGATTTGATTGAAATATTTATGTTAGAAGTTAATTAATATTTCCTCTTTTTTCCAGTTGGGTGGGCCTTCATGGGAAGTTGAATTAGGCAGAAGAGACTCCACCACGGCAAGCTTAAGCGCAGTAAACAGCAATCTCCCATCTTTCACCATGGATCTCGCTGATCTCATATCTACCTTTTCTAAAAAGGGCTTCACTCCCAAAGAAATGGTTGCTCTTTCTGGTAAACAACTCTAATTAATACTTAGGATTTTTGTCATTGTAAATTACTAATAATTTATTTTGATAAATTGACAACTATAAATCTTTTAGTTCTAATGATCGTAACAGGCCTTATTATAACTTATAAATCCATTTGTTTTAATTAATCAGGAGCTCACACAATTGGCCAAGCCAAGTGCATGACATTTCGAGGCCGAATCTACAACGAGACCACCATCGATTCATCAGTCGCCACATCTTTAAAGTCAAATTGTCCCAGCAACGGCGGTGACAACAATCTTTCTCCTCTAGACGCAACTAGCCCCGTTATTTTTGATAACGCGTATTACAAGAATTTAGTAAACAACAAGGGCCTCCTTCATTCTGATCACCAGCTCTTCAGCGGCGGTTCTACTGACTCTCAAGTCACTACTTATAGCAACGACCCACACACATTCTATGCAGATTTTGCTAGTGCCATGGTTAAAATGGCAAATCTTAGCCCACTCACCGGAACTAGTGGCCAGATTCGTACCAATTGCCGGAAAATCAACTAAACAATGTTGATGTTATTATAATTTAGAATAAAGTGATATAAATGTATCACCTTAAAATGTATTAGTGTCATTTATATCTTTTGTAGTTAATTTCTTTCATCCCAAGGATTGGTAGGTAAGAAGTTTTATTTGTTGTGTGAAAATTAAAAGTTGTGTATGTTTTTATTTTAAATTGTTTAATTAATGAATAATCATGTTTACACTATTATAATATTAAAGTTTTTCTCAAGTTGTTTGCCCACTGAGAAACTCTCATCTACCCACGTCTGAACCCCAGCCCATTACAAAGTACATAGTCCAATTTCTCTTTTTCCTTTATTTTTTTGGGTCCATATAGTTCAATTTCCCCCATACGCTTGATCACTTTTTCCATACTTGGATTTATGGTATTTTTTTTTATAAAAGCTTTTCAAATTAAACTAATTTTTAAATTTTAACGAGTGAAGAATATTTAAATCAAACTCAATTGAATTTCAACCACTATGAATATATATAGAGTAGTTCTACAGTGACACACAAAATGGACACAATTAGAGGACACGCTGATGTGGCAATCTACATCATAATTTGAGTCAAGATTTTTTTTAAAAAAAGCCTAATAGAGAAAAAAAAAAAAAAAAAAAAAAAACCGGCAGCAGCTTCCATGCCCACGTTTCTCCCCCTCTTCCTCTCTCTTTAGTCAAAGCCTGCACCATAACAATGTACAATCACCATCGGATTCTGGTGGCTAACAATACCGCCTCCGTCAAACATTAACACATGTATACAAATTAATTTGTGAAAGTTTAAATTGATATTTACGTATAAATAAAAGGGGAAATAACTCATGAAATGTATTTGTTCAAATCGCTGCCGCCATGGCCATTTTTGGGCGGTGTAAGTTTAAATTGAGATTTACATATAAACAAAAAAAGAAATAACTCATGATATGCGTCAGCTAAAATTGCCACTGCCGCGGCCACTTCCAGACGGCGGAAACACAACACGGTGTTTCACTCTAGTGGGGCAAAAGAAGAAATAACTCATGATATGCGTCAGCTAAAATCGCCACCGCCGCGGCCACTTCCGAAGGGCAGAAACACAACATGGTGTTTCTCTTTGGCAGCCCATGGTGTTTCTCTCTGGCGGCGCAAAAGAAGAAATAACTCATGTTATGCGTCAGCTAAAATTGCCACTGCCGCAGTCACTTCCGGACGGCGGAAACACAACACGGTGTTTCTCTTTGGCATCCGTGTTGTGTTTTTGCCGTCCGGAAGTATAAAAAGAGAAAGGGTACTTCAAGAGAGGCTATGGTCAAATGAGAGAAGAAAGAGAGAGTGCCCTAAAAAATTAAAATACTAACTTACCTTTTATGTATGGTTCTAGCTTAGCATGTCCTTAAATTGTGTCGCATTTAAGTGTCCCTCAATAATTATCCATATATATATATATATACATGACATTTCCCACACGGTCCAAAACTTACGGACTGTGGAAAACAAGAATCAAACGGATTTTTTGACCAAGGGACTAAACCCACAACTAAACAACAGCTGAAGTTAAAACCAACGATCATATTAATTTTTCACTCTCTCTTTCAATATACAACTCTCAGTATCTCTCTCCTCTCCCACTCCCCTGCACCTCCACCTCTCAAGTTCTCTCTTCCGTCCCCATCTCTCACGCACTCCATTCTTCGCCGTGGTCTCTCTCTCCTCCGTCCACTGTCCTCCATCCATCTCCTCCGCTAGCTCTGTCTCAGCGCTCTTTCTCCCCCCTCGTTTGATTTTCACATTTTTCAAGTAAGGTTATCTCCTTAGTTATAGGGCGCACAACCAAAATAAAGAGAAAAATAGGTTGGGATTCGATCGATCATATGATAGTTGTAAGGGCATTCAATCGGAAAAAAAATAGAATTTGACTTCTGCAAGCAAAATTAATTAAGGATGGGGTACAAATCTACAAAAATACAAAAAACAAACAATGTATAGTGTGTAAGTTTATATTAATACTGGTTTACTAAACCGTGTGATGCACAGACACTTTAAAATTATATATATGTGTGTGTGTGAAAGGTTCAAGTTACATTAGTATAAGATTAAGATATTTTGTATGTATCAATAACTTTTTCTCATATTCATAAGTTATCAATTCCACCGTTAAATAAATTATTTTTATAATATTTATTAAGAATGCAAAGTTTCAAATCGATTAACCCAATATTTGTAAACATATAAACAATATTTTTACTTAATTTTTGTAAGGTTCATAATTCAATATATAACTTGATTATGATAAGAGACTTATACATCTCTAATTACTTCAATTTTTGCATGCATCTTTGAGATATTATAGTAATCTAATTCAACAGTTATATTGTGAATTATAAAATTGAGATAAAGTTATTGGCGGGTGTAAAATTTATTTGTTTTACACCAGATACAACATACTTAAACCCTCCCCATATATATATATATATATTATAAATGTTGTGTCTGAAAACACCCCAATATAATTCAATCGAAATAATTTTTCAAGCAGTCTCTAACTCTGGACAATAAAATTAGCCTACATAAAAAAAGATAAATAGTTGCTAGCAAATGCAACTTATATCTTTTACTTGGGAACATATATAATCGATCTTTTGCTCATAGCTTTAGCCAAATGACATTTGAAATTTCTTAAAAATTAGAATTAAAAACCCTCACAATTAACATACAAACAAAAAGAGCAAGAAAAATCACTAAATATATAAAAATAATTGCAAATCTAACTAAAGAGTATATTTTTTTAGTGAATGACTTGAAAATATCCTTTGAACAATTCAAACAGTTCAACTGTTGGACTTCTTGTAACATCCTCTTCACAAAGTTACAAGGAACAAAAATTTGCATTCACCCCTAAGTTTTTTTTGGGTATTAATTAGAATATTAATATAAGTTAAAGCCAGCTCTAATACAAAATATTAGTTCATTACTTGTGAAAATACAAAATTTATTTTTGATCTTGTAGTGTAAGTGGCACATAATTTTTATTTTAGGTGTGAGGTTGTGAGTTCGAATCCCTAATCTAACATTAATTTTTTTTTCATTTACTTTGTTTTTAGGTATTTGGGATTAATTTTAAAGACTAATCGAAGTTAAATTTGTAATTAATAATAAAATATTTGTTTTCAATAGTTTACTGTGCAATTAAATTTTAATATATCCCTTTTACACACTCTACCTTTCATAGGAATCCTAAATCCACCCTACATCGAGTCTTAGTGGTGGATCTAGATCAATACATCAATATTAATTGTATTCATAAATTTAAATTTTCTATCGAGTCTTTTGTATGTTTAACGTTTCTACAAATAAAATACACTTTGCAGTATTTTCTAGGCATAAATTTTGTGTATTTTTCTTTGCTTAAACTTTGTAGAAATATTTATTTTATTTGGATAGAAAAATTAAGACGGAGATTGACTCATTATGATATATATACATGTCGTATGGTATCTAACAATTCCAAAAGAAAAGCGAGATTAGTTGATATGCTTTTCAGTTAGTTAGAATGGTAGTAATCAATTTCTAGATGACTTAGAGGGTCGATAATTAAAAAAATTAATATATATTAAATAATGTGTGGGTATTACAAAATTTGAGTTTTCCCACAAAGTAAGTTCTAAGTAATAATTAACTTTACTTAAGAGATTTAGAGATAAAAAGTTTTGATCGAGACGAGATTTTTTTGTACTGATAGGTTCCTCCAATAGCTTAAACTATTCCGACAGTATATTCTCTATTTATGTGTATGTGTTTTATCTATTAGTTCAAAGGCAATTGAATGCGAATACAAGTTACCACTCTTTTTCTCTAAAAATAATTCCATTGGCTAATAATTTCTCTTCGAACCTCTGCCCTTGTATTGAGCTTTCCCTCTTCTATTTTTAGGTATACAGTTAGGGTTACAATGCTCTTAGGTATACAGTTATAGTTACAATGCTCCATTAAAGTGAATAGTAAAATGATTATAAAAGGCAAAACTTGCCCAATTCTCCAACAATTTACAAGTATCCCCATTCTTATCTCTAACTAACCATCATTTCACTTTATAGATATCCTGCTCTTACTTGTGAAGGTGACCATCTTGGCACTAAATGACATCATCACAACTACCTCGGCAAATAGTCTAGAATGAACTCTTTATTGGGATTCTTTATGGCCTATGATTTTAGGCCCAACTCGGCAGTGGACCAATTAAATTTATCGGCTCAATTCCATCATAAAATTTTTAGGCCTCCTTAATTGCACCCCGAGTATGCGAACTCGGCCTACAAGCTGGGTTCGTATGCCTGGTCTCTCGGTGAAGTAATTCTCAACTTTTGCCAAATAGTCGCTAAGTGTCTTCCAAGGGAAGCTCCAAGATTGGTAGCCAAGATCATTACACGTGTTGAACCATCATCGGTTGGAAGTGCAAATTTTGAAAAGACCGTTACTTTTATAACTCGTTTGGTTCAAGATTTAAACTATTTTAGGAATGCTAAATTTTATTTTAAAATGATTCTCGCGTTTGATTCAAGTTTTGAGTCCTGAATAAACGATTCCAAGAACAAACATTTCCCCCCAAGTTCTCTCATTTAAATTATAAGGAATAAACCATTACCAATGAGCATTTTTTTTTATTTTTTATGTTAAAACTAAAATAACACTCTTCCTTATGAATAAATAATTCTTTTTCCATCTGTGTATAGAAATATTTTTTGAAACCTTTTTTTTTAGTTACGCTGCTGCACAAAAACAAAAAAAATATATATTTGGACCTTTTTTCTTTTCTTTTTTCCTGTTGTAATTTTTTTTTAATTACAAAAATTGTAAATTTTGTAGGATAATTATTAACTGGGCATGTGTAATTTTTGTACTTTATTATAGTAATTGTATCTTTTGAAAAATTAGTAAGTGATGTCTTCTCATCTTATAAAAAGAAGGATATTTTTGTAATTGATACTTTATTCCATTCCTATTTTCGGTTGAACCAAACATCTGTATGGCATCCTAAATGCCAGGAATTTTTTTTTTCCAGGAATCAAGTATGCTAATTTCATTCCTAAAACTCGAACCAAACGAGCCCTTAAGATATTAATTACCCATCATGTAGCAACGGTTCCCAAGAAAGAGGAAGAAAATAGAGAGAGTGGAGAACGCCTCATATTTATATCACATATATAAGCCCACCTTCTCCTTTGTTGAACCTTCTTCACTTTTAGAATTTTTGAATCCCTCAAAACAACTTTTCTTCCTTTATAGTTATCCTTAGAAGCCATAGTAAAAATTTCTTTTAGGTTTGTTGTTCACTCATCTTCTACATGTATCTTCTTGAAAAAACAAAAAAATTAAAGATAGTATTGCCTAAGTTGATTTAGGATTTTTATTAATAACAATTTTAGATTTGATAAGTGAAATTAAAACCTTAGGTCTAATTAATGTTACTGTTGAAACATGTGTTGTGTTATGTAGCAATTATATCAAGCAATCACACAATATAACGAGGTATCCCTACTTGCGTAGGGCTAATCATCGAGACTAACCGACAGTGCTTCACTATAATCAAAACAGAATTATAGACTCGATAACTTATAAAAATTGATTTTCCACAATTTATATAACAGTCCCGTCAATCCCTTGAACATAAAATCCAACTGCAACTGACTTAGTATAACACTTCCCACTTTCCCAACTTACTCGTCGCCTCCTTCTACGCACAATATCACAATCCTTCACCTTTGTTTGCGATTTTCCTTATCGTAAGTTAGCTACTTCGCTTACCCCATCTCCAATCACAACTGAAGACACTCCCATAAGATTGTTAATGTTTAAAACCCTAATTCTTAAATTTAAAGAACAATATGATCACCTATGGTATGTAAACAAAATTTAAGTGGTATCTCGAAACCCTCAAAAATTGATTCTAGCATTTGGATATTTTTTGTCTAAAAAACTCTCTAGAATCATATGTTTTTGTCCCAAACTAATAGTTATATTTATAGAAAAAATATAAAGTCAAAATCGTTTTTAGAATAAGTTAGAAATATTAAAAAATAAATTTTTACGATAAAATTATATGCCAAATTAGTACACGTTAAAAAAATTGTACCTGTCCAAAAATAGAGAATTCAATTCCATGGCCAATTTACACACCAAACTGGTACACATTAATAATAGGTGTACCGGTCCACCCTTTAATTTGTTGCCTTCCTTTATTCTTTCAATTACACATGGTTGCTTCACAAATAAATAGGCTTCGCCCATTAAATGATGGTGAACTCAATTAATAAAGATGCCATGTCATCTGTTAAAAAAGGTGGAACTTTGATTGTCATGTTTTAGCAAAACTTAATAAAAATGCTTAAAAATAAATTTAACTCAAAAGATTTTTGATTTCGAATTTACCGCATTACCACCACCTATATTTTGAATCAAACCATATAACCAACTTACCTTAGCCCGTTAATTGTCGCATTTTCAAATCTTCAATTCGATTTAAACAATTACAACGAAAAAAGTGTTTTTTGAATTGGAATTAAGCCAACTAGAAATATAAACCTAACGATCTCCCCCTTTGGCTATTCTGGTGACAAAACACATACAATTAATATAAACGCTTTCGACACGATGTATATAACATCATAATTATAGACTCTAAATTTAATTAGTCCATACAACAACAAAACTCAAAGACGTGCCTAACTTTAAGTCTCGATGTCCACTACAACACTTCACAAGGTAAAAGAGCAAGTTGGTTTGTGCAAGTTGGTTTGTGTCTGTAACGGACTAATGAATCTGAAACACCAAAACTCAACAAATACCTAGTGAAGCATAGGCGTAAAGAGATACAATAATCAAACAAGCATAAAATAATTATATCTCTTCCCCTTAAAATATTCCAACTCTACTACTCCCTCTCACATATACATTCTCCCCCTTCGTTTATCCATTTTTTTGTCATAGAAATAAGCAAAGTAATGATAATTGAAAGTAGTAAAGTATGAAAAACAAGATTTAATAACCTTGGCCTATTAGTACTTTTTTTTTTTTTTAAATTAAGGGAGGTCTAAGTCTCTTCCTTAATCCTACAAATAAAGAAAAACCCTCCCCTCCCACCCCATGAGTCGAACCCTTGACCTCAAGGCAAGGGTGGAGATTGCCTACCACTGGGCCAACCCCTCTCCTCATGCACCAAAATAATTAAAGAGAAGGCACGTGAGTTTTAAGAATAACACTTTGACCTTTTGACTCTCTTTTTTATTGTTTAATCTTTAATTTATTATTTAAAATACATTATTTCTTTATACTTTTATTGCACTGCATTTGATCCGTTTAGACTTTAATTAGCCCCAAATTTGAGAGATAACTTTATGGAACATGTTATACATGAAAAAAAATAAGTTCTTCATTAATTTGTGTAAATGAGCCTTTTCGGATTTTAGTAGAACTCAGTAAAAATACTTTTAAAATAAGTTTGACTAAAAAGCTTTTTAATTTCAATTTTAACGCTTAACCACCACCTAATTAAATTTTGAATCAAGCCATATAACTAACTTACCTTAGGTCCAAAATTATGTGCGATGCATCCAGTAAGTTCGATAGGCTTTAGTTGATTATTGCATCTTCAAATCTTCAATTTGACTTAAGCAATTACAACAAAAAAATATTTTTGGTATCGGAATGAAGCCGACTCAAAATATAAACCTAACAATAGTGTATCCATCCAGACCAATAAGAGAGACCAAGTCACTCTCCAGAGACTGACCGTGCAATTCAACCTTTGCGATCATATAATGTATAAGTGTCACTACGACGACATTCACCTTTAGTGTGTGTCTGAAGAACAGTTTGAAGAGATAACACGACAAATCCATAATGGAAAGTGCAGACCAGACATGAGCAGAACCACTTTGTATAAAAAGATTGTCAGATAGGGCTACTTTAAGACCACCCTGCAGATGGACTGCAACCAGTATTTTCAGAGGTGTCATAAATGTCAGAAATATGCCAAGGCCTAACACGTACCTCCGATAGAGCTATGCTCCATGATGTCTCCCTAGCCTTTTTCAATATGGGGCATATATGTTATTGGCCAAATATACCTGAAGGCAAGCAACGGGCATCAGTATATCCTAGTGGCAATTGATTACTTTTCAAAATAGGTCGAGGCCGAGTCTTACTCCTTTCTTGCCACTAACAAGGTAGCTCAGTTTATCAAACATAATATAATTTATCATTATGGCATACCCCAAGAGGTCATATCTGATAATGGGGCATATTTTTAAGGTGAGGCTGATAAGGTCTTAGCAGAAGACGGAATAAAACATCACAAGTCTTCCCCATACCGACCTCAAACTAATTGAATTGTTGAGGGTGTCAACAAGAACTTGAACAATAGCTTGGGCAAGATGGTCAAAACCGATAAGAATTGGCATTTAAAGTTACCTTTCACATTCTAAGGCTACTGCACGACCAAAAGAATCTCCACAAAGATGAGTCCCTTCTCCCTAGTTTATGGCACCGAGGTAGTTTTACTTGTGTAAGTTGAAGTCTCATCCCTACAAGTTTGTTTAGAGAGTTAGGTTCCGAAACAAGAATGGGTACAATGTTGATTGAAGAGTTGGTAATGCTCGACGAGAGACTGTTGAAAGTCGCATACCATCATCAAGGATACTAGCGCCGAGTTGCTCAAGCCTTTAACAAGAACGTTAGAGAAAGAAATATCAAGGAAGGAAACTTAGTATTGAGGGAGATACGTGAGCCCGTCAAAGGCCCTCGGGGTAAGCTTGCCTCTACTTGGAGTGGACCCTACATAGTTGACAAAATCTTGACCGGAGGAGCACCACCCTAGTCAATCCCGATGACATCTTACTATCATAACCAACCAACCAACCTTGATCATCTCAAGAAGTTCTACCCCTAAAAAAAAGGGAAGGGGGATGTTTTTTCCACTTCCACACCTTTTTAGAACTACGATAACTTGATCTTCCAAAACATCACTTTTTATTAAACAAAAAAAATAACAAAATCTTGTCTTTTCCAAATGAGGTACCTAAGTTGCCCGAGAAGTCACTTTGGGTCCAATTCATCATTTAAAAAAAATAGACCCATTACAACACCCATTAACCCAATACTACTATGCTAGCCTTCTAAGGCTATCAAAGACATTTATGCAAGTTCGCAAGTGGTCATTAATAATTAAAAACTCATCGTTTGATTTGTCATAATCACAACGCATAGAAATATTAAAAATTACTTATTATTTCTTCACTAAAACAAACACAACACCATTGGACTCGAAACTAAAGGTATGAGAATCCCGACGGGACCCCCCCCCCCCCCCCCGACGCCGTTCAATGCTTAGGTTGGTTTTAAAACGGATTTCGAGTCGCCATTATGTTTTTAAAAAAACAGACAAAAATATGTTTTTGTACCATTTTTGGGGTACAACCCAGTTTGTGCAACTAGATTGGGTTCAGTAACTATGTTCTGACATGAGAAGGTGTTAGGCATCCGCATCACCCTTTCGGCTTCTAAGAATTTCGAATACATTGCTTTTACAACGTGTTTTTATTTTTAGATCCAATTTATATTTATCTATTTTTGAGCCTTTGCTGTCTCGGGATCTATCTCTCTCTCTACCTCTATTTCGAGGCTCATTTTGGCTGATATAGCCAGAGATTGCACTGACTATATTGAAGATCCGATCAAACGGTTAATAAGACTGATCCGTGAGCAACATTGACCGACCTGTGCTAGCTGGTAGCCGATCGGCATGCCTGAAAAATCGATCGGGCTACCCTAAAGATTGACCTGCTATTTGCTAAGACCGACCATTTTTGTGAAAAATTGATTCGTAGATTGCATACACGATCGGTCATGTATGAAGACCGATCGGCCATGTATGAGACCAATCGGGCTTTTATGGTTACTGGTAATGTTGAGTCTCTTTTCCTTGATTTTTGAACTTTGAAATGAAATATGACTTCTCAATGCAATCATAGTCCAAATATGCCTTTTATTGGTGCTATCTGAGGCCAATGCCTCGCTTTCAATGATCTCCCAATTTGATTATATTTGGCTGGATTACGAACAACCCCTAATTTTGTTTTGTCGAAGTGCGATTAGCATTTCATTCTAAGGGTCATAAAATAATGCATCCACAGAAGCCCCTCAGTGTTTGTACATTTTGAAAAAGTGTGCAACGTCGAGAAAAATTGGAAGTTTAAAGTAAGATGCGCATTTTGCGGTTCTTATACGTTGATCCAGTTTTTAGTAAATGAAGCATTTGTGGGTAGATAGGTTACCGGGACCTTAAAAAGCTTAGAATACTGTTGCATTTTTGAAGACCGATCTATGTGCTGTGAAGACCGATTCGTTAAGGGCGATGACTGATCGGTGCTATATTGGTTGACCAATTGGTTATAGTTGAAGGCCAATTATTTGTGTTAGAAAAACCGATCTGGCTTGGGATAAGACCGATCCAACATGGGATAAGACTAATCGATCTTTCATTTTCTCCTACCTCTGGCGATTTGCAGCTTGTTTTACTTGTGTTTCACTGGGATAAAACACAATGTTCCTCTCTACTCTCTTGCACCGTATTCATCTTCTTCGGCTCAAAAACATATCTTTTTATTTTTGACCTTAGCAATGGAAGATTACATTTCTCCGATTCATCAAGCGTACATCAATGCAGCTAACAGAAATATGGGGTGGAACAAAAACTTCTTTTTCGAGATTGGATGATTTGTTCCTAGATTCCACGAGGATGACTGGGCCGATGTGCAATACGAGGGGACTGCGGTTACCATGGAAGGCCGCAATCAAGTGTATTTCGCAGTTGGGTGATAGCCAATGGCGAACACAGAATTTTTGCTTCAGCACCCGGACAATCATCTTTGCATTCATGCTATGCCTTCGACGCGGGTGTGTTTTCTTTTTTTGTTCTTTTATGATATTTGTATTTTTATTAGTAGTAGATAGATATTTATATATATATATATATATATATATGTGTGTGTGTGTGTGTGTGCTCGTACGAATGTAAGAGGCAAAATTATTACCTGTCTTGAAAGTGACACTAATTTTAGTGTTTAGTTGTGATATATTATATCAATTGCTAAATTACATAATTGCCCCTAAAAGACATGTTAGTAGATAAAATAAACTAAATATAATGATGATAGCAATAATGATTGTGACCTACCACTGAGGTAGTCAAGAGAACTTACCGCTTAGGTAGATAACGAATTTTATCATTTCGGGAGACTATGTTATTTATTTTACCTTTTCGGAAGACTGAGTGTTCGTCTTACCATTTCAGGAGACTTGGTTGTTCGTTTTGCCTTTTCAGGAGACTTGGTATTTGTCTTGCCATTTCGGGAGACTAATGTTACCATTTTAGTAAAAAATTACTAAAATGTCCCTGAAAGACAAAATTAGTACAAGTTGATATCGTTTAGGCTGAAAATTACTAAAACACCCTTGAAAGACAAAGTTAGTAGAAAATGATACTGTTTAGGTAAAAGATTACTAAAATGCCCCTAAAAAATAAAGTTAGTATAAAATGACGTCGTTTAAGCTAAAAAATTACTAAAATGCCCCTGGAAGACAAAATTAGTATAAAATGATGCCGTTTAGGCTAAAAATTACTAAAATGCTCTTAAAAGACAAAGTTGGTAGAAAATGACACCGTTTAGGTAGAAGATTACTAAAATGCCCCTGAAAGACAAAGTTAGCTTAAAATGGTGCCGTTTAGACTAAAAAAAACTAAAATATCTCTGAAAGACAAAGTTAGTAGAAAAATGATGTCGTTTAGGTTAAAAATTGCTAAAATACTCCTGAAAGACAAAGTTAGCACAAAATTATGATGCCGTTTAGGCTAAAAAAATACTAAAATGTCCCTGAATGATAAGATTAGTAGCAAATATTGCCGTTTAAGCTAAAAATTACTAAAATGCCCCTAAAAGACAATGTTAGTACAAATTGATGCCGTTTAGGCTAAAAAGTTACTAAAATATCCCTAAAAGACAAAGTTAGTATAATATGATGCCGTTTAGGTTAAAAATTACTAAAATGCCCCTCAAAGATAATTTTAGTACAAAATGATGCCGTTTTGGCTGAAAATTAGTAAAATACCCCTGAAAGACAAAGTTAGTATAAAAGGATGCTATTAGGCTGAAAATTACTAAAATGCCACTGAAAAACAATATTAGTATAAAATGATGCCGTTTAAGCTGAAAAGTACTAAAATGCCCCTGAAATACATGTTAGTACCAATGTTGCCGTTTAGGCTAAAAATTATTAAAATACCTCTAAAAGGCAAAGTTAGTACAAGTTGATGCTTTTTAGGTTGAAAAATTATTAAAACGCCCCTAAAAGACAATGTTAGTAAAAATGATGCCGTTTAGGCTGAAAATTTACTAAAATATTCCTGAAAGACAAGAGTCGTAATAAATGTTGCCGTTTAAGCTGAAAATTATTAAAATACCCCTGAAAGACAATATTAGTACAAATTGATGCCGTTTAAGCTAAAAATTATTAAAATACTCTTGAAAGACAAAGTTAGTATAATATGATGCCGTTTAGGATGAAAATTATTAAAATGTCCCTGAAATGCAAAGTTAGGACACAATAAATACCTATTTGGCATGAAAGTTACTAAAATGTCCCTTGAAAGACGATTGTTAGTACAATGCATGTATTATTTTATCTTCTTTCTTCAGTATATAAACATATGAGGTTTTTTTTTTTTGAAAGGCAGTGTTAGTTATTCATTTAACATATGCATATTAGCTGATTCTTACGATGATTTGTCATATGTTTGCAGGAGGATGGAGTTTGAGGCCATGATGTGGCCATGAGTATTTTGGGAGACCTTTGGGCCAATTGCCTTTGGAAGTTTTGATCCTCGTTCGCTCAGTGAATTTCGGAGTGTTCCTGGATTTGGTTGTGGGAGGCCTGAAGAACAGGCAGTTTATTATGAATTCGGCTCTAGCCCAATATTGGTGGGCTACCATCAACACTTTTCACTTCCGATTTAGGGAGAAAACGATGACGCCTCTCAATTTTCACATGATGACCGGACTTGTATTCGTGGGAGAGCCCATTCAAATTAACAGAAGTAGAGTGGTGATCTGAGGCTGGCATGGAGAGAGCACTCGGGTTTGTGTTTCCACTTCACGGGGGGAACGCTATCAGGATTGAGGACCTGAGGCGTTATCTGCACGGGTGGGCCCAGGACAATGTGTTGATCACTATACAAGTTCGGTAGCGAGCCTGGTACCTTTTGTTATTTGTTTTGGGACAGGTCCTCTCGGTAAACGCTGGCAGCGTTGTGCATTTATTGTGGTTACATTATTTGCGTCATTTCTCCCAGATAACGAATTACAACTGGGCCAGTGTGGGTTTGGTGACGCTCTATAATTCGATGAGCATTTTCGCTAAGAGGGTGCCGACGAGCCATATCGGTATGTCTCACTTGTGGGAGGTATGTGATCATATCTTTGACTTGGTCATTTTGACACTTGAAGCTTTATTTTCTCTCTGATTTGAGTAATATGTGAACTGATAGATTATTCTTTTCCTTTTTAGGTCTGGTATTACATGTACTTTGACGACGAGCGTAAATTGCAGCCGTTACACAATGGGATTGCCGAGTACCTTATCCAGCACATGTACCGAAGGGAGAACCGAAGGAAGAATGCTCTCAGCTCTGTTAAGAAGGTTTTGGCAGACCCGCATGCCTCGACGATCGATCGGGTATGTCTTTATACTTTGGATGCGACTGGTCTTTTAATCTTTAGCCCTGTATGAGATACCGATGATTGATGATCTTTTACTTTTTTTAGGCGACTTGGTTCCGTACTTATTGCAGTGGGGATGAGGCCAGGCCATGATGATGTTATCTTAACACAGGCTATTGCTGTGTGGTGAGTACGACTTCCAATTCTACTTGGCCGAGAAGGTTATCAGGTACCATGTGTAGGGTTATCCACTGAGAGCGCTGGCAGACTCACCTATGCTTATAGGCGTCCAGATTTAGCACCGATAAATTAGATGATCGACTTGGTGGCTAGCGTGTTCTTTGAGGGGTTTTTGCGAGGGCTTGAGATTTTTTACAAGTACCACGCCACTAAACACTTGATGCCAGGGTCATCTACCTGTTTTGGTAGAGGTCATGCGGGCAATGCCCATTCCTGATGTGTACGCTCCTTTTGCAGCCCAGCCCAAGGTTCCGCCTCCACCGCCCCTAAAGGGGTCTCCTGATCATCTTAACTTTCCTAATGATGATGGTGACGTGCAACAGGGTGAAAATATTATGGCTGATGAGGGAGATTTGAGAATTTTTGATTTTGGAGGTGCAGAACCGCCGCTACCACCTCATCCTCATGGGACTCCGCCTGCTATCCCTTTTGCATATGCTGCGGGTTCGAGTCCACTCTTATTGACTTTAAGGCCATCTATTCATCAAGCTAGTTCTTCGCATCAGCCTGATTACAGCATGCCTTATGTGACGGTGTACCATCTGCCTCCTATCCTGTTGACCTATCAGTATATGCACGAAGGGATTGTGCACACGAGGGAGATTCCTTGGAACACAACGCACAGCGAGCAGT
Organism: Lonicera japonica; assembly: GCA_021464415.1. Taxonomy (NCBI): domain Eukaryota; kingdom Viridiplantae; phylum Streptophyta; class Magnoliopsida; order Dipsacales; family Caprifoliaceae; genus Lonicera; species Lonicera japonica. The sequence goes on from CM038464.1 coordinate 102,589,046, forward strand.
TTTGTCCCCTGCCTCCTGACTTGCTTAAGCAGCCGGTATAACTCTCTTCTTTATCTGCTCTAGCATTTTCCTAGCATACACACTGTATATGGATACACCTTTTTGCCCATATCAAGTTGCCCTATTATGCACTGTAGACATTCGGGATGCATACAAGGCGGCTAGCTCGTGGAGCTTTTACGGGTCAGCCTAGACATAAGCGTTAAAGGCGTTGAGGAGAAGTGTCGGTGGCCTATTTTTGGGAAGCACCCGTTCTAGGACTCATAGTTGACGCCAGTACGCTCGTCCGAGTGAGAGTCAGTCTGTTCAAGGAGACTCAATTTGTGAAGAGTCGCAAGGCAGCAAAAGAACTTGTCATGATGGGACTGGGACCTCTAGGCGTAGCCCACAATAGGATTAGATGTGCATTTTCTTAATGACTTTGTTTTGCCTTTCTCTTTCAGACTTGTATTCAGTTTAAAACACTTTTTGTCTTGAATCTGGCATCTTTATTCTTTTAGATTACCTGCACATTTATTTATTATGACAAAGACTTATTTTTCATTGATGAACCTGCAAAATTTGTTAGTTAAATGGCCTCGACGGGCAAATACCAACATTTAATCCAATTAACTTAATTCAAAATGCAAAACAAAATTAGGTATTACCATGTAAAGAATAAATGAATGAGATAGATGTAATTCACACCGTCTAATCCATAAGCAAAATTGGCCTAACTCAAGGCAATATTAAGATGATACCGCTCGTTATACTTTCATGTATAATGATTGGTGGGATGATTGGCGATGTTGTCCGGTGCAGTGTTTGATTGGCATGTTGATTAGAGGTTTATCTCGGTGCAGTGTCGAAATCAAGGGCAATATTTGACCTTCATGACGCAACCTTTTGTGTGCATTCTAAGAGTTTCAGTTGAAGGATTCTCTTTTTTGTCATCTGAATTAATTGTTGCATGTGCGGTGTCTGACTGCAGAAGATGTTAAAAATGGAGCGTTAAAACTCGGATGAGATTTCATGATCTGCAAAAGATGTTAGAAATTAAGGTGATAGAGCCTGGTGTGGTGTTTGACCTGCAACCAAAGAATGAACTGGACGATAGAGCTCAATTTGGTATTTTAACACGTAAATGATGAATGAAAAAGGCAGTAGAACCCGGTTTGGTGTTTTGACATTTAAACTATAAATAAATAGGACATTGGGTTTGGCTTGATGTTTTGACATGCAAACGATAAATGAATGGGGCGTTGGAGTCCGATGCAATGCTGTACCATATGATTGATAGATGGTTGAGGGAGCTCAATGCAATGCTTTGGCATGCGATTGATGGATGAATATGGTGTTGGGCCCGGTGCAATGCTTTGGCATGCAATTAGTGAATGAATGGGGCGTTAGAACCTGGTGCAGTGCTTTGGCATGGAATTGATTAAATGAATAAGGCGTTAGAGCTTGATGCTATGTCTTGACATGTGTATGGTTAAAGAAAGGGGCGACGGGGCCTGATGCAGTGTTTTGACATGCACATGATCGGAGAAAGGGGCGATGGGGCCTCGATGCAGTGTTTTGACATGCATATGATCGGAGAAAGGGGCGATGGGGGCCTGATGCAGTGTTTGACTTGCATGAATAATTTTTTGAATGTTGAAGAAGCAATGCAGTGTATAACTTGCATGAATGAGTTTTTAAACGCCGAAAAGGCAATGCAGTGTATGACTTGCATGAATGAATTAACGATGGCTCAGTTAGTCCAGTGTTATGAATTGATGAATGATGTGGCGATTAGCCAAGTGTAATGAATGTATGCATAACGTGGCGATTAGCCTAGTGAATGTTGTGGTGATTAGCCCAATGTATTAATGAATGAATTATTTGGCGATTAACCTAGTCTATGAATGTATACATGATTTGGCGATTAGTCAGTGTATGATGTAGCGATTAGCCCGTTGTATTGAATTATTTGGCGATTAGCCAGTATGTTGAATGAATTGATGATTAGACGAGTGTAATGAATGAATGGATGGTGTGGCGATTAGCTCAATGTGTTAATGAATAACGTGACGAATCGCCCAGTATAGAAATAAAAGATTAAATGATGTAGCGATTAGCCCATGCATTAATGAATGAATGATGTGGCGATTAGCCCATGTATTGAATTAATTGGCGATTGGCCAAGTGTAATGACTCAAAGAATGAAGTGGCGATTAGCCCAGTGTATTAATGAATGAATGATGTGGCGATTAGCCTAGTATATCGAATGAATGAATGATTTGGCGATTAGCCAATGTAATAATTAATTGGTGATCAGCCGAGTGTAATGCATCCAAAGAATGGTGTGGCAATTAGCCTTTGTATTAAAAATGAAAGAATGTGGTGGTGATTAGCCCCGTGTATTGAATGATTTGGCAATTAGCCGAGTGTAATGACTAAAATGATGATTTGGCAATTAGCCAGTGTATTAATGATGATACCCTGTGCTGGCGAATGAGATAAACGAAAGGTATGTATTTACATGTACTTACCTGTGAAGTATTAGAAACTCAACGCGCTCGTAGAACAGTTATGCAGCTAATGGTGAATCACCATGGCGAAAGTAAAAGAACACGTCCGCATGCAATAGCAGTAATATCAAGACTAGACAAATCACATTTGCAAATGATTGTTGGAATCATATGCCGACTATTTCTGTTGAAATTCGAGGGATATTTCACGTCTTTTGGGAGAATGAAATCTTGAAATGATTGATTTAATGTTTACTATTTTGAAAGAATTCAATTATTTATCGCACACGAATTGGCGTGGTTGATTTTCGAAAGAATTTGAATTTATTGAACACGTGAATTGATGTGAAACTCCCTTTTGAAAGAATTTGAATATTTATTTAAAGTACGCGAATTGGCATGAGAAGAGTTTGAAAGAATTTGATTTTATCGGAACACGTGAATTGACATGAAACTTTCTTTTGAAAAGATTTGCTTACTTAAGAAAACGGAATTGTGATTCAATTCTGATTATGATTTTTAAAAATTGTTGATTAAAAACAACGAGTGAACAAACTCCTTCTCTTATATGGCAATTTCGTGATTTTCTTTAGATTTTTCTCACTGGGGAAGGGAAGAAGTTATGTCATGCATCAATTAATTTTGACGGTATTTGAACTACCTCTTATTAAAGCATGTCGTGTGTCAGTGTTGTATTACACTTATTGTTTTCAAAAATTAGGTAAAACTATTGTTACCTATGCATTTTGATCAACTGACATAATAGAGTGTTGAAACTCGAGTGGAGACTATCTTATATTCTATTCCTCTATTTCTGTTTTTTCTCCATCTTTTTGGAAACAATAAATGACTTTGTTTCTTTTTCTTATTTTCTTTTCTTTATTATTCACCCTCATCAATTTTTTTTTGTTCCATCCCCTCGGACTACACTAGCCAGAATTACGGCTAAAAATCTTTTCTCACTTTTAGTTTTATTACCCAGCTTCTTTTCAACTGTTTCATTTTTTTCTTTGTATTTGGCGGGTTCAACCGTTTAGTCCTCCCTTTTTTAAATGGAAACGTAGTCTCCTTCTAGTTTTCAATAAATGTTCATGCACAGGCGATCACATTATATCAACTTTATTACACGCGGAATTGCTTAGAAAGATAACTGTGATAGTGCTGTGTTTTTTTTGTTCAAACGCTTGAATAAGTGGTTCATTTTCGTTAAAATTGATTAACATGCGTGTGAACTTACAATGGAACGGGATTAGAGAAAAATCTTTGATGTCTCAGTTTTGCCTAATAGGATAGAGCGATGTGATTTTAACCATGATATGGTTAAACGATATTTTCGTTTATCAAAAATGAGAGTTGAATCACAATCTCGATTTCAAAGAATTATTGATTTTATCAAAGAATAACGGTTTTTTTTAAAGAATGACTTGATTCCAGAATTGTGGAATCCATTTCTATAAAATAATTGATTTAAAGAATAGTGAAATTTATTTATTCACAAAGAATGATGAATTTATCAAAGAATAATGAGTTTTGATTTTCGAAAGAATGGTTCGATTCCAAAATTGTGGAATCCGTTTATCCAAATTAATTGAATTAAAGAATGGTGAATTTATTTGTCCACAAAGAATGATTGATTTTATTTTATTATTATATATATATTTTTAAAAGAATGTGAATTTATACGAGTAAACATCTTTGTTTTTCTTTTGAAAAGAAATAAAAATGATATAACACATGCGAAGCGTGCGAAAGAAAATGTACAGTTAGCATATAATTTTTTTTATTTATGAAGGAATCTTGTCTTTACCCTGATGTCAAAATTATGAAACACCAGATAGACTAGAAGGGATTTAGAAAACAGGGAGTCTATAGGATTTTTTTGTCCTATGTATGCTTTGGTGATGCAATCTCGGTTAGAAATTGATACGACTTCTCATTGGCATGGTTTAACGATATACACTGAGTGTACGTGTGAACGACAATTTAATATACCCTAAATGTACGTGGATTGGCCTTTATGCCATTGGTTCACTAAATACTTCATATTTCGAAGAACGATCTATACGTGTGGCACTTAATCTGATATACAAATAGTACTATAACAGGTCCCACGATATACCTCCTACCCGTCAGGGTGATCGTTAATACTACGTTGGACGGTTATGATATACTCAGAGGGTACGAAACTGAGAAGAAGTGAGGGCTTATGTTTTAGCGTTTGTCGACCCATCAAGTTGGCATGCTTCTACATTTGGCCCTTGTGTATGATAAGATACGATATATGTATGCTGTGCAGATATGCGAAGTGTTGGCAATTTTCTCAATTTTATTTTAAAAAAAAAGAAAGGAAACATATTTTTTGTTTGTTCTTAGGCAAAAATATCTACATGGAATCAACCTAGTATGCTGCTTTGTTCTCGGGGAATCTTAGCATATGTCTAAGTTGTCATAAAAAGGCCAAAATCGGTACAGAGCATGTAAAAACAAGTTAAGACATGTGTGTACGGTAAATAGAAAGCAGATAAAGCATGATACCAAGCATATACATATCATAAAATTTAGTTCGCTTAAATATTTTCCCTAACATAGTCGCCATTGTGAAAATCCCGACGGGACCCCCCCGACTTTGTTCGGCGCGTGGCTCTATTTTGAAACAGTTTTTGAGTTGCCAGTACGCTTTTCGAAAAAATGGACAAAAGTGTGTTTTTGTACATGAGCTAGCCGTTAGGTAAGCATCATGGATCTCTCTAGTATAGAATGTTCCAATTTAAAAATAAACAATTACAACCAATCAAATGTAAGAAAATGTCAAGCAAAATACTAAAATAGTAAATGTGAAAAAAAGGATCATACTTCGTGATCGAGCAAACTCGAAGGCAAAGGAAATTGCTGCTCATAAAATGCATTATTCAGAGTGATGTTTCTAGATCCAACCACCCCATCCTGAATGGTAGGATATGACAATGGAATATAAAGCAAGTGGAAAGTCAGATAAGAGGGCTCGCCTAGTAAGAAGGTCCTGCCTAGTAAGAGGGACTCGTGGCATGGGACGGTCCAACCGTATAAACACGAGGTAGCATCACATCATAATACCATTGGAAGGAGCCGCATTAAAGTGGGGAGCCCTGCAAGGGTTCCCATGTGGGTGAGGCTTGGGTGGCAACTCGGACTCGCTAAAATCGAAACCCTTAAAATAGGTACCTGATTAAGCTCAAATATTGCATTTTTATACATATTTATGTGGCTTAATATACATGAATTTGATTATAATTACATTAACTTGTTAAGAATTTAGTTTTAATCATAAAATAGGATAATATTTTTATTTCTAGTGCATTTTAACCTTTTTATAGGTTAAATATGAACAAGAACGAATCCAGAAGTAAATTCCCTTAAAATTAGTCATTGTCGGTCAAATTCGGATCTAAATTAAGTTCAAGAGGTGAATTGAAAGAAAATCTCAAGCTTAAGCATGAAGGGGGTGGATGGAAGAGACTAAGAGAAGCCAATAGAGCAATCCCAAGTAAAGAAAAGTCTTTTGAATCAAACCGATAAATTTTCGAATGAAGAAGAGATTCACCGCGCGCAATGCTTATGTTCTAGCCAATTTTGGTATTTATTCGTGCAGAATTTGAAGAAAACTCCTGAAATAGAAGTTGTAAAGATCTAAGTTAGCTACGTGTAGGAGAAAACCTTACATCAATCGGAGTTCGAAATACAAAGTTATGACAGAAATACGATCAGTGCGCCAATATATCAGGTTTGAGCGCGAAAAAATACATAAATTCATGGTGCATATATTTACCAAATGAGATCCTTAACCTAGATGGCAAGTGGCCAGCTTTCTACCCATGCTCAGTCCAATGGTCGAATCTCACACCTGACCAACCACGAGTTTGAGCCGGAAGACTAAGTGACTTAGTCTCTCAAGCCAACGACTTGATAGACGATAAAAGCTATTTTTAACTTTTTAATTATTTTCTTTAATTTTGTTTTTTTTAATTAACTAAGAAATTGTTTTCTTTAATTTTGATTTTTTTAATTAACTAGGAAATTATTTGGGTTTTTTTTATATATTTTGAACTTGTCGATGGTATTTTAGGTTTTAGGTTTTTAACTTTTGGGGATAGCGTAGTTGACATCTTAATTTTTTTTTTCAATTCCCATATTATTCAGGGAGAGAATTTTTGAGAGTATCAAGTTCTTTTTGGTATTGTATTAAGATGGAATTAATTAATACAATCATACACTTATCTTTCAATTTGAGTTCGCGCAGTTCCCATTATAGTTTTTCAATCGCTACGTATCTGTAAGTTTCCTTTTCAATATTCTTTTTAATTTCTTTCAATTAATGATCTTCAATGCTTAGATTGTTCTTTAATTGTATAGTTGAATGTGATTACTTATCTAAATTCATGCTTAAATTTGAAATTATTGTTGGAATTTCCTCATAAAACCCGCATAGAACCATAGAATTCATGTTTTCTTAATTTAATCGTAACTTTTTCGTTTCTTATCCTTCTTATCCACTTTTGATTATACCCATATCAAAACGACCGTAATTTAGTTCTCTATAAAACCCTACTGATTTGGAGACTCAAATCCTAAGATTTTCAAGTCATTAGGCCATTTGTGTTGCTGGCATATTGTTTATTTTTCAAAAGTGTTCAACTCATAATTTCTATTTGTCGCATGTTCTTAATTTCTGATTGTTTTGAAATTTTGCATACATTTATATGCTTAGGTTTTTAATTTATTTTTCATTCTTGAATATAAATATGCTGTTTTTTTTAATTATTTTACTGAGCATGAATTTATTAAATATGTTTGGCTAGTTCATTAGTTTGGAGTCCGTAAGGAACGGGTATATCGACACTGTAGTTTTCGGATCCAAATTCAATTATAATTAATTTTTTACAGGTTAAAAGGTCATTACAAATCTAATTTTTATTAAATTATTATCCTAATATGCTAATCACATACTTCCATAAGAAATTTAATAAAGTCTTTTCAACAAAAGAACCAAACTAGTTTGAATTGTTATTTTTTGCGCTAAACCTTAACCGGTTTACTTAGAGAGCAGTCTATATTCTCTAAGTTAATTATTTATATATCCTTTTAGATTTCAAACTTAAGTGCACTTTTTTCGATATTAGTTTTAATCATTACTTTTTGGTACCGAAATTACCAATTTTGTGTTTTCACCGCTCGTTTTAGTTTAAATTTGATTTCAATCATGTTTTAACATTTTTGAATTAAATTGTGGTAATTACTTAATATTTTTAAACTCATTTTTAGTAAAAGGTTTTGTAGTGTCAAGCACTACTTCACTTTAATAAACATGTGTTTTTGGTAAAATTAAGTAACGCGAATTGATTCCATAATTAGTATTGGTACGTATCGTTCATGTCATGCATAAATTATTGCGAAAGATACGAGTTTATAAAATCAATTAACTCATAGATAGTAGGCTGATTTTTAAAGAAAAATTAATTATAAAAGGATTTTCGGTCCAACGAATTATCCGTTGTGTTGCCCAGAACTTGTGGATGGATACCCCTAGCGCTTTTTATTCTTGATTTTAATTAAAGTTTTTCGCGTGTTTAATTAATTTAGTACGTTGTTTTTGTTGACCTTGAAGGTCTTAATCTTATTTTGATAATAACAATAAATCAATCATGTGTAATTTAACATGTTCTTGATATAAGATTATAGATTTCTTATTTGGAAAATCAAGAATAGCATGATTGCTCAAAGGAAGTTTGACAATGATCATTCAATCAATATCCGATCAAGTCAACGAAGCATTGAACTAAAACCAATCTATCCGAATCAAGATCATTCAACTACAAGCGTTGGTCAAGTTAAAGAAGATCATTCTTATCACTCACAGGTTAGCAATGCAAATCCATGAAGCACAAAGATCAAGAATCATATGCAAAAGTTTAAAGGGAAAAACTTCAAGTGAAGAATCAATTTGAAGAAACAAATCGAAGCATTCGAAGACTCATCTATTCGGTAATTGAGTATTTGCTTAGGATTAATGTAAAGTTTCTTAATTGATTGATTATATAGCTCAAACATGAGCTTGCATCATTATTAGATTGATCAAAACCAAGTTTGAATCAAAATCATTTCAAAACATCATTCTTGCAAAAACCGGTTTTAAAATAAATTCATAATTAATTCATATGAATGAATTTTGATACAAAAACATATTTGGGAGTCTTAGAAACTTTTTTGGAACACTCCTCAAACATTAGAATCAATTTTGGAGTCATATTGCAAAAGTTGGAAAATTGCACAAAAGTCCCCACTCCAGTGCCATGTAGCCGACTCCACTGAATGTGCTGGAGTTGACTCCCTCAAGGAAAAGCCATGGAGTCGACTCCATGAAGACTCAGGGAGCCGACTCCCTTAACAGAATATAGCCGTTGGAACTTTGTTTAAAGTGCATTTTTGCCCCATTAATTTATATCTCCACCACAAACGGCTATATCACTTTTGGGACTATAAATATGACTTCTAAGACTCATTCTAATCACCTTGAATCATTCATACACTTCATACTTCATCTATCTTCAATATCTAAAGATTCAAGAAATTGTTTTTGATCAATCATTAATTTTTGAGCTATATCATCTTGATCAAATAGGATAACTCTAGTATGAGCTTCAAATTGTATTCTTTATACACTTGAGAGAGTTATTGTAAATTGGTGAGAATCACCAAGCAATTAGATTTCATTGTGAGAGGTAAATCTCATAGGAAAAACAAGAAGGTAAATTCTTGTTTAGTTTTTGTGAAAGGTAAATTTCACAAGGTTAGCAAGAGGGTATCTCGTGAGAGTATTGTGGTGTAGCAATACTTGTAGAGTGTGTGAGACAACACTTGTAGAGGTTTGATCTTCACCCGGAAAGAGATTGATTTTAGTGGAAATTCTCGGGGAACTAACCGAGCGCGGACTATGGTTTGGTAAACCAAAGCCGTGTGGACAAAAAGCCTTGGACTTCAAATCGGTTCAATCTTTCTTACTCAATCTCTTTATTTACTTGTTATATTATTGTTTGCTTGAGATTGTTTATTTGATTGATTGTTTATTTGATTGCATTCCTTGATAAATTTGTTTAACAAATTATTTTACTTAAACATTTTCGAAAAGTTTTTAAATTCCGCATTTAGTTTTAAAAACCCTATTCACCCCCCTCTAGGGTTGAAATCCGACCTACAGTTTTTATTACATATTTTATTTAGCTCTTTTTGCATGTTTATTTTATTTTAGTTTGGTTGCTTTTAGGTTAGTAATGTTTTGCTCTCTTTAGGATTAGTTTTAGATGTATGTTTTATTTAGTTTTATTGTCACTAGTTATTTTAGTTATCAATCTACATTCCATTCTCTCCATATTTCATCTTTTTTTTATTTTTCTTATCTTCCTTTTGAAAGAAATATTCATAACTCAAATAACTACCCTCATCCCCGTGGATCGATCCTCGGATTTATCGAGTATTTATTACTTGACTGATCAACTGCACTTGGGTGCAATAACTCGCGTTGTTTTCCCTGAGTCAATACCACCCATGGGAACATAATCACCCTGTTGCTCATCAACATCCTCTTTTGGGGAGGCAGGGTGGTCAAGAGAAATAGTTGATGATGGTGGAAGAGGAAGATCAGGCTGGGTTGTAGGCTGGGCATACCCACCAGGGACGGCCATCACTTACATAGTTTCGACGGGAACAAGGGGCCGACCGACATTAAGTGTATGAAAATGTAATCCTCATAAGCCACCTCAGGCCCTTGTAAAAACTCGTAAAAAATTATCCCACCTTGGGGCAAGGTAATCTTTTTACCCTCCATCCGCTCAGGCTGACTCATTAATAGAGGAGGGTAGATGGGATCCCATAAAGGAAAGTCGAGAGAGTGCTAACAAATAACCCTCTCAATAAGTTATAACTAATACTCGTACTCCCCATGGAACACTGTGCGGTGCTGGGAGAGTAGCTAGGTCAAATCATCTCCCCACTAAATGTAGTGGTATAAAAGCCAAGAAATCTGGAAAATGAAAGAAGAAATCCATCAGTATTATATGCATAACCATAGAGTCCAAAGATCTTTGAAGTTCGAAATAGTAGATATACCTACTTCTCTGTCAATTCATTTAGTACTACCCTTACCTGATTAAAGGATATGTGACATCATTTCTTCCTGTTCAGGGATCAGTACAAATTTTGGAGAGGTCAGCCACTAGCTAAGTATTTCAACGGTTGCCACACATGGGCCCCGTCAAAATGTGTAGGGAACTAAACTTGAAACAAGCAAAGGCAGGTAAATAAGACTTAACATTTATTGCTTATTTCAGGAAATCTTAAAATGCAGCAAGGCATGAAAGATAGAGCTTATGAGAATTGCATACCTCCCACAAATAGGACATGCTGATATGGCTATCATATATCCCCCAGGAAAACAGGTTCATCGAATGGTGGAGCGTAACAAACCCAGGCTTGCCCAATTCATCCCCTCGATAGTCAAAAAAGCCCAAAAATAATAGAGCCACCACAAATGCACCAGCCCTGCTATATTGACCACCAAAAACTGCTCCAACATATCAACAAAAAGTAGTGGCCCCTCTACCTAACCTCTAGAGGAGTCAGAATGTATGTCTGCTCTTATTGCTGAATGTAAGCCTTCAAATACTCAACCTAGTAGCATTTCCCACAGCCAGATAAAAAGCCTGACCCAGCGCCGCCTCCACTCCAGTTAATGTAACCACCCTCCTCCTATCTATAAAAATGAACTGCCCCACAAATGGAAATCCTCCCATCATGTGAAAATTAAGGGAAGTCATAGTCATCTCCGCAAAGCCGAAGTGGAAGTTGTTGGTGGTATCCCGCCTGTACTGACTGAGTACCTATAAAAGAATTAGACTCTGCTTTTTGGGAGCTCATAACAGTGAATCCAGAAAGGGCCAAACCCCACAGAATGAATTAGCATAGAGACGTCTAGAGGACATCTTTCCCAAACATCGGCCAAGGGCCGAATCGAGCCCTGACCTCGAAGACCACCACTTTGGTATGAACAGTAAAAAATTGTGGTAAGAATCAAGCAATGTGCATATGTTAAATAAATAAACTAACATGGTCTTTCAGAAATAATTTAGATATTTTTTATACCAAAGTAAAAGTAAAATTATACATGCATATCTACTAACATTATATTTCAGGGGCATTTTAGTAATTTTTCTACCTAAAAAGTAGCTAATTGTACTAACATTGTCTTTTAGGGATATTTTAATAATTTTTCTACCTAAGAGGAAGCCAATTGTACTAACATTGTCTTTCAGGGATATTTTAGTAATTTTTTACTTATGAGATGGCCATTTGTACTAACATTGTCTTTCAGTAACATTTTAGCAATTTTGCACCAAATGGGTGATCAATTACGCCAATTTTATCTTTTAAAGAGGTGTTTTAGTCAAATCAATCTCCCGAAATGGCAAGACAACTAGTCTCTGGAAATAGAAAGATACCTAGTCTCCCTCAAAGGCAAGACATATTGTTGGTTGGATTTTAACCCTGGAGGGGGTGAATAGGGTTTATGATGCTAAATGCGGAATTAAAAATTTTCAAGTAAAGTTTTAAGAATAAAACTTTAACTATGTCTATATCAAGTAAAATAAGCAAATCAAACAAGCAATCTCAAGAGCAAGTAATAAGAGAGCAAGTATAATTGTAAGTAAATAAAAAGATTGAGTTAGAAAGATTATACCAAATGAGCCCAAGTGGTTTTGTTCACGCGGTTCGATTGATTAGACCATACGTTCGCTCCCAGATAGTGCCCCCGAGAAGTTCCATTAAAAGTCGATTTTTTTTGTGAAAATCAAACCACTACAAGTGTAATTGTCTCCCTACACTTTACAAATGTTGTTCTTCTCACAACACTCAACTCAAGTGTGATTCTTCTCACCATACTCAACACAAAAAAGATCATTCTTGCTAAACTATGAAGTTGACCTCTCACAAATTCTTGAATATAATTAATTTGGTGATGAACACTAAGACAGAATAACTCTTAAGTGTATTTGAAGATTACAAATGAAGCTCACACTAGGGCTATCAGGTTTGATCAAGATTTATAGCTCAATAAAGAATGATTGATCAAAACAAAGGCTTGGATACTTGAGTATGATAAATATATGAAAAATGAGTTTGTATATATGTTCAAGCTTGTCAAAATGTGTCTTAGATGTCTAATATATAGTCCCAAATATGATATAGCCATTTGAGAGGTTTGGTACCAAAAATGGTAAAAAATCAGAAATTCAATGGCAATATTCGTTTGACGAATATTGAAAAAAACCGCCCACGGACAAACACCCCTAAAGGTATGTCCACACGACACACACCTGAGTATATCGTGGGGACACACTTCTAGGGATTTATGTCAGCGGACAAACTTTTCCCAGCCGATTTTTCCTTTTTTGCGTATCGATACTTCCTAATCTCTTAAAATCATGTAATTTTATAGAGAGCTAGGAAATGTTACAGGGAATAACATACTCAAAAATCATCTCGATCAGACAATCGGATCTATGGGAATTAAAAAAACTAGGAATCCAGCGCGAAAAATCAAACGGAGGCCTTCATGATGTTCAAAAATTCTAAAATTTTGACAGTTCGTAGGTCTTAACATTTCTAACAACATGTTAACAAATCAGATCAATCCAATATTTCATTTGGCCAGAATTACAAAAATCGTTGCATGTTAGACAAGGTTTATTCGCAGATAAACCATTCTAGGCCCAGCCTATTAATTATTCTACAGATATAAATACACCTGTATAGACCTATTTGAATCATCAGTCAGCTCTGGGACTTCTAGAATAGTGCTCTAAAATAGTATTCTACTATTTTCAAAGTTCTCAGGTATTTTTTATCTTAGTCCGGCTTTAATTTTTTTATCTGTCTTTATTTTTATTAATTATAATTGATCAATTGCATGTAAAAACTGTTATTTATCTCAAAATAAGTCCAAATTTCATATTTAAATCCCTGTTTCAAAACTGAAGGCGTGGAACGAGCTATAACCATTTTAAACATATTTTTATCAGTTAATTTCATAAAATCTCGATTTTACTAGTCTCGGTCCACGAAGGAGTCAATACACGTTTGTACCCGGTTTAATCTATAAATCACGGTGCTTACCTAAATATCCAATATGAGAGTACTAAATTCGTCAATGCCGATTTAAATTATTAAATTGTCGTACACTATTGACGAACGAATCTCGAGGATTGCTTGGATATTTGATTCTAAATCGAATTAGCTTCCGAAAAGCCCTAAATCTTCCCAAAAACACCTGTTTTACTATCTTTCATTTTCAAAACCATTTTTCAAATCACACACACACACACACACTGATTTCTAAAATTGATTGGCGAAGACATGCTTTCCATCCCCACCCCAAATCTCGTTTTCCTAAAATTATGGACCAATACGCAATAATACCAATAAGCATGCGAATGTTTGATTATAATTTCACGCATATCCTACTTTGAGACCGAAAGGGCTAATTGGGTGCTTAACACCTTCCTGATTCGTAACTTAATCCCCGAACTTTTGAATAAACTAGTTTCGCATTAATTGTGTAAGAGGTCGTTTAGTTCATAAATGTTCATCTTTTACACATACTTTTGTTTGTTTAGTAAAACAAACTGTCGACTCTACTTTCCTCCACAAACTGTCTCATTTTCTCTAATAATTAATTAAAACGAACCATTTTTTAAACTAACCGAAAAATCGGAGGAATCGTCGCCAAGGGGGGCCAGTGTCGAAAGCACGGGTTCTCACAATTAAAATGCCAATTTTGTATGATGAAACTAGTAGGATTTTGTATGATATTTAGTAACTCATATATACGAATTTTGGGCTATAAACAATAGAAAAAGAGTGTAAAAATGTGAAAACAAGTATGTTCATTTAGAAACCGAAAGGACAATGTAGGGTGCCTAACACCTTCCCAACAACGTAATATAGTCCTTGATTCCACTCTGGTTATGTAGGCCATATTTGTTCCCGCTCTAGCTTTATTTATTTTTTTTGTCCCTTTTTCTAGAAAACATATTGGCAATTTTGGTCATTAAAACACAATGTGTAAAATGTGCGCACCTCGTATAGGGTCGATGGGGGGGGGGGGGGTTCCATCAGGATTCTCACAAGGGGTCTCAACGAGTAGAAAAGGCTTCAGTGTTATTTTCTTTATTTTGGAGTGCAGGTTTGTTCAACTACTCCCTAAGCAACAACTGAAGTGTCTGCTTCTCCAATCTTAATTTTGTAAGCTCACTTTATGAGCCATCAACAATTGTATTATCATTGTAATTGATGTCCACTGCCCCCTAGGTAGAACAGTGGGTGGAATGGGGTTGCCTACCCTTGGTAGAATTGGCAGAATGCCATCGCCACCATGTTATTACTGGTATTGGGAGGTGTGAGGACCATCCATTGTTCTTCTGGTCTAAACCATGGTGATTGTTTTCCTAGGAAATAGGAGGGTAGATTAAACTAATTGATATGAATCTGGGTAGGATCAAATTGCTAAAAACTGGGAAATGGAATTTGGATTCCCACAGATGGCACTAATTATGAGTGCCAAAAAATTTGAGTCTCTCCACAAGGTAAGTACTAAACAATAATCAATTTTACTTAGAGAGATTTAGAGAAATGATTATTGAGATGAGATTTTTTGGTGACGTTAGGTTCCTTCAGTAGGGTTTATACTATTCCGGCAGTACGTCTTCCGTTTGTATATATGTGTTTTATCTAATAATTTATCTCCGATCTCCCCTTGTGTTGAGCTTTCCCACTTCTTTTCTCCCTTTTTTATAGCCATTTGTATCATTCTCTTTCTAGATATTTAGGATTAATTTTACAGACTAATTGAAATTAAATTTGTGATTAATAAAAAAATATTTATTTTCAATAGTTTACCCATACAATTAAATTTTGACATATTTTTTTTGGGGGTTTATTGACTTAACCCCTTGCGCTAATAGCCATATTTGAGAAAACCCCCTAACATAATTTTTATTAGATTTAACCACCTAAAATTTGACGCCCTGACTATTCTGTTAATTTTTAATTATTTTGGACCAAAATACCCCTTTTATTCTTCTTCTTCATCTTTTTCATCCGCAACATCAAACCCATCTCTCTCTCTCTCTCTCTCTCTCTCTCCATTCCTTTCTCTTTTCATTCCTTTGCCCCTCATTCTCCTCCTCTCCTCTTCTTCTTCTTCTTCTTCTTCTTCTTCTTCGACCATCCCTCAACTACTACCCCTCTGGCCGGCGCCGGTGCCGGTGGTGCTGCCTCCTCCATTCCTTTCTCTCTCTTCCCCATCACCATCCACCTCTTTTTCTCTTCCTCACCAACATCAAACCGTGGTCGAAATCATTGTCTGTATAGGCTTGAAATTTCCCCCAATAATGAAATAAAAAATGATCCTTCCCCCAACAGATTAAGTTATATACAAAATCAATCCTTCCCCTTTTTTTTGTTTTTGGAGCCGGAATTCCATCCCTGGCAGACCATTGCTGCAATCACCATCCATGAAAAAAATAAACTTTCTCTCTCTATAATATATATATACACATATGCCCAAAAATTTGTGGGTTTCTTTCAATTTAATTTTGATTTTAGGTGCAAAAGAGAGGCGGAGGAGAGAACATTCAGATGGAGATGGAAGAAAGAAAGAGAAAATTAAGTTCGGAATTTGATTTCAATTCCAATGTTTTAGGTTTGAAATTTGATTTTATTTTAGAGTTGTATTTGGATGTTAATGTAGAGAGTGAAAATTAGGAAAGAAGGAAGAAGAAGACAGGAAGAAGATGGCAGGGATTAAATGAGGAGGAAGGGTATTTTCGTCCAAAAAAAATCATTTTGGACGGAAAAAAGACGGCGTCAGATTTTAAGGGGTAATGTCAAATAAAAATTATTTTAAGGGGTTTTCTCAAATATGACTATTAGTATAAGTTAATAAACCCCTTTTATATATATATATATATATATATACAAAGATTCACTCATTATGAAATATGTGTCGTATGGTATCTAACAATTCCAAAAGAAGAGATTGGTTGATATGCTTTTCAATTAGTTGGAATAGTAGTAATTAATTTCTAGATGACTCAGAGGGTCAATAATTAAAATTTTTAATTTACACTAAACAATGGTAGCTTGATAGCCTCCATGCAATCTTCGAATTAAATAATTATATTTTGACAAGTATTCGAGCTTAAATGATTTGTTGAAAGTTGACTGCATAGACTAGCTAGGCCACTAGGGAATGGATGTGAAAAACTATTGCTTATTACTCTCTTTTTTTAGGTGACTATTTAAATTACTTTAGGTGGTTTTTTAAAATTTCTGCTTCAAAATTAAGAAAATAATAAATATATTTAAATATCACTAATCATCCAATGCTACCATGAACAATTTCAAATCTGTTTGGTTGTATTTTTTCACAAAATTTGGAATTCATGTGAATGTAATTTTAAAATCTTTTTAAAATTTCATGATTTTCAATTTATGTGTTATTTTAAATTTTTTTAATAATTTTCATAAGTATTTTATAAATTATTATCAAAATATAGTAATGTAAGTTGAGTATGGGTGAGATTTTTATCCATTTACGTATTTTAAATAGAGAAACAATGCCTTAGTGACCAATAATGACAAGAGATATAATTAAAAAGAAATGGATCAATTCAAACACGGGAATTTAACACGTGATCTACAAAATCCCAACCTTTTGAGTGGATTGTTAAATCATGAATTTGCAAGATTTCAAATTTTGACGTAATTTAAAATATCGAGATTTATTCTAAAAGAACACTTATGAATTTTATAAATCACGTGATTAATCAAATCCTATCTCAAAATCACATGAAAAAAACATAACCTATTAAGGACATGTGATAGATGAGGATTATCCCCATTTATGTATTTCATTACCATTTTCATAACAAATTTTGGTGCAGTCTTTCACGGAATCTTTTTTTTGAAAAAAATAACATTTAAACTAATTTTCAATTAACACAAATTCTTAAAAAAATAAATTAGAGCTTATTAAAAAGTCAAATTTAAAAAAAATTATCAATTTAAAACAGAATGAGTAAAAAATCAAAATTTATCATTAATATGTATTTGTGTTATTTACGTGTAAAAACATATTCTTGTTATTTGGGATTATATATTAAGGATTTAGAAATACTAAAAGTGAATTTTCTAGAAGTGCTTAATGTTCTTCTTTACCCCCTTCATCTTTTATCTTAGTAGATGATGGGGGAGATTAAATTACATATTATGGAGTTCAAGAATAATTTTCTTGCGATGGACGGAATAACAAAATAAAGGAGTTGAAAAGTCTTGGAATCTATCTTACTTTTTCGTTGTCTTTACGTCAAAAGAAGACTGGTTTAATAGTCTTGGAATATATCTTACTTTTTCGTTTTCTTTACGTCAAAAGAAGACCGGCTTAATCTAGTTTCTTAACGTATAAGAGGCGTAAGGTGGGAGATAAAAAGTGTACATAAATGTTTGATCAAGCTCACTTTAAAAAGTCGATATTATGATTAACCTATAGTTCAAGATCTTTGTGGCCCATTTTTATTACAGAAAAAGAAATTATGTGGCCAAACAAGACATTGAAATATATAATAGCTAGCCACTATTTGACTAGCATAAATAGTCGATTAAAATGTGCAAATTATATGATGATCTACCAATCCTAATTGGTCAACGAGTAGAAGAAAGCTGAGCTGTAAGATAAGTGATGGAAAATAACAATTTATGTAAGTATGAATTTGATTAGTGACATGTGTTATCTTGCAATAGTGCCTACATTTATCTTTTATAATAATTTTTCTATCACATCAACCTTAATGTAACTCTATCTTATATATATGAAGTGTGATTCTATTTTTACCTCTAATAATGCTTGATTTTTCTCTGTCCTTCATTCGGTCATTGAAAACCGAGTAAGAGCTTATTATTTGATTCTTAAAGGGTCGAATATAAATTTGATTATCCCTTACTTGGCTCCTAAATACCAAGTAATAAAGTTATATTTGAAGAAAAAACTTAGACAAGGCAAGATGGTGTTTTCCCAAGTTCCACATAGGAGAAAGAAAAAACCTTTCATAGGTTTTTATATGGAGAAATTGGCTTAAGGGCTTGAGCCCTTTGGGTATTAGACTTTTGTGCTATTGGGTGAGGACTTGGATGAATGTGGTTCACCACGCGCGGGCCGGGCCGGGGCTCGGGCTTTGGGCTTGTCTTGAGCTATGTATAAATTTTTGATACAAAATAGTTTTAGAAAATTTTATTTGTTAAAATAAAATTTATTTTGAATTTTTTTTTTAAATTTCAAAAGTGGTCAAACCACTTCCAAACGGCTTCCACTTTTCTCTCCAAGTCTCCGTGTATTCTTCCAACGAAACGGAATAGATTTTTTTTTAATTATCCTACTGTTTTTTATTTTTCTTAATATACCATAGCGAAATTTTTTTTTTCAGTCGCAATCTTCTTCAACAAAAAGAAACCAAAAAATATTCAAAAGAACCCTAGAAATTTTTTTTGCCTTCGGCGGTAAAAGATTTACCGATTTCGAGTACAAACTTTAGAGTGATTGTCGAACGATCAATGAAGGTGCACGTCGATCATACAGGAGAGCATTTGAGCTATTTCATCTTGGGGACGGCATGGCGATAAACGAATTGCTAGCACAATTTCGAACAGAACCGCGAAACGTCTTAAAGAGAGCGATCTAGTCCGAGACTCAACCCGGTGTACTCTCTTTCCATCTTTAATTTTACGTTTTGCAGTTCATATTTTTCAACATATCTCCTTATTCAACACTTAAAAACCGAATAAAGAGTGAGAGTAAAACTAAATATGATTAGAGGTGAAAATAAAATAACCACATATAAATAAGAATTAATCATATCTCCTGTTCACTGCTTTATTGCGGTCCATGGAGAACATTTGAAAGGTGGCCAATTAATCTCTCGCAAGTCCCATCAAGCATGGAGATGAGATCTCTTAACGAACCCCATAATTCAAAATCGATTGGACCCTACATTTGACTTGACAAACTTGCACCTACACAAATAAAGTGTTAATTTTGTTGTGCTCACCTGCACATAAGTCTAGGCTTAGAACATTAATTGGGTCTATCAATTTATACACGTAGTAATGATATTGTTCTTAATTTAAATATTTGTAAATTATAGACGTAAAATTTTCATCTTAAAATGCCTCACTTACATACTCATATTGAGTTTTATAACATACAGTAACGATATTGTCTCCAACTTAAATACCTTTAAATCACAGATGAAGAGTTTTCATCTTAAAATCCTCACTTATATACCAATTTTGAGTTCTATAACACAAAGTCCAGCAAATGAGACGCTTTTTGTAGCGACTTATATACCCATGTTGAGTTCTATAATACCAAATCCAGCTATTGGGATGCTTTGTGTATCAACTTATCACCTTATGCTCTACCAAGTTTTTCCCGACTCTACCTAGTCCAGCTACTTGTACTGCTTCACAAGTGTATGGATTCACCATCGACCTTTGATACCATAGGGCACCAACTGGGCTCGCTGGTGGATTTACCATCGACCTCTGATACCACAAGGCACCAACTGGGCTCACTAGTGGATTCACCATCGACCTCTGACACCACAAGGCACCAACTGGAATCGCCGGTATGCGCACATAGTAACGATATTGTCCCCAACTTAAATACCTTTGAATTACAGGTGTGGGGTTTTCATCTTAAAAGTCCTCATTATTATGTGGTTACTATCCCCTACTTATATACCCATTTTGAGTTTTAGGATATTTTCTTGTAGGATCAATGATTTTAACCAACCATTTTCAACAAATTCCACTAACTACGGACTATATTTTAATTATTAATTTCTCGATTTGTTTTCAATTTTACTTTCCAAGTACAGGTGTTCTTGCAATCATTAAAACAATTCTTCTTATTCTATTCGTAAACTCACCCTACTAATTTTTTAAATTCATGTTTATTTATCCGGTTTTATTTTGAGAAGTCAAAGGAATTTTTTTTAAATATTTTAAAGTTATCTTTCAATCGCAAAATATTCTTAAAGTCATTCCAACTTATTTTTTAAATCATCTCCACCCTTTTCAATTTTTTTCAATTTAGAATCTCAAATCACTTCTCTCTTAATCTTCAGCAATAATGGATGATTTGTTGTCATTGGAAAAGAAGCCCCAACCCATCAATACCAACCTTGCTAAGATCTCCAAATACAATTTCCCAATTTACAACCTCCCCTAAATACATCTCCCACGAAGAAGCCGCCATCCAATTCTGATCGTGGAGCAAAATCTTTCGATACTACACCGGCACCGGCTATCTTGCCGGTGGCCCGGTGCCATTGTCGGCGGACTCATGTGTTCTGTCAAAGGCTTTAAAGCCACCGAGTACGGCTTTAAAAAACACAATTTACAATTTGTTAATTTGTTTGAAAGGAGCTTTATAAAAAATAACCAACTCTTAATTTTGTCAATACACATGATGAACTGTATAATCTTTAATTCAAAATCTAAAATCAATGTAATTTGAGCACCTCTGTAATAAGCGTCATTGTAATTGAGGGCGAGGAGGAGGAGGGGGGGGGGGGGGTGGAGTGTAATTGCCCCTTCTTGGATTTGAATTTTTTCTACTATATATAGGATATTTTTTTGGAAAATATATATATATAGGGACTTATGTGTTGAACTTGAAATTCCAAGATATCCAAGTATAAGGGTCTAAACTTTAGGGACCAAGTGAAACTTTAAAATTATTTTGTCAATTAGTTTATGTTCTCTCTCAATTCACTGACCAACCAACCATTCATTCTCCACCCTTTGCTGCTTCTTCGCTTCTCTGGTTCTCTCTCACGAACTCGAGCCCGTCCGCCGCCCTTGCTCACTGCTTACACACAATATTACTTCCTCTTAATTAATAATAGATGTACTTTTTAATATTAAGTATGTTTCTTCATTAATTACAAAATATTAGTTATATTCTTGTTTGATTGCATAACATATTAGATTAATTAAAAAATTACTAATGATTGCTATTTGCTCAATATTATGTTACTTCTTGATTAATTTCATAATATTAGGTATATTTCTTGAATAATTGACTAATTGTATAATATTAGATCTATGTTAGATTAATTGAAGAATTGCTGGTGATTGCTAATATTAGGTCAATTTCTTGATTTATTTCATAATATTAAGTGATTTAGGTCTAAATCTCTAATTTTAATTTGCCTTAAACAAGAAGAGAGTTAATTAATTTCATAAAATACATTAACAAGACATTTTCAGTAATATTGAAAACGAGGAAGTGTAACAATATTTTCAAATTATGAAATCCTGTAAAATGTTATTGTAATTTATAGAGATTGGTATTTGAGATATTAGTTGTAACAAATACTATTATTTATATTATTATATTTGTGTTAAAATTTAATGGCTTTTGGTATATTTTCTTGTGGTTTAAATTTCAAAAATATAGTCTAATCACAAGATATGCAAAAACTAACTAAAATGTCCGTTTAATACACACTAATTTAATAGGGTGTTCTTAAACACACTCACATAATCCGTCTTCTCACCCCACAAAAAGTTAATATTACGTCAATCTTAATCTAAAAATTAGCATAAGATTCTTTCTTCTCACCCCAGTTTCTGTATTTGAAAAAATTGTCACTAATTTGTCTTCTCACTCATTTAATTTTTTTAAAATTTAAAAAGTCCATTCTTTTCAACAAATAATTCTACAACTCTAGTTCCACAATATTTTGATAAATGATTTATTTTTATAAAAAATATTTTATTTTTTCGATTAATTAGATACAGCCGTATAAGAGACAGTAATATTATAAAGATTGAAATTTTATTATTAGCTAGTGGAAACGGTCGGGGTAATTATCTTGTGTTAACTAATTAATTTTTACTTTGATTAGATGTTTCATTTTAAACAGTTGGTTGCCTAAAAGTCTAAAACTATTGTTATTGCTATTTTTATTTTTCAAATTTACACTTTACTGTTTTTGAAATTGTCATTTATGGGGTTTGACCCTATCTCTAATTAGGAATTTTGTAAGGTCAATAATGAATTTTGTAGATGTGCAATAAAAAAATAAATTTATTATTTGACTTATAAGAAAGAGGTGCTATGTCGGTAGCGTGTATAAAAAAGACGGGGTAGGTTGAATGTTTTCGATATATGGATTTATATAAAATTTTCATGTTTTAGTTTTAGTGACAATGAAATTAACGTCTTAATAGTGCATCCAGTAAACTCACCCACCACTGGGGTGAATTGAAAGTTTTTTAAAAAATTAAGTGGGGTGAGAAAAAAATATTCTCTTATTGGAATGAGAAGACAGATTATGTGAGTTTATTTAAAAAGTCCCATTTAATACTCTATTATCTTTTAGATTAATAAAGTGACAGCAGTAGTTTGAAAGTGAAAAAAAAAAATTTGTCCATTGACACGTGCAGATTATTTTAAATTGCTAAAATACCGAAATATGGTAGTTTTTATCAAATTGTAAAATTTATTATGATAATCAGTTTGATAAAGTATAATTTTTTCCGTAAAATGAAGTCTGCAGACTTCAATTTGATTACTCATTTAATTTACATTTTTCATCCAAGTAATACAAAAATTAAACAAATCCCAATTGAACAAAAATGCCCACCTCGACTTACACTTCGGGCCGCCCCTGCCTAAAAACTATATATGACCCTGTTTATGTTTTTGCAAAGTACTCATCATCACACACACACACACACACAGTCATCCTCTCTGTTTTCACCTATTTTTCTAACAAGCTAATGGTTTCTTTGACTACTTCTTCTTCAATGGCCATTATGGCCATAATTGTGGTTGTGCTCTCAACGGGTAATTCTTGTGCAAAACTCTCAACTAAATTTTACTCTAAAACATGTCCAAAGTTATTGAGTACCGTAAAACCTGTAGTTCAATCTGCAGTGTCTAATGAAAAGCGCATGGGTGCTTCTCTCCTTCGTCTCCATTTTCACGATTGTTTCGTCAATGTAATTCCTCTCCCCTTATTCTCGACATATTCGTACGTGTAAATAAAAGATGTTTTATATCTCGTGAGTTTCCATATTGGGAGAAAATATTCACTACAATCCGAGGAAGTGGCTATTTACAGAAGACCTAAAATCATATTCTATACAAAATTTCTATAAATTTGTGCTACATGACAACAAATCTTAAAACAGAAACTTCAAACAATACACACTAACTAATAAAACATATGAGTTACGTACCATGAGGTATAAATTAACTATAATATATTTGTGATTTTCTTTAACGTTATGACAGGGTTGTGATGGATCAATACTTCTTGATGACACATCTTCCTTTACGGGAGAGAAGACTGCTCCTCCCAATAATAACACCATCAGAGGATATAGCGTAATTGACAATATCAAATCCAAGGTAGAGGAAGTGTGTCCCGGTGTGGTGTCATGCGCTGATATTGTAGCCTTAGCTGCCCGTGACTCTGTTGTTGCTGTGAGTAAATTATATATCTGACTATAAAAACAATCTAGTCTAGTATTGAAGCTTGCAGGACCAAATTGGGAAGTAAAACTAGGAAGAAGGGATTCAAAGACAGCAAACCTATCAGCTGCAAATAGTGGAAGTATACCTTCTCCCTCTTATTCCCTTAGTAATCTCATCAACAGATTCCAAGCTAAAGGTCTCTCTACCAGGGATATGGTTGCCTTATCAGGTACTCTAATTAATTACCCTCAATAATTTTTACTTACTAGAACTCGTTGCACACTCAATATGTGCAAAATACTTTTGATTGTAATTATTAATAGTAGGTAAATTATTAATATATTTTAATTCATTTTATAGGATTTGGTTTAGTCCACGTATGAATGGTCCACCTTACAATCCGCACATTATTAAAAGACAGGCTCACTTTGGCATATGAATTCTGTTGGGCTTTTTGTTAGGTCAATTATTCTGTTGTACTTGACATTCAAAAAAGAATGATATGGTAGGAATGTTGAGAATGGTTGCTTAAACTATTGATTGGAAAATTATAGAAATCAACATGAATATATAAGTAGGGAAGATGATGCCTCCTTAAAACAAAAATCAAACTGATTTCAAAGATAGGAATGTCACTCTTTCACGTCAGATAAATATATCCGCAATAATCTTTAAAGGTGTTGTTATAGCAATGCTGTAATTCTTGCTTATGTGATACATTTTTGTTATATAGTATTTTAATCTGCACAACCAACGAAAGATAATTTTTGGCATTTTTCTTATAAACCAAACATTTTGACAAAATTTAAAGGTAATCGAACAGAGCAATAGTTTTAATTTTAAAATAACAGTGCCAACCCATTTTAAAAGGCCAAACTTGAAGGATAGAAGAAATGTAAGCAAGGCAAGGCAAAGTAGAACATATAAATATAAATGACATACATATTTGGTGGAAACAGGGGCACACACAATTGGGGAATCAAGATGTACAAACTTCAGAACCCGCGTGTACAATTCGACCGACATCGATGCCTCCTTCGCTCAAACAAGGCAAAGGAGCTGCCCCAAAACTGCAGGCTCTGGAGACAACAATTTATCCCCATTAGACCTTCAAACTCCCACTGATTTCGACAACGCCTATTACAAGAACCTAATTGATCAAAAGGGCCTTCTTCACTCCGATCAGCAGCTTCACAGCGGTGGATCCACTGATTCTGTTGTTGAAACTTACAGCAAAGATTCAAAGAAATTTGAATCCGATTTTGCTGCTGCTATGATCAAGATGGGTGATATTAGCCCCCTCACTGGGTCTAATGGTGAGATTAGGAAGAATTGTAGGAAGCCTAATTGATTAAGATTTTGTGATTGTTGTTTAGGATTTTTTAGTGTGAACCTAAGTTTTTGGTCTTGGATTAGCAATAAGGATATGAATGTAGTGTAGCCTGTTTGCTTTTAGTAAGATTTGATCAAGTGTGACTTATAAGTTATGTTTTGGTATCTATAGTCGTAAATTTTGGGTCGGAAAACATGAGTTATGCTATAAAGTGAGAGATTATTTCACTTTAGTTAAAAGAAGAGATGCATATTTGGATGAATAAATAAATGATTTTTTTTAATTTTTTTTTGTAGAGATGATCTATATAATAAATAAATCTTCACCAAATTTTATAAAAAAACTTAACCTAAAAGTTGGTGTTTTGAAAAATTAATATATATGCACATTTTCGACCGTTGAAATTTTTGATAATCATTTCACTTATTTGTAGTTTAAATTTTTTTAATGAAATTTGGTGAAGATAATCTATTCATAATATACATCATCTATAAAAATTACCAAAAAATAATTCATTAATTTACTCATCCAAATAGGAATCTTTTCTTTTTACTAAAATGATAGAATCACTCTTTATACCCCCAACTAAGTAAAACATTTTGACTAATCCCAAGGGTTAGGAGTCAAAAAAGTTATTGAGATGAAGCGTCATAAACTCATTAATCGGTAGATGTGACACTCTCTCTTACGAATTTAATAACTACTAATGTAATTGCACTATTTCATCTAATTCACTTTTTTGAATCACCATCCTAAGTCCTTCTAAAATTATTAACACAAATAAGTGTCGATAATTTTTACTTACTAGAACTCGTTGCACACTCAATATGTGCAAAATACTTTTGATTGTAGGTATTAATATTAGGTAAATTATTAATATATCTTAAATCATGTTATAGAATTTGGTTGAGTGGTTAAAGTGTATATGTACAGGCAGTGGTGGAGCCAGGATTTTGGTTCAGGTGGGGCCAAACTACAACACAACGAGAATTTTTTGCAAATTTAATATCAATATTTAACAATTTAATAAGTAAATCAACATCAATAATCAAATTGAATATTCAAAATTTTAACATCAATAATCAAATATATACCGGAATAACATCAATAATCAAATTTAATATTCAAAATTTTAACATCAATAATCAAATATATACCAGAATAATCAATATCAATAAACAAATAATCAACATCAATAAACAAATTCTTAATATTCAAAATTTTAAAACAATATGTATAAGATTATAAAAAAGAAATCTAACCTAAAATATCAAAATAAATGAAAAATGAAGACGGAGAGAAGAGCTTTGAAGTACTGCTTGTTGCTTGAAAAAAAAAATCTGAACAGAAGAAGCTCACAGAAAAATTGAATGAAAAAGGAGAGAAAGGGGAGAAGAACAAAATGGATGCACTAATAATTTGCTGCTGCTACTGCCACTGCTTGCTTGTCTAAAATCTTACAACTTAACTTAATATATATTACAAAACAAAACCTCCAACTTATACTATTTATTGCGCGTGACACCCTCCTGTAACTTTCCAACTTCGCCAAAACCCCCGCCCCAAAAATTCTCCCGCGCCTTACACTCCCACGCCCGTATTACAATGCAGCCCCTCCAACTTATAAACTTAATTTCACAAACCACCCTTCCCCATAATTACACAGCAGCCCCTCATCTTTTCTTCCTCGCACAAAACCCCCCATACTCTCAAAATTTTTACCAAAAGTCCAGGTAGGGCCATGGCCCCACCTGGACCCTTGCTGCCTCCGCCCCTGTGTACATGGTAGGGAAATATAAGTTTTACACCTAAAGTAGCTGCCATCTCATTCATTGATCCTTCCTGTTAACTAAGAATATAAACAAAGATTGACGCTTTGCTATTATATACGCAATAGGTCTAGAAGGCGAAATGGCGAATTGTTCATTCACAAACCAACCTTTAATGACGGTTTTACAGAGGCTATGTATACTCTTCGGCCTCGTTTGATTCAGATATTATGGTTAGTGGGATTAATAATATCAGTATTAATAGTACTGAATTATTAATCCTGATATTAATTTAATACTAATACCCTGTTTGATTCATGTAATATTAATACTTGAATATCCATGCTGATGTTAATATCATGTTTTGTTCTGTAACTCATATATGAGATTATATTTTGGAATAACAAAATTATATAATAATAATAATAATAATAATAATAATAATAATAATTATTATTATTATTATTATTATTATTAATATTATTATTATTATAATTATTATTAATTATAATATTATTAATAATTATTATTATTATATAGTAGTAGTGGTGGTGGTGGTGGATTGGGGGGGGGGGGTAGTGACATTTTTGAAAATAATTATAGTAGTAGTGGTGGTGGTGGTGGTGGAGTAGTAATGGTAATGGCATATTTAAAAATATATGGTTCCTTTTTCTTAATTCCGGATAAACAATACCACCTCCCTCATGGCATTAAATTACATCATAAAGAGTGAGATTAAGTCAGTCCCGGTATTAGTAATCCTAGCACATTTGTGCGAACCAAATACGGTATTATAAAAAAAGTGGTATTAATAATCACATACCACTTTCTAATACCCGAATCAAATGAGGCCTTCAATCATTAATCATTGGCGAGAATAATCGCCGCTAATAGCTTAGTCCACGTATGAATGGTCCACCTTACAGTCCGCACATTTTAAAAAGACTGGCTCACTTTGGCATATGAATTATGTTGTACTTTTTTTTAGGTCAATAATTCTGTTGTACTTGACATTCAAAAAAGAACGATATGGTTGCTTAAACTATTGATTGGAAAATTATAAAACTCAACGTAAGTGTATAAGTAGAAAAGTGTTACAACATAGTAATAAGGCATTAAAAAAAAACCCTACCACCTGTGGCCCAAAACTGTTGCATCTACGTAGGCAAATATGGTGAGCCTCTCAACTCATTGACACACTACTCTATACGTACATTGCAAAGTCTATTTTCGGATCCCTCTTTTAACTACGATTTTAGTCGTTTGTATTGGTGAAAAAGTTGGTGGGCTAGCGCGTGCGAAAGCAAATTAATTAATCAACACTAGATTTATTATTTAGTGGTTTAATTTTCAAAAACCAATTTTAATCGAATAAAAAAGTAAACTTAGATTTATATAGATTTAATTTTGGAAAAACTGTTTAATATTTTCTAACATGCAGCAATTAATAAAACAATTAAATAAATAAGCAAATATCATAATTAAAAAGTACTCCTATAGTGTAAGACTAATCTAACAATCTACTATATGCACAAAAGTTTATAATTTTAGATTGGGGTGTTTGTGACAGAATTAAGAGATGTAAATAACAATACCCTTTTTAAACAACCATACACAAAATGACACATGGCATTGGTTGTTTATTTTAGTTAAGAAGGAACCACACATTTAAATCAAAAGGACAAAGTGACGAAGCTTTATTTTAAAAATAATGAGCTTTTGACTTTTTGACTTTTTCAAAATTAATTAATTAATTATTTATTTTATTTTTTAATTAAATATATAATTTTTTTATTTTGTTTTTCGTCGTATTAAATTCGTTTGAGTTTCAATTCGATCCAAATTTTCGGATCTAACTCAAGAAATATGTTAGTAACATATTCTAAAAGTTTTCTTATTAATTCAGCTTGTTGAAATATTACAAACACAAGAAAAACACCAATAAAAATAGTAAAATATAGTTCGACCCAAAAGATTTTTGTGAAAATATCACCTAGAAAATTAAATTCAAATACCAATACTCACTGTATCTATCTTAATGTAATACTTCAATGCATCGCTTAAATAGCTTGGCTTTCTTGTAGATCTTTAAATTTAATCTCGAACGATGTAAACAACTTACAAGCAAATACATTTTTCTCGAAAGAATAAAACCAAGACATATTTAGACCATCTGCAATGCTTAATTTAAAAGTGTAGGTTAAAAGTGTTTATTTAGCCTATCAATTGAGAATAAAATGCAGCGGAAAAAGTGTAAAAAAGCCTCCCACGATACATCATGTATCGGGAGAGAAAAAAATGTATTAAACAACACATCAAGTGTCGTGCAACACCCCAAACAAAAAAATGTACATTCTCACGACATATCATATGTCGTGGGAGGGCATAAATCTTTACCCACGACATATGATATGTCGTGGAAGTGTAATTTGTTTCCTCCGATAGATCATCTGTCGTGTGAGCTAAAATTTTGTCGGCCTCTAAATTTAGCTTGCCTTTATCTTTTCTTAACTTAATATACATTTTTGGCCTGCGCGATGGACCATCTGCAAATGCATATTTGGCTTTTTAGCCTAAGCAGTACAGATGGTCTTAGAGTTTACAAATGGAAGTTTCCATGAGAGAGAGAGAGAGTGCCATTAAAAGCCTGGTCCACTAATACAGAGTTGCTATATATCTGTACCCGAGGCAACAGGATTTAAAGTATCACTACAAGAAAGCTAATTCTTTAACAGTCACTAGACCAACTATCATTTTTGTTATATATTTTCTTTCAATTAAATATATATGAGTCACACCTGCATGCGCAAAGTAATACATATACATATAAATGACATGATGCATATTTGGAAAACACGGGCACACAACTGGGGAATCAAGGTGTACAAGCTTTAGAACCTGCATGTACAATTCGACCGACATCGACACCTCCTTTGCTTAAACAAGGCAAAGGAGCTGCCTCAAAATTACAGGCTCTCGAGATAACAATTTATCCCCATTAAACCTTTAAACTCCCACTAATTTCGACAACGCCTATTACAAGAACCTAAATGATCAAAAGGGCTTTCTTCCCTCGGATCAGCAGCTTCATAGCAGTGGATCCACTGATTCTGTTGTCGAAACTTACAGCAAAGATTCAAAGAGTTTTGAATCCGGTTTTGCTGCTGTTATGATCAAGATGGGTGATATTAGCCCCCTCACTGGGTCTAATAGTAAGTTTAGAAAGAATTGTAGGAAGCCTAATTGATTAAGATTTTGTGATTGTTGTTTAGGATTTTTTAGTGTGAACCTAAGTTTTTGGTCTTGGATTAGCAACAAGGTTATGAATGTAGTGTTACTTGTTTGCTTGGTTTGCTTTTAGTAAGATTTGATCATCAAGTGTGACTTATTAGTGAAAGGAAGTGTTCCGTTTTAGTATCTATTCCTTATAAATTTTGGGTTGGAAAACATTTTGATTAATCCTAGGGGTTAAGAGTAAAAAAAGTTATTGAGATGACGCGTCATAAATTCATTAATTGGTGGATTGACACTCACTCTCATGACTTCAATCAATAGTGCTATATCATCTGATCCACTTTTTTGAATCACAATTTAAAGTCCTAAAATTATCAACACAAATACATTTGAAGTCATTCTAGTGTAATTACAAGGGCCAGGATTTAGCCCGGAGAACTCACAGTCAAACCTTGATCCCAGTACGCTACTATTAGGCTACTTGCTAATGGTTTTATAAAATGTTGTTATCGTTACATTTAAAGTACTGTAACTTATAAAACAACAAATTAAATACACACACATGTATGGAAAATTTCAAGTACAGATCAAGCCTTTTTAAGACGTTTTTTCATTGTAAAAAATATCCCCTAATGTTTTTACAATGAAAAGACATTGAAAAAGGCCCGGTCCGCACCAGAAACAAACTATATATATATATACTCTTAACAACAAAAATGCATTGAAAGAATCCTTGAAGTATTTTCTAGACAGCCGCTATTTGCACTCCACTTTTCATTCGCTCGATAACAAGTGAGTATAAGTTTACATATTTAGTACTTATGGGCCAAGTAAGATATTTTTAAATTTATACTTAGCTCTTGTAAAACGAATAACAATGTTAATGTTATTATAATTTAGAATAAAGTGATATAAGTGTCTCTTGTGTAGTTAATTTCTTTCATCCGAAGGATTGGAATAGGTAAGAAGTTTTATTTGTTGTGTTAAAATTAAAAGTTGTGTACGTTTTTATTTTTAAATTGTTTAATTAATGAAGAATCATGTGTAGACTGATAATAAAGTTCTTCTCAAGTTGTTTTGCCCACTAAATTGTAACTCTCACCTAGCCCACCTATGAGCCCAAGCCCGTTACAAAGTACATTGTCTAATTTCTCTTCTTCATTTATTATTATTATTATTATTATTATTATTATTATTATTATTATTATTATTATTATTATTATTATTATTATTATTATTATTATTATTATTATTATTATTATTATTATTATTTTGGTGGGGATGGGGTTAGGGTTTCATATAGTCCAAATTAAACTAATTTTTCAATTTTAACGAGTGAAGAATGTTTTTGGTTGTCAAATTTAAGAGGTGTATTCAATTTAAATTTTTTTAGATTTTGAAAGTTCATGGGTATTCAATTAGGATTTTAAAAAATCTTTTAAAATCTTGTGATATTCAATTATAATTAAAAATAGTGTTTTAAAATCTTATGATATTTAAAGCTAAATAAACTTTGAAAGATTTTGAGAGTATTTTTATAAATAATTAATAAATCCACCAACAAATTTTCTCTTCAAGCGAAAATTTTCATATGGATTTTTTTTTCATCTTTCTCCCAAACTTAGGTATTATTTATTCTTGTCTATATAATCTATTAAACTATTTCACACCATTCTCTCTCTTTCTACAACCTCTTCGTTTCTCAAACATTATGTATTATTTCTTCTTCGTCTCTATAATCTATTTTAATCCTTCCACATTATCCACTCTATGTAAAGCCTCTTTTTCTTTCTAAATACTGCTACTTTTAAAGTTTTAATTATCCGACCAGTCACTTTCTTCCGAAACTATAGAGATGTCACCGTCTTAATTTTTTTCTCCCCTTTTATTAATTTTTTTAAACAGAAGATGAAAATCAAATATATTAGGCAAAAAAAACTCAATATGTTGGGTTTTTAGACTCGAATCGAACTGTTTCGACGAATTTATAATTTTCTTATTCCTTTAAAGTCGTAATCAAAATTATTTTATTATTTATCCTTTGAAATTTTTTTTATAATTAGAAAAATCAATGAATTTATTAAAATTTATAAAAATATCAAATAGTCAATTCTTTAAAATATGTTAGAGTCTGTATGAATTTATTAAAATCTGTTAGACTCTATATAAATTTAAAATAATTTATGGATTTAAAAAAATTTACAGATTTTAAGAAATCTATCAAAATCTTTTAAAATCTGAATATAATTCACCCTTCTTAATTTTTGTTAAAATCAAACTCGATTGAAATTTTAACCACTATGGAGACTATTTTCAATATATATATAGTTCTCAGTTATAGGTGCACAATGTACAACCAAAATAAAGACAAAAATAGGTTGGGATTCGAGCATATGATAGTTGTAAGGGCATTTCAATGGAAAGAAAATAAAATTTAACTTCTACTAGCAAAATTAATGAAGGATGGGGTACAAAAATACAAAAACCAAAGCAATGTATAGAGTGTAAGTTTATATTAATACTGGTTTACTAACCCGTATAATGTACAGACACTTTAAAATTATATATATATATATATATATATATAATTGGTGTGTTTGAAAACAACTCAATTCAATTAAAATAAACTTTTCAAGCACTTTACAACTGTGTACAATAAAATTAGCCTACGTAGAATAAAGAGTTTCTTGCGAATGAAACTCATAACTTATATCTTAGGAACATACATAATTGATCGTTTGCTCGTAACTTCCAAATAACATTTGAAATTTCTTAAGAATTACAAGTAAAACCCTCACAATTAACATACAAAAATAAAATCACTAAATATGTAAAAATAATTGCAAATCTGACAAAAGAATATCGATTGATCAATTCAAACAATCACAACTATTGGACTTGCTGTAACATCCTCTCCGCAAAGTTACGTGGAACAAAAATTTGCACTCACCCCTATTATATTTTACAGAATAAAGGCTATTTATAGTATGTGGACATTTATAATGCTTTATTTGGAAAAGGAAGGAGAAGAGGCCCATTGAGAAATCCAAAAGACAAGTGACGATAATGTAAGTTTCAATTAAACTGTTAGCAATAATTTAGATTTAATTTTTATTAATAAAATATAATTAAAACGTAAAAGATAATAAAAAAAGTATATAAATGCTCCCAAATATATCTTTAAAGAGTAATGAATGAATGGGTAACGGCTCTATTTAGAAAGTGGTGTTCTAAATAAGCTGTAATTAAGAGTGGAGCCATGACATTAGCTCTCCTACTTCCTCCCTAATATTATTAGGGAGTGTTTGACATGCCAGATTAAAGAGCCGGTTTAATCCCATCCGTACGGGATAAAACAATCCCACCTCTTAGGTAAGATTTGTTAATCCCTCTCTCGGTAGAATAAGAAGGTTAAGTGGGATATATAATCCACCGGGACATCCAATCCTGACAAACACCAAACATGGGATAGGATAAAGTAATCTTATCCCGCCGTTTTATCCTGCGCCTCAAACGTAGCCTTAGGGTGTGTCTGTCGGGCGGGATAAGAGGTAGGATTGAATTAATTAATCCTATCCAGTGTTTATTGTCAGAAAGGATATAATAAACAAATCCTATCATGTGTTTGGTGCAAGGGTGGATAGGATAATTTTATCCTATCCGGTGTTTGGTGCAACGCAGGATATGATTGCACTCAGGATTAATGATTCTTTTTATCTCATTAGAACCGGATAAAACTATACCACCCTTATAGGTAGTATTATTTTATCCCGTGGTTAACAGATAACAAAACTAATATAAAAATAAAATTTTAATTAATTTATTTTGATCTTCTTCTTTACTCCCTTTAGATAATCAAATTGATTAATAAAAAAATTTCGACCACCCAAAATCACAGTAACTTAACTAATAAAATTCATTTCTCATATAATATAATGTAGTATTTTTATTTTTCTTTTATTAAATGAAGGTATTTATAAGAAACTTTAGTTTTATAAAAAAGTAAAATGTACGTTAAAATTTGAAAGTGTACTTAATGCCTAGTTAATAAATATTGTATGAAATATAGAACTTTTCTCCCAGAAGAGTTTCTACAAGCTTATTTATAAATATAAGAATCGCACTAGCAAAAAAAAAAATTGAGGACAACAATTAAAATTGCATATATTTTTAATATAAAAGCTAGTTGTGTTGTCTAATATCCGAACTTGTAATCTAGGATTCCATTAAATGCAAAGTTTATTAAAATTTTATCCGACTAGTTCTTGTCCTGTCCAATCCTACTTAATCCTTATCCGACTGTTTCATTTCCTATCATATCCCACATAATTCCTATCCGACTAATTCCAACTCTTATCATATACGGCCTTTATCCTATCTGATCCTACTTCCGTATCCGGCGCACCAAACACACCTTTATTGTATAGATAGTACAAATAAGTCAAAACATAAAGTACAAACTAAGAGTTTCTCTTTTATTTGTATTTGCTCAGGCTTTTTAACTGTACATTAATTGATATCTGCATTTAAGATTAAAAGTTGTTAAAAGAGTTGGCCTCGTGCCTACCTCACTATTCTATAAACCTTAAAAACCTCAATTTTCTTCCCCAAAAGTGGAACAGTGTGAATATATACTTATCAACATAAAAAATAAAATAAAATAAATAATAATAATAATAATAATAATAATAATAATAATAATAATAATAATAATAATAATAATAATAATAATAATAATAATAATAAAATGTACATTTTTCTTTTGGTAGAAACTCCTAGGTAAACCTTTTTCTTAAGGACAAACAAATGAATACACCTTATTTTTGATCCTGAAAGGAAAGGAAGGGAGGGTAGGGTATAAGCGATCACGGATACACTTGATGTTTGGTCCTACGAGGAGGAGGAGGGGGAGTGGGGCCAGGAGCCATAACTTAAATTTGAGATCTCTTAGTTCTAACTAGACTTGTCAATGGATTGGATTTTGATCGGATTACCTTATATCCAATCTGATCCATTAAGAAAAAAATATTCAATCCGATCTGATCCAATAATTTGACGGATTGTTAACAATCCAATCCATATATGATTTTGTAAGCTTAATGGATCCGAACTTTTGAAAAGGAGAATAAGGTTTTTAGTTAAGATATCTAAAGAGAAATATGTAACAGACTAGCTGTAAACAAGGAGAGTGGATACTATTTTTCCCTATGCTTATGTTCTTTATAATTATAATTATTAAATTAGTTTAAAATTCATCTGACAATTCGATCCAAACTTTTGAAAAGGAGAATAGGGTTTTAGTTAAGAAATGTAAAGATAAATGTATAACAGACTAGCTGTAAACAAGGAGTCAGGATCCATTTTTTTTTTTTTGTTCTTTATAATTTGAAATTCCAGTTTAGTATGTCAAAAGACCCTACTTGAAAGTTGGAAGTTTCACTTAATTAGGCCTTACCATTTATTCACAAATGAGTAGTATTCACAATATATATTTAGCATATGTAATAAATAAAACTATATATTATATAGTGTCAAATCGGATCGAATTATTAACGGATCGAATAAGTTTTATCCATAGTTATTCTATTAAATTATTGGATTAGCGGATTTGGATTGTAATCGAATAATCAAATTAAAATCTAAAATACATATCTGATAAAAATACACTTGATTTGGATTGGATTTAGATCGAAATCCAATCTGTTATGAGGTCTAATTCAAACCAAAATTCTCTACCACTTGATTTGCACATGTACACAGTTCACTCTTTAGGTGAGCATAACAACTGAAAGACCCCTGCAAACTATACGTGTCCAACATTTCTACAAGATTAATGCACTTGAAAATAACTATACCTCTTTTATATCGATTATATTTAAATTGATCCCAAAAACTAATAAAAGGATATGATAGAGCCGCGCCACAATTTTTTCATTCCTTTTTGGACCAACATCAATCAATCACCAAGTAATAAATACATATTTGGACCAATATCCAGGGAGGTTGAACAAATAAAATCCATGGGTTTTTGTTTAGAACAATATTAGTTCTCGTTCAATTTGAGCTTTTGTATTTTTTTTCGAAAAAGGAAAATTAATAAAATCATATACAAATCAGACTTAAAAGTTTGAATCAAAAGATGTTTATATAAACTCATTTCATATGAAAAATATTATCATTTCTTATTTTAAGAAAATTATAAAAACTCGTAACATACAAATAATTGGAGGTTACATTTAATTTTGAGATATCTAAATAAGGAAATGCAACATTCATTGGATTAGGTGTTGAAAAGTTGGCCTTGTTTAGCAGCCTAGTTAGAAAATTCAAATTCCATGATTTTTTTGCCTTTCCTTATTGTGGGTGGCTAAAATCTAGCCAAATCGAATTTGAGAGAATTGGTCCAGATTAGGATGTTTGGTAATTAGATGAAAATGATAAAGGTGACAAGTGAAGAAAAGTAAAACAATACTTCGGAAATGGAGACTAGATTTGCTTTGTGGGTAGGTTTTTCCGGCGGTCTTTATACTTAGTCCAGTAGTACATCCTCCCTTGTTTGTGTGTGCTCTTCACTGGCTCAAACGGCCTCGATGAAATGAATACAATGGTTAAGGTTTCCTCTTGAGGTAAGAGAGAATGTGTATGGGAGTGAGTGTAGGGATGATGGGAATTGAATAATCTTAGTTGTGGGCTTTCCCTTCCTATTTATACGTATAAGATATGGTTACATTAAGGTTTGTGATGACTATAAGTTATTACAAAGGGTAAATTTGGTCACCACACATACTCTAAGATTCTAAGTGTTCTTAACCCTATTCACACGTATGGCGAAAGTAGCTATTTTCCATTGTTTATCTTCCAGCTTAGCTACCTTGCTTTCTTTATTTGACCACGTACCAACAGTCAGCTGATAGTTATTTGGTCGGACAGGAGTGATGGCACCATATAGTCGACCAGAAGATGGTCCTTCGGCTTCATGGACTTTGATTGTGGGCTAACCGATGGTCCGGATATAAAACCTGGGCCTTGAACAAAAACCCATATCTAAATTTTACCTCCTATATTTTTAATTCATATACACAATATTTTAACCAATCGAGATAAACTTGGATCTTGAAACAAGCTATGATTTAGTGGTACAATTTGTATTATTATTTTTTATTTTTTAGTACAGTCAGTACATTGATAAATCTTGAGTTTAAAAAGGAGAAGCATAAAGGAAGGAGTTCAAACCTTAGCTAGGATTTGGCGGCACGGGGGGATTTAGGAAAGAGGGATGGGGAGGCGAGGTGAGCTGTAACCCACCTTAAGTTTTGTTTTTCTAGTGTTAATTAAAATACTAAAATAGGTTTAAGCCAGCTTTAGTACAAAATATTAGTTCATTACTCATGAAAAAGGCAAAATTTATATTTTGATCTATAGTTCAAGTGGTAAATGACTTATACTTTAAGTGAGAAGTTGTGAGTTCAAATTCCTAATCTAACATTAATTTCTTTCCAAACCACCCTCTGTATCCTTCTTAGTCTCACTTTTTTTAACCATCTATATCATTCTCTTTTTAGGTATTTGGGATTAATTTTAAAGAATAATTAAAGTTAAGTTTGTGATTAGTAAAGTAACATTTATTTTTAATAGTTCACCCATGTAATTAAATTTGGACATATCTTTTTTATACTGAGATTCACTCATTATAATATACGTGTTGTATGCAAGGATGTACCTACGTTAGACCGAGAGGGTACGAACGTACCCCCTGAGATTTTCCCAAAAATTTACTAGTATTGTATAAAGGAAAAAGTTGGACCTTTTTTGTAATAATGTTAATATTATAAGGTGAGTTATGTAATTTATTAAAAAGGGTCATAGACAACTCTGATAAAAAATTCCAAATTTTATTTCACTTAAAACCTCTTTATTGAAACTAGCTTCCTGGCACACCTTACGTGTGTTCAATGAAAATCTGTTTTTCTGCATTTAATTAGTGATATTTCGTGGTAAGCCATTCAATGCAGCTGAGGAAATAAGTAACTGATACCAAATTAAATTATGTAATGAACATAACTGTTATAGGAGAAACACAAAAAGTTCTTACAAAATGGAGTCGGTGAATAAATTATGAAAAATATAGGCATAAAGTGCAATAGAACATACGAAAGAGTTATTAAAATAGCAATTTGTGCACAAAAAATTAGTCAACATGGTCATTCTTATAATTGTTTTCTAGCGACATCCACAACAACCCTAAAAAAAAGAATAAATAAATACATTGTGTAGAAATTTTAATTAATCGATTATTATATAGTATTATAGTGTCATTTTACGAATGAATAGTATATTTTACTTTGTAGCATTTAGACACATCCTTAAGTAGTTATCCACTTCATATGATTTGTGATATTCATATGTCAAATTAAAACTATTTACGCATCTAACGTAATATATATTTTTATCCACAAAAGAGTGCTCTAGATTAATTAAGAAAATAAAAGTATGGATAAAATAAAATAAAAAATGAATATGAAAACCATAGTATGAAACAAAAAAATAATAATAAACAAGACTATGATAATAAAAATTACACTGTAGTCCCATCGATACACATAAACAGAAAAATAGGCAAGAATGGTTAAATGTGACACTCAATGTCATATGCCCATATAAGTTGATTACAGATAAAAGAAAAATCGTGTTACTGAAAAAATAAAATTAAAAAAACAAAGAAAGAAAGAGACATATTTAAATATCATATCAACTACTACTTCTTCTAAATATTCTTCTAATTCCTTCAAAACCAATAAATCATCTTATAGCTTTTCGCAAATACTTTGCATTGGCCACAAGTTAGCGTGCTAACTATAGTGTACATCACAATGTGTAATGCGTAATGCGAAATAGGAATATAAATATATATATATATATATATATATCTATACTATTAATAAGTTTCCTAAATTAAAATTAATGACAAATGGCAAATTAAGTTCTCTCTTAAATTAAATTAAAATTAATGGGAAGTTCTTAAAAAAAGTAATAAAAATTATATCGCCGAAAACAAATATACCATATCCTAATTTTTTAAAAGCTAATATGGGGTCCCTTAATCTTGCCCTTTAATATATAGTTAATTGTTTTCGATAATAAAGCACACAGATTCATTTCAATTTAAAGCCAAACATCTTTTTTTTTTCACATCATCTTCTTTATATAAATTATACTAAAATTATTGATTTATTAAAATTCATGTCTTACCCACTATATTTAAGGTATATTTGATAACATATTAAAAAGTAAACGAAAACATTATTAATTTTTATAAGGAAGTAAAAAAATAATTGAAGACATTATTAGTTGTTAATCTCTTCTAAAAATAAATAGGAAATCTAAATTCCTATTTGAAGTTAATTTTGAAAAGAGGTGGCTCAAGGAGAGATGATGATGTGTAGGTTAGTGGAGTAGTCAATGCAGGGAAAATGAATTGGTGTGAATTTAGCAAATAACCCTATGAGTGACAAAGGGAGAATAGCACTATAGAGGAGGGTAATTCAGTCATTTGATTGGCATATCAAAACATGAGTTAAAGCTTTATTAATAAGTACAGACTAATTGCTCGAGCACTCCTCGACTCACTATGGCAACTCTCTCACTCTCGTCTTCACTTCGTCGGTAGATTGACGCTTCCTCGACAAACCGTATTAGAAACTTTTTCCCTCAAATTTATTTCAATTTTATTATTCATTACCTATGCATTTTAGGGCTTTCTCATTCCTCCTATTCAAGTAAAATTTCAAATTTTGTGAGCTTTTATAGTTTTGCTTGTGGATGAAATTAGTTTTATTATGATTTATGATTAGAACTTCTGAACTTTTTTGTATCCAAATTGTACAAACCCTAGGCAATTGATTTTGTCCTTCGATTAATTATTGATATAGTTTTAATGATTTAATAGAATCTTTGATTGGAAGGTAAATTATCAAGTGGGTTTGTTACTAATGCGTTCATTTTTTAATTAAAAGTCTCTTTAGTTACTCCCCACATGACAATAGAAACTATTGTACGCACACGCAACATGCCGACCAAAAAAGCTTTGCAAAATTCAGGCATATGACTTGATGAATATTGCTTGGTGACGTATATTAAAAAGGACATAGGCACTTAACATTGAAATTGTTGTTCAACATTTTCAAAACATGAAGTCTTGTAGAAGATTATTTTAAAGAATATCATTTTGCTTATTTTTGTATGTGTTTAGTTCATATATATATATATAGTATTTTGACTTGTCATGATTTTTAGTACGTACTTGAAAAAAAATTGTGCATTTTTATAACTCTTACATTTGTACCCCTCAATCAAATTTCTCCATATGTTTTTGGTCATTTGGTATCTAACAATTCCAAAAGAAAAGCGAGATTAATTAGTTGATATGCTTTTCAATTAATTGGAATGGTAGTAATTAATTTGTAGATGATTAAGAGGGTCAATAATTAAAATTTTAATTTACACTAAACAATGGTAGCTTGATTGCTTCCATGCAATATTCGAATTCAATAATTATATTTTGACAAGTATTCAAGCTTAATTGATTTGTTTAAAGTTGACTGCCTAGACTAGTTAGGCCACTAGGGAATGGATGTGCAAGACTATTGGTTATTTAGATTGTGTTGTTTTGCGCGCGGGGGGAGAGGGGTTTGGGGTGGAGATGGGGATGGGGATGGATTTTTTTTTTTTTTTAAAAGGGAGGTCTAAGTCTCTCCCTTAATTCTACAAATAAAGAAAAACCCAACCCTCCCACCCCATGAGTCGAACCCTTGACCTCAAGGCAAGGGTGGAGGTTGCCTACCACTGGGCCAACCCCTCTCCTCAATGGATTTAGATTGCTTATTACTCTCTTTTTTTTAGGTGATTATTTTAAAAGGGTTGCTATTTATGTACATTAAAATATTTTTTAATATTTTAACATTAACTCAGTCCTTAAGAATTGAGTATGTACACATTGGCTCAACTCTTAAGAACTAAGTATATGCGCAAATATTTGGTTATTATGAGCCGAATCAGTGTAATTTTTTTTACCCAAAAATAATCTAGTCCTTAAGTATCGAGTATGTGCATGCACATATACTAAGTTTTTAGAGGGCGAGTAAATAAGACAAAGTATTAGTGAGTGTTTTGGTGTGCCAATAGCACCAACCATTTTAAATTACTTTAGGTGGTTTTTTAATATTTTTGCTTTAAAATTAAGAAAATAATAAATATATTTAAATATCATTAATCATCAAATGCTACCACGAAAAATTTCTAATCTCTTTAGTTGTATTTTTTTCACAAATTTTGAAACCATGTGAATTGATAAATTATAAGATTTTGAAATATGTAATTTTAAAATCTCATGGTTTTCAATTTATGTGTTCATTTAAAATCTTTAAAAATTTTCATAAGTATTTTATAAATTATCAAAATATTGTAATATAAGTTGAGTATGAGTGGGATTTTTATCCATTTACATATTTTAATTATAGAGACAAAGTCTTAGTGACCAATAATAGTAAGAGATACAATTAAAAAGAGATAGATCAAATTCAAACACAGTAATTTAACACGAGATTCTCAAGATCTCAACTTTTTCAGCAGACTTTTAAAGAATGGATTTGCAGGATTCCAAAATTTGATAGAACTTTAAGATATCAAGATTTATTATAAAAGAACGTGCACTCATGAATAAATCACTCGATTTACCAAATTCTATCTCAAAATCACATGAAAAGAACATAACCTATTAAGGACATGTTATAGATGAGG
This sequence comes from Lonicera japonica, assembly GCA_021464415.1. NCBI lineage: Eukaryota > Viridiplantae > Streptophyta > Magnoliopsida > Dipsacales > Caprifoliaceae > Lonicera > Lonicera japonica. The sequence goes on from CM038464.1 coordinate 102,631,304, forward strand.
ATTATCCCCATTAATGTATTTCATTACCATTTTCATCACAAATTTTGGTGTAGTCTTTCACTAAATCATTTCTTTTTTTTTGAAAAGAAAAAAAAATTTAAACTAATTTTCAATTAACACAATTTTTTTTAAAAAAATAGAGCTAATTAAAAAGGTTAAAATCAAATAAAATTATCAATTTAAGACAGAATGAGTGAAAAATAAAAATTTGTTATAACCATATATTTGTGTTATTTACGCATATAAACATATTCTTGTTATTTTTATCTTAGTAGATGAGGGGAAGATTAAATTACATATTGTGGAGTTGAAGAATAATTTTCTTGCGATGGACTGAACAACCAAATAAAGGAGTTGAAAAGTCTTGGAATATGTCTTTACTTTTTCGTTATCTAATAACACCTGCATACATTTAGCTGTCCCTAATCTCTTAACTGTTGCTAGTCTCACTTTGTAATGGTACAAGCCTACAGGCTATACATAGCAAGCCAATATATTCAATAGTTCTATGATATGATTGTCCTCGATAAAATTATACCAGGCAGCTGTAGTGCAAAGTGTAATATATGTTTAAGTGAGTGAATTGTTCATATATTATAAGATTTTGATTTTAATTGAAAATATTTGTGGATACGCGATAGCCTATTTCTATGTAGAGATCAGTACCGTCTCAATGCGGTTGTGAAAATATCTCGTGTCGAATGGCAAAAATAAAAAAAATTAATGATTTGCTTGGTCGAACACATAAAATATGAATGGAACTGTGATCTCATTAATAACTCGTTTGGTTCAAGATTTAAACCATTCCGGGAATGTTAAATTTCATTCCGAAACAATTCCAGCGTTTGGTTCAAGTTTTAAGTCCGGAATAAATAATTCCAAGAATAAACCTTTCCTTCCAAGTTTTCCCATTTAAATCATAATGAATAAACTATTACCAATGGGCATCTTTTTTAATTTTTCATGTTAGGACTAAAATAATTCTCTTCCTTATGAATAAATAATTCTTCTTTCATCCATGTATGAAAATATTGTTTGGAACTTTTTTTTTAGTTACGCTGCTGCACAAAAATGAAAAGAATAAAATATTTTAAACTTTTTTCTTTTATTTTTTCCTGTTGTAATTTTTTTTTAATTACAAAAATTATTTTTGTAGGATAGTTTTTAGCTAGGCATGTGTAATTTTTGTAATTTATTATAGTAATTTTCTCTTTTGAAAAAATAATAGGAGATGTCTTCTCATCTTATAAAAAGAAGTGTATTTTTTTAATTGATAGTTTATTCCATTCCTATTCTCAGTTGAACCAAACATCGGCATGTCATCCTAGATGTCAAGATTTTTTTTTTTCAAGAATCAAGTATGCCCATTCCATTCCCAAAACTCAAACTAAACGAGCCCTAAAAATAAAATTTCTAACCACTAAACTAGCCCTAGGCTATTTGTTATACCTGTCTCTCAAATTTAGTGATATAGAAAATTTAATTAGAATATTGCGTTTTAGTATTATGTAAAAAAACAAACGCAAATATGAGTGCATTATTTTATATAGAGTAATTAAGTCTCCAACAATTTTAGAAATTTTGTGCGCAAGCATGGTGCTTCAAATTTCATTAAACCCGTGAAAATTATTTTGGATTGGCCAAGTTATCGTCACAACACTTGAATAATGAGAATCCGATCACGTACGCCTTAACGCATAAAAAGCGAGTGCATTTTTTGAACAATTATTAAATTAAAGAGAATTTTTTTTGTTGGCATCATCTTTACTTTATTAAAAGACTCGTAGTGAACTTTTGAAAGGTTGTCAATTAATCTCGTCGCAAGTCCCATCATGCATGGAGATGAGATCTCTTAACCAACCCCATAATTCAAAATTAATTATGTAACCAAAATAAAAAACAAAATCAATTGGACCCCACATTTGACAAACTTGCAATTCTAATTATTAATTTCCCTGTTTCTTTTCAGCTTTACGTTCTAAGTACATAAATTAATAATCTACCATTTTATAACTATCTATCTATCTATCTATGTTTAACTACGTACCTTTTACTTTTCTCCCAATTGGAAATGTTTGGCCATGCACTAGTCTAAAATAACAGGTAAACATCTGCCTTTTACCAAACAGAGTCGGTCATTAATCATTCTCTATGTACCCTTATTCAATTCGCCGAGGTTTGATTCGATTTAAAACACTTGATAGTATTGAATCTAAGAATTGATTATTGTAATTATTTCTCATTAAGTAAATTGAGTTTGTTTCTATAGTGAATTCAATATAAAAACTAACCCCAACTAATTAAGTATGAGTTCAATAGCAAAAACAGAGTCTAATTACAAGATAGACAAAAACTAACTAAAATATTCGGTTGATATGCATTAATTTAATACTTTAATGTCTTTTAGATTAACAAAGTGATAGTGGAAGTGAGAAAAAAAAAATTTGTTTGTTGACACGTGTGTAGATTATTTTGAATTGTTAAAGTACCAAAATATGGTACTTTTTGTTAAATTGTAAAATTTATTATGATAATAAGGTTGATAAAGTATAATTTTTTCTGTAAAATGAAATCTGCAAACTTCTATTTTATTACTCATTTAATTTGCAATTTTCATTAAGTAATACCAAAATTAAACAAATCCCAAGCGAACAAAATGCCTACCTTGACTTACACTTTGGCCCGCCCCTGCCTAAAATCTATATATAAACCTGTTTATGTTTTTGCAAACTACGTACTCATCATCACACATTCCTTCTCTTTGTTTTCTCCTATTTTTCTAACAAACAAATGGTTTCTTTGACTTCTTCTGCTTCTTCTTCAAAGGCCATTATGTCCATAGTTGTGATTGTGCTCTTAATGGGTAGTTCTTGTGCAAAACTCTCGACTAATTTTTACTCTAAAACATGTCCAAAGTTACTGAGTACCATAAAACCCATAGTTCAATGTGCAGTGTCTAATGAAAAGCGCATGGGTGCTTCTCTCCTTCGTCTCCATTTTCATGATTGCTTCGTCAATGTAATTCCTCTCCCCTGGCCTTACTCTCTACATATTCGTGTAACTAAAAGATGTTTTATATCTCTTGAGTTTCCTTATTGGGAGTAAATATTCGCTAAAACCGGACGAGGTGGCTATTTACAGAAGACCTAAAATCATATTCTAATCAAAACTTCTATTAATTTGTGCTACATAACAACAAATCTTAAAACAGAAACTACAAATTAACAATACACACTAACTAAAAAATATATGAGTTATGTACCATGATCAGGTATATACTAATATATTCACAATTTTTTTTTTTAACGTTATGACAGGGTTGTGATGGATCAATACTTCTTGATGACACATCTTCCTTTACGGGAGAGAAGACTGCTGGTCCCAATAATAATTCCCTCAGAGGTTATAACGTAATTGACAATATCAAGTGCAAGGTGGAGGAAGTGTGTCCCGGTGTGGTGTCATGTGCTGACATTGTAGCCATAGCCGCCCGTGACTCTGTTGTTGCTGTGAGTAAATTATATATCTGACTATAAAAACAATCTAGTATGGTATTGAATATATATAACAAATTTATTTATAATGATATGCGATATAGATAAACTTATAGAAAGATGTGAGTATATATATATAGTGTTCAGTTAAAAGATGTATTTTGTGTTAATTATATTAAATTTGTTGAAGCTTGAAGGACCAAATTGGGAAGTAAAACTAGGAAGAAGGGATTCAAAGACAGCAAGCCTATCTGCTGCAAATAGTGGGAGTCTACCTCCTCCCACTTCTTCTCTTATTAATCTTATCAACAGATTCCAAGCTGTAGGTCTCTCTACCAGGGATATGGTTGCCTTATCAGGTACTCTAATTAATTAATCACCCTCGGTAATTTATACTTATAAGAACTCGTCGCACACTCGATATATGCAAAATATATTTGATTGTAATTACTAATATTAGGTAATTAAATTATTAATATATTTTAAATCGTGTTATGGAGTTTGGTTTACTGGTTAAAGTGTATATGTTCAGGGTAATCGGGAAATGTAAGTCTTAGACCTAAAGTTACCGCCATCTCATTCAATGATCTTTCCTATCAACTAAGAATATAAACATGGATTGGCGCTTTACATATTATACGTATGTACTATATATTATATACACGACAGGTCTGTAAGGCGAAATGGCGAATTGTTTACTCACATACCAACCTTTAATGACAGTTTGTGGAGGTGGTGTATACTCTTCAATGATTAATCATTGGCGAGAATAATCGCCGATAATAGCTTAGTCCATGTATAAATGGTCCACCTTACAACCTGAACATTATAAAAGACAGGCTCACTTAATTTGGAATATGAATTCTGTTGTACCTTTTCTTTTGGTCAATAATTCTGTTGGACTACATTCGATAGAAGAATGATATTGTAGGAATTGCATGATTCCTTAAATCCCTTTAGATACATATTTTGTTCTCTTATGTTAAATCGATCACGTGTGCGCTCAAGAGTCGCACATAAATATATGCATGTATGTATTGATTTTATAAATATAAAGTACTGTTGCATCTGAATAGGCAAATATGGTGAGCCTCTCAACTCATAGCCACACCACTCTATAAATACATCGCTCTGTCTATTTGCGGACCTCTCTTCCAGTTTTAATTGTTTGTATCGGAAGTTTCCATTAGGGGAGGGGGGCTGCCGCTAAAAGCCTGGTCCACAAGCAAAGAGCTGCTATATCTGTACTAGAGGAAACAAGATTTGAAACTTCACTATAAGAAAGCCAATTCTTTAACGGCTGCTAGACCAACTATTATTTTTGCTATATATTTTCTTTAAATTAGTTATATACGAGTTGCACATGCATGTGCAAACCAGTATATATACGTATGACATGCATATTTGGTGGAAACAGGGGCACACACAATTGGGCAAGCAAGGTGTACAAGCTTCAGAACCCGCATACACAATTTGACCGACATCGACCCCTCTTTCGCTCAAAAAAGGCAAAGGAACTGCCCCAGAACTGAAGGCTCCGGAGACAACAATTTGTCCCCGTTAGACCTTCAAACTCCCCATGATTTCGACAACGCCTATTACAAGGACCTAGTTGTTCAAAAGGGCCTTCTTCACTCGGATCAGCAGCTTCACAGCGGTGGATCCACTGATTCTGTTGTTGAAACTTACAGCAAAGATTCAAAGAAATTTGAATCCGATTTTGCTGCTGCTATGATCAAGATGGGTGATATTAGCCCCCTCACTGGGCCTAATGGTGAGATTAGGAAGCATTGCAGGAAGCCTAATTGATTAAGATTTTGTGATTATTATTTAGGATTTTTTAGTGTGAACCTAAGTTTTTGGTCTTGAATTAGATATGAATGTAGTGTTGCTTGTTTGCTTTTAATAAGATTTAATCAAGTGTCACTTATCAGTGAAACAAAGTGTTCCGTTTTGGTATCTATCCTTACAAATTTTGGGTCGGAAAACATTCCGAGTAATCCGAGGGATTAGGAGTAAAAAAAGTTACTTAGATGGCGTGTCATAAATTTATTAATTGGTGGGTGTGACACTCTTATGACTTCCATCACTAATTAATGTAACAGTGTACTACATCATGATTTACTTTTTGGAATTTCAATCTTAAGTCTCTTTAAAATTATTATTATTTTAATACAAAAGGAATTTAGTTAGAAAGACATTTTTTTGATAAAATTAAAGGGACACTTTATATATATTATATATATATATAGAGAGAGAGAGAGAGTAAAGACCCACATTTTTTCTTTTTGCATACATAGCAATGCATACACATACATCATAAGTTATTCTAGTGTGGTCGTCGTCCTTGGTACTATTATGATTCACATGTACTATAAAATGGTTTTTTATTTTTTTTTGGTATATATATTTTTTAGTGTCATAGAATGTTCGGACTAATTTATACACACCTTAATTAATCTCTATTTGTAAAATAGTGGCCAGCCACTGGTTATCAGATATTTTTGCAGCTATCACAATTGGAACTAAAGGAGTCGAACTATGATTCCAGTGCGCTACCACTAAATCATTTGCTGATAATTTTATAAAATGATTTTATCATTACAATGGAAGTACAGTAACTTGTAAGACAAAAAATTAAGTTTTCTTACTCTTTAAAACAAAAATGTATTGAAAGAATCCTTAAACTATTTTCTTACTACACATTGGTGCACAAGAAAAATATAGGTATAAGAAATTATATATAGATAAAATTTTAAGTGCAGATCGATCCGTACTAGAAACAGACTCATTATAAATCTATTAATAAATCAGGCTAGTCCTAATATGCTAGGACTCTCCTAACTTATATTTTCAATTGGTGGTTCAGATTTAATTTGAGCCTTTATGTTTTAATCCGATAACTTAGAATTGTGATGGCCTACTGGTAATTACAATGATAATTATGACTGCATATTTATTTTATTAGTATAGATATGAAGTATTTAAAGCTATTATATATTTATCCATTAATCATAACAATAATTGTGTATTTAATTAATTTATTATTAAATATTGCAATATTTCAAACTTATTCAAATACTTAATTGTTTTATTAACAAATACATAAATAGTGATTTAATTTATCAATATAATTAAAAGCTGAGATCTAATTTTCTAATTGTAATACTAAATAATACATAATTTTTTATCTCTTCACTTCACTGTAGTTAATAATAATATATAAAGAAATAATATTATCATATAATCTATTAATAATTAGGTCAGTCCTAATATAGCAGGACCATTTTATGTTCTCAACTGGTGGCTCAAATTTAATGTGAATGTTTATCTTTCGATCCAACGTCTCAGGATTATTAAGGCATGTTGGTAATATTGATGATAATGATAGGTATTTAGTCAATTAACTATATTAAAAAGTTTAAAACCTATGAAAATTCTAATTGTATCTCTATAGCCATTAAATATTTATTTGTAAATTATAGTTTTTTTATATCTCCAATATGAACCAGATTATTTAACATGTAAATTATTTATATAATAGCATCTCCAGTACTACTATATATTCCTATTTTGTTTAATTATAAATTATAATTTTTCTTTATTTTTAGCATCCCCACATTATTTAACATGTAGATTATCTATAAAAGAATATGTCGAGTAATAATAGTGCATATTTATATCTTATTTGCACTGCCACTTTAGCTTTTTCTCTCTCTCTCTCTAACTATTTTTTTAAAAACTTCAAAGTATAATAAATTTTAATTTAACAATATTTAAAGTTCATTTTTCTAGGGATATTGATTTATTTATGATTTTTTTTAAAGTTTACAAATTGTATAAACAAAAATAGATTAATATTATTGTAAAAGCAAAAAGAATTATGTTAAAGAAATTTATATTCCTTAAGCATAATTAATAAACTATAAATTTGGTTACTTTAAAAAAACCTATAAATTTGGTTTGATAACAAATAAAACTACTTTAACAATAGCAATCAGGATTTAGGATGACAAAATATCTATCACAATAAGTTTTTAACCAACCATGACCTTAAAGCCTGATATTTTTTTATTTTTTTAATTATGGTAAGTATGGGTACATTCTAAACATAAATACGATTTGGGTTATATCCAGCTTTGGTTCATGTAAATATAGCATGTTGAACTCAAATAAACCCATATATTCAGTGAAGGAGACCCATTTTTTTGGAGCCTTAACGATACCCGTAGTGATGTCCAAAATACTAATAATATTGCATACCCTACCATTATTCAATTATTAGGCATGTATGAATAGTTTTTACTATCAATATTAATTATTTATTAATATTTTAACATTTAGTTATAATAAATTCAATGTAAATTTCAATTGCTCAAAATTATTTATACGTTCCCAAATGTAATTATATTTTCTTATTATAAATAGTAAAAATTAATTTTCTGAATGTAAGAATTTTAATTTTTAACACCCCTTTATTTCTAAAAAATAAATACAAAGGGCATCATATCATATATACATTAACAACTTCATTTTTAATCATTAAAAAATTTATAACTCGCGAATTTATTTATTTATCTCTCAGGATTAAAGTAGTGATATTTACAATATTAATTTGTCTGACGAATAAAATATAATTAATTATAAGGGCATATCCAAAATTTAGAGCATATCAGGTATTATATTTATTATTTTTTTTAAATAAAATAATAATAATTTATTTTCTGTAACGTCCAAAATATCTTACAACGATAGTATAATGGGAAGTTCATTGGTATATATGTGGGTGTAATGAACTTAACTTACAACTTGGGCTAGCTATTTCGATAAAGAACCCGAATGGTTACATATGATATTAGAGCGGATCCAAGATCACTATCACGTGACTTGTGGATATTACGGATTGGGTCTGTGCCCGGCCTGACGAGGAAGTCAGAGATTTAACGAGGGGAGATCGATTATAACAACCAAAAATATATCATATCGATAGTGTAATGAGAAGTTCATTGGTATATATGTAAGTGTAATGAACCTAACTTACAATTTAAGCTAGCCATTTTGGGGAGAGCCCTGGACTACAACCACGTGACGTGTTAATATTGTGGGTCGGATTTGTCTTGTTAACGGCGAGCCAGAATAACTGGATACAGCTAGCTAACAAGAGGAGATTGTAACGACCCAAAAATATCCCACATCGATAGTATAATAAAAAAATTCTTGGTATATATGTGTGAATAATGACCCTAAATCACAACTTAGGCTAGCTATTTTGGGAGAGAACTCGGGTGATTACATATGGTATTAGAGTGAACCCATGACCACTATCACGTGAGGTGCTGATATTGTGGGTCGGTTTTGTGCGGCTAACGGTAAGCCTTTGTGTGTGATATATATTGGTATATATGTGGGTGCAATGAACCTAATTTACAACTTAAGTTAGCTATTTTAGGAAAGAACCCAAATAGTTACATTTTTTTTCAAAATTAATTATAATTTTGAAATATTATGTTAATCTAAATATTAATATATCAATTTAAACTTATCTAAATGTAAACATATTAATTTAAATTTACTTAATTATTATCTTGACATACGTTTATTCTATATGTGATTAATAATTTCAAAATTTTAAAAATCCAAAAAGTAGTAATAGAAATATATAAATGAATTATGTTGGAATTAACTTTATGGGATTAATAGTTGAGTTTAAAGTTTTACCAAATTCGAATTCGATATATTTAAAAATATGATTAAAACTAAACTTGACTAAATGTATATTTATTTTTAAAAAAAAATCTACCCAGTTTACTACTCCATTCGTCCCAAATTGCTGGTTCCTTTTTCCTTTTTTGGATATCCCAAAATAAATGTTCACTTTTTATAAAAGATAAAATACATACATATTTTGCTCTTTTGTACTTTCACTTTTCAAGTAAAAGTTTTGAATAAAGAAAAGGGTAAAAATGAAAAGTCAATGTAAATTAAGCAAAAAATGTAATGATGATGTTGGGTCCTTAATAAGTTGGATTTTCCAAAAGGGATCAGCAATTTAGGACGGAGGGAGTATGTTATACGTATAAATCTCAACTTACTATTTTCGTTCTTACCAGTTGTAATTAGATTGTATCATAAGGTTATTTTAAAGAAAAATTGTTATATTTCAGTAGAGTTTAGACAAATTGATAGAATTTACGTGAACTCGAACTTAAGCCATTTAGTATCCATACTTTTTTAGATTATAAAATAAAAAAGAAAGAGTCCGCCCTATATTAGAATTTGCTTAGTCAAAAACCCGTCGAATTAGACCATTTCCCATCCTTAATTATAACGGAAGTGCAATTAGTCAGATTTAATTTACTCTACCACTATCTGAATAATAGGCATACAATTATATTTTAAAATTTGGTTAAGATTAAAAATTAAAATTAGTGTCGTATAGGAAAATTTAATTCCTCTTATTCAAATTAAAAGTATACTACTACTTTTTTAAGATAATGTTAAAATTGATTTCTTCGAAAAATAACAAAATTAGAATAAGAAATCTTAATATGAGATAAAAAAAATTAAAATTACAAGTAATTATAGATATAAAAAAAAGTAATAATAAATATAATTTTAGATAATGTGACCAATTATATATAGGCATAATTGAATCGTGCCGTAAGCACGGGTATTGACTAGTATATATAAATATTAAAGCACTTTTTGGCCAATTACATTCCTCGTATCCTTTTCTACACCTACTCAACACCAAAGATTTACTCCTCTGACCTTGGCTCTGTTAAAAGTAATGGGTTACAGTGAAATGAATTGAACCTCAAGGGTGAAGTGCAAGCATTTGCAAATTAGAGTGACCCTTCGAGTCTAAAATACCTCATACTTAATTTCTGGTACAACTAACTCTAATTTGGTTACTAAGATATCATATCCATGTCCTCATCGTACCTTTTGGCAGTTTAATTTATTTTTGAAAAATGTTATACTTACCGACTTCGTCCATCTATTATTCATAGAGAATATATTGATAAATATAAAATGAAGAATTATAAAAATATTATTTTTCTTTTCTACTATATATCGCCAAACTAGATTTTCACCTTAAAATAACATTAAACCATAGAAGCACAAGGTAAGAGTGCCTGCAGTATTAGTTTTTTAACGAAATCTTGTCTTCTAAAACAAAAAACTACAAGCTTGTTCTATCTAACTAGCTTATCACAATTTTTTACATTTACGCGTTAAGTATTGTACTTTTAAGATATGTATCTACAGTCTACTGAGTACGGTACATTAAAGAACCATGGCGAAAATATTGTGTGGAAAATGATAATAAAAGATTATAAGTGGAGTTTTACCCACTGAAGACATGTTAAAGAAGGCTCACTAATGCAATCAAAAGTTCAGAACATAGAAGCTTCCACTCTCAACTTGTTCATCTTTCGCTTTCACATGCCAGAGTCAAAAGCTGACTTACAAGATTCCCTACCTAAAATAATCACCCAGAATTAAATAATGTGCAAGTATTGATACACGCTCTTCAATGCATGAATCATATAGATATTAGGATCCCCCACCCCAAATAACTTCAATTAATAAAGTAATTAACTGGTATTCATATATGATGGAACATGTATATAAATAATATATTATTATTAAAGAGAGATTAAAATTACATAGTATCAGTAAATTATTCTTAATTCATGGATAGCCTGATTTTGCTAGTGAAATAAGAACGATATAATGTAATAAATACATTTTTTTACCTTTAACCCCATTACACTAAATCTCACTTTAAAAAATTAAAATTTATACAATAAATTTTTTTACTAAATAACTAGAATTCTCTCTCTTCTCGTTGCTGGGCACGAGGCACAAAAAAATCTTTCATTTGCTCTTCTCTATTTATGCACCAAAATTCGCCGTGTTCGAATTGGTAAAACCATATAAATGAAATGAACATAGCTAACACTTGCCTCATTTGCAGAAAATTGATTGGCAAAAGAAACTCGTGGTTGTCAAGAAATTTCCTATTTTCCATTTTTTGTTTCCTTTTTTTTTTTTCACCAATATTCCAACATAAGATAATGAAGAAAAAAGCTCTGCAATCAGTGATTTAAGAATTAAGATTCATGCATACAAGCAGCCAGGAAAAGTGTATTGAAACCATAAAACGCCGTGAACTTATTGTCTGATGATCAGATGTCTCGGATTGGTGTACGTAATCCATGGAAAACATATATATAACCTGGAGCGGAGGTGGTTTTTGGATTCCATAAGCAAGAAAAAGTGTAAAATTAGGCTAAAGTAGACCGTACTGTGTAAATTGATTCCTTGGAAACTTAATGCCACCAAACACCACTACATAAAAGAATGATAGAACCATGAGCGATTTTTATGGGAAAAATCTGAAATCAAGCATATTCCGTCATTGAAAGTAAAGTTTGTTATAAGATTTAGTAAGTACCACCACAGTTGTTCATTACATTTAAGATCGTACAATTAATTATTAGAGGATCATTAAGCATGTGGCAGCATGAATATGGATCAGCAGCCTCCTAAACTCCCAGAACAACAATAATTCACATGCATTCTCCAAGCAATATCTTGATTGTACGACTTGAGAAGCGTCCACGAGACCTACCTCTTATACCACGAGTGATGCCAAAACACAAAGTTGAAACAGGGGATCCATGTTTATCCTCCCCGTATATACTGGAATCATCATACAATCTTGGACTTGAAACTCTTGATTGCCAGTGCAAATTTGGAGCGAATGGAGAGGAGGGAATTGAGTGTGATGATGACCACGGTGAGGATGCGGGTGAAGCAGGTGAAGTTGGGGAGTTTGTTTTCTTGGGAGTTAGCTTAGGGAGAACGGAGTGTAAAAGACTTGACTTCGAGTGTTTTTTTACAGGGATTTTTGAAGGATTGAATTGGTAGGAAGGTGGGGGAGTGAGAGGAGGAAGTGGGGTTTCTTGAGACCGGATTTTGGGCGTCCCCGGCTGAGATTCCCACATGAAGGGGATAGAAAGAGATGAACCTCCATAGTAGACTTCTAGAGATGAGTTCCCCATTGAAATTTTCCCAGTCGGACGCCTAGAAGATGGACTCTCCCTCTTGGTTCTATTTGTTCTTATCGGAAGATCTGAGCCATTGGTGAGCATCTTACACAGCGTAGGAGTATTTGAAGGCGGGGACGATAATTTTGGAGGGTTTTAGCTGTAGGTTCTTAGCATGCTGAGAGATTTGGTTAGGTTCCGGCACAAGAATTCCATAGAACAAAGCTATTAGGTAGGTTAGGTATATATTATATATATACATAGTTTGGTTCCCAATACGAAGCATTCTTTTTTCATTTTTTTAGGAAAGATTAACTTACACTGTAAATAAATATAAAAAGGGAGATTACACCAAATAACATTCTAGCGATACCCAAACAACCCCTAAGATCCTATTGCTATCATGTGGGCATCTCCGAAAGAAGTGTTGAAACTTACTCAAGCCTCAAACACATTTAATTTTTTAGCCGAATAAATTGGTCAAAAGTTCTTATTTTACTTTATATAATATGTGTGTGTATGCATGTACTTCATATATTTATACACACTGCAGATGGAAGCACATGTGAGACCTGCATTCTGCCATGGATCGCTAAATTTCAGTCGATGGGTGCATGTGTTGGTCATATATAGAAGCCTTTACCATGCCATAATATATATTAAAAAACACATGCACACGTATATATAATGGCAGTAATATGCAGTAAGTTACCCCTCGATTTACATTGTATCTCCATGCAAATGATTGTGGAAAACAATAATTTGAATTCCAGACTGATCGATGTAACTTTCAGCCATTTTCAGGGTGGCAGATAACTTGTAATCCTACCCAGATTAACTCAACTTCAAATCCACCAATTTGAGGTCCCGTGAAACTAAAACCTCAAATTTTGCATTTACGAAAAAGTGTTAATCAGACAATAGTTTTGCATATAATTAAAGTACAGACTTATATATGTATAAAGAAAAAGTTGGGTCAACTAGCAATAGGTTATGCCAATCCGGATTTGGAGGCAAGATCATGTGTAGTTTTCATGGGTCACATGTTAAATCTGAATCTCTCTTTATTGGGCCAGAAGACTTGTGAAATGAAACCAGACTTCTAACTCAATGTTTTCATCGAATAATGTGACGTACAATACATATATATATATATATAATATAGTATATAAAATAAATCCTGGTTCAATTCCTTAATTTGTTGCACTGTAGCCAAACACAGCCTAGAAAAGGCCAAGGCTAAAATAGATTTTTTAAAAACATACATTTTGTCAGTTAATTAATCGTCATCCTCCTTCATCATCAAAAAGCCACTTGCAACGCCATTTACTTGGTCATGTCTTCAAATGGGAATGTCATCATAAAATATCAGTATAAATTCAATATAAAAAGCAAGAAACTGTTACGATGTCCCTTTTATAATTTACTATATATGTACTCTGTGATATTGTACTTTTCAAAGCCTGCTAATGAAAGGTTTCTTGAATTTGTGAACACAACGTACCAAGAATGTAACAGAGTAAGGAAAGCAAGGTTTAATCAATAACGGATTTCTGTAAGTACGATAGCAAGTTAACAAAACATTTTCTTAAAAGTAGACACCTATAAGAAAATTTAAAAACATTTTCTATCCAAAAATATTTGAAGATTTAGCTCTGTATAAGAATCATGTACCTATTTAGTTCTATATTATCCAATTCATAATTGGTTTTGTATTGTCCAATTCCTAGGTAGATTTGTATTATCCAATTTCTAGTTAGTTTTGACTTTGTGCAATCCTAGACCCATATAGTTTATATCATATAAATAGAACCCTTATCATAGGTTTTATTTAATAAGTTGTATTGTTTACTAGCTAGATTAGAAAGTATATTTGAGAGATAATATTAAGAATTCTAATTGGTTGCTAGGTTTGCTTTGCGTGTTGTACTCGGATCTCCATTGATCTTTATTAATAATAGCTATCACTTGATGGATTAGTGGCGGTTTTGCCAATACTACCTAATTGCTTGCGTGCTTGGTTGGTTTTTTTCTTCCGTATTGCTTGAATATTATTGGTACTTATTTCTTTAATTATTGTATGCATAATTGTCCAGTTGATCTTATGCTTGTACTAATGCTTGTTCTAGTGGTATCTTAACACAACAATTTGGTATTAGTGGCACATTTATCCTTTGGGATAATTGTGTATTAGTTAAAGATGTCTATTACTAATATATCGGAAGGGGGTGACAAGGCGGAGGATAAGTCACCTTTAAAGGGGGCATCTGCTCCTAAGGTGATGATCGCGGTCAAATTTGATATAGAGAGGTTTGACTGGAAAAATATGAATTTTGCGATGTGGCAGTGCCAGATGTTCGACATCCTTGTCCAAAAGGGTTTGCACAGGGCATTATTCGGGAATAAAGTTAAGCCTAATGAGTGATCCGACGCCGATTCGACTGAGTACGATAAGCAAGCATGTAGTACAATTCGTTTACATCTTGCTCCAAACATGATATATTATGTGATGTGTGAAACATTTGCCTCGGTAATTTGAAAGAAACTTGAGAATCAGTATATGACGAAGAGCATTGAGAATCATCTGTACTAGTAGAAAAAACTATACGGGTATGAATTTTCGAGGTGTACATCCACGAAAGATCATCTCGATGGGTTTAACAAGATAATCTTGGGTTAGACATTGGAATTGATGATGAGGACAAAGCAATTTTGCTTCTTAATTTTCTCTTGGAATCTTATGATCATCTAACTACCACATTTATATATGAAAAGGAAAATCTGACTGTAGACACCCCGATTCGTGACCCCCGCAAGAACCCTAACGACCTTCGAAAACTACTGTTTTTTTGGGCCCGGGACCCACTCGAGTACCCGAAACTACCCCGAAAGGGTTTGTTGGCAAACAAACCTATTTTTAAAGAGAATTGTCGCACGACAAATGGATATGTCGCGCGACAATCCCCCTTATGTCGCGCGACAATCCCACTATGTCTCGCGACAATCCCTCCTGACACCAGACCATCCACTCTCTGACACATCAGTCTGTCAGAAACATCACTTCAGTCGTTTGTTGCGCGACATTTGACACATTGTCGCGCGACATATGCCCTTTTTAGGGAAGTGTCACGCGACAATCTTCCCCGAGCAGTATAAATAGGCCAACACCCCCAAGGGTTTAAGGACAGCAACTTGGGATTGAAGAATTATTGGCTTATATCTGATTTTCTAGTCTTTTATCAAAGCATTCTCGATTCTCATCTTATTTTTGATTTGGAGTCTTTCCTAACAGTCTTCTATATGCATGATGATTCAACACTTGATGCAAGATGTTTGCTATGAAAAAATAGTATTCGCACGAGAATCGTGGATTGGGGTGTTCACAGTCGCACCCTGTTGAAACCCACCGATCGGAAATGCTCCAACAGCCACATGTACAGCAAACGAGGGCTTCCCTTAAAAAAGGGTAAGGCTCCCCTTTGAAGATCATCTAGGCCATTCAAAGTCTCTACAAGAACGATAGGCACTATGGACTCCCCATTCCTAGCATGGTAAATCAGACTCAGAATAGTCGGATCAACACAGAAAGAGCCCGTCACCAGTAACATATCGAAAACAAGACAGATCAAGGCCGCCGCAGTACGCTCCACACTATAAGAAGATCTCTCTTCGTAATGATGAAAGAACCTCACCATTTTATGGAGGTCAAGAAACCCGTTGACAATGAAACCATCACAGGCCGCTTGGGGAATAGCCAACAGAGAAATCAGCATATCTTGAGGATCGATTTCTTCTATGGGAACAGCCATCGGAAGACGAACATCATAACGCAATAGCCAGGAGAACTCTTCATAAGTCGGCCAAAGCTCATCTAGCCCAAAACGAAAAAGATGATCCGCAGAGCTCCAGAAATACAAAGCACCTAGCAAAAAGAAAAAATCTACAGGACGATGGCACCAGCCCACTAAAGGGCTAAAAGCACCGAAGTTCAAGCCGTTTTCAGAAGATATTAGAGCATCTCGAGCATTAACGTAAGAAAAATCAGAGTTGGTGCGATAAGAAGACATTTTGGAAAAGGTGTGGGGATGAAGGAAAGAAGATGGGTGT